>JBBJLS010000128.1:27457434-27482943 GCA_037577275.1 Bryconaethiops microstoma | reverse complement strand
ATCACATCTTATTTAATGAGGAAAAGTATAAAAACACTGCTGTAATCGACACTCTCCTCTCACAATGAGACCAGTTACCAGATTTGTTTTCTTTGGATCATTCAAGTTCTGTAAATGCTGCATCATTTCTCTTATTTTGATTTACAATTATGCTTAAAAGAACAATATTTTTATTTGGAAATTACGAGAATTATTGTCAGCAGTTCTTAAAAGCTAAGGCAAAGCCATTCAGTTCAATACTTGCACCTTTAACAGATAAGACCTGAGAAACAGTGGTCTCACATTTTTTATTTTTATTTTTTGGATACTATATTTCTCCCGGAGGAAATTCTTTCTCTGCATTTAACCCATTCACCAAGTGAAGCAGTGGGCTGCCGCCAATGAGGCGCCCAGGGAGCAGTGAGTGGGGACGGTACCTTGCTCAAGGGAACCTCAGCCGTGACACTAGCAGTTGGGATTTGAACCCCAATCCTCTGACTACAGGGTCAACGTCTCATATTTTTTCCCGAGCTATATGTTGTGTGTGGCTATGTGTGTTTGTGTGTGTATGTGTGTGTATCTGTTTATTTATAAGGCATATTTATTGTGAGGAAAAAAATTAATTTTGAAAACACGCACACGGACATGCACACACACACACACATACACACACACTGAAAGGTCATGTTTGAGATGCAGAAAGCTAATTTCAAAGAGATGACCTCATGTGGCCTTCCTCAAACATTACCAAGAGGAATAAACAAGAGGTAAAATAAAACAAATCTGTTGTGTCACTATAACGAGAGTGTGTCACTATAACATGAAATCTCAAAGAAGCAGACTGATTTTCGGTGTAGTCATTTTTTTTGAAGGTTTTATTCTTATATAAATTTCATACATTTTCTCATTCACAGTCTCTCTTTCTCTCTCTCTCTCTTTCTCTCCATCTCTCTTTCTCTCTCTCTCTCTCTCTCTCTCTGTAGGTCTTTCCAGGCCCAACATCAAGGAGAGGTCTGGAGGTCTGAAGTCAAGTTCCCCCATCAGATAGATGTGGAATGCAATTAACTGCTTAAAATACACATTACTTGGTAATTTAAATGAATAATATTGCAGACACTAATGCTTTTTAAAGACATTTTCTTAAGATTTACTCTTTCTTTCTCATGGTTCCATGGCCATCAAAATAAAGACACATCCTGAAAGTCCAACCGTAGAGGATCCATAAACCCACAAGTATTTCCACGTATGTGTCACGTCATTTTAGTAGAGGGAAGTGAAAATTCATTCTACCTTTAAGCAGATAACAGAGCCTTGGGTCTCATTCCCACCATTGGGAAATTTTGGTTATTTTACCAAGCCTTAGTGATTCTTTTCCCCCTTAGGTGATAACAATGAACTTCTGGCCATTTTTACGATTGCTAGCGTATTTTAAATTGCTTCAGCCAGCCGTTGAGACGTGCTTTTTTCACTGCTTTTGTCGCGGACAGGATAGGGGTGAAGTGGATGACACAAGTAGACATGTCTACTTTTGCAGACACTTTTTATTCCCATTGACTTGAATAGGTTCACTGAACCTCAGATCTTTTGTCCAACCCACCTTTTCCACCATTACATGAGTCAATCTTTCAGTCTGTATGTTTTGAATTGGAAACCCCAGAGACAGTCATAAGATGTTCCTGGGAAACAGTGAAATTGAGACTCAATGTCTCACTCAATGTGTTTTTTTTAACCCATTTCCAAAGCCAAATACAAGTAAAAAGTTAACAAATTTTCAAAAATTAACAAAAAATTTACAAAAACAAAAAAAACTGTTGTCTGTGTCTTTGATGTAGTTTTCAGTGAACTATTTAAAACATTCTTTTTAAAATTGCTTTAAATAGGATATGTCAAAGAAAATGGTCTGTAAACATTTATAACATGGTATCCTATAGTTTAGCATGCTTGATGGTTTTAGTTGATGGTTTTACTTGACTTTCAGCAGTAGACCATAACCTGATGCATAGATAGTGACATGTGTCCTTCAATATTTGGGGTGGAATAATTTGCTCCTTCATAAAAAAGTGTTTTTGAAGAATTTTCCTATTGCTTAGTTGTAGATTATTAGTTTAGTAGGCCTAGAATTGTTATTATGTGGATGTCTTATTAGGATACCCAGTTGGTACTGCTGGACATTAAAAAGGATAACTTGTTAGGTAGATAAAATATTCTAGTCATTTCATATACTATTCTAGTTCTGTCTAGACTTGTCTCTCTCAGCCCTATGTGTAACGGCTACACTGATTTGTGTCAGATCAGAGATCAGCGTGTGTAAATGGCAATGAAGGATGTCTGATAATACAACTTTTTAGCGTGATGGGTCAGGGGAAATGAGCTATTTGTTCCCCCATCCCAAGAGTTAAAATGCCACTGGCCTAATATCTAGACATTGTGAGACATAAATGAAATGTAACTGGAAACCTCTCTGGTTTTGGTAGCCTTCCATGTAAAACAAATGTTTCATGTCCTTGCAAAGCCTTTTTAAATTTCAAACCTGATTTGATCTTCTACAGTGCAATTTGAGCCATTTATTGTATTGCAGAATAACTACTTCATAAGCAATTTAAATAATCACTTTAAATAACCATTTTAAATGTAAATTACATTACATTTTAAAGTTCTTATATCTTTTCCATTATGTGGAGGTGATCTATTATGTGATCTTGACGATGGCTTCTTCTAGTCCTTTAAATTTGCTGGAAGAAGAGTTAAATCATGTGCATGTCTATTTTCAAGCCTATCAAGATTGGAGCTTCTTGTGTGCCAACACAATTCCCTCACACTGTAGAAAAGATGGACAAGCCTTTCTATATCATTCAAATGTTTTCTAAGTCACAACACAAACTTGCTCAGTAAGCAAGCTGGAACAGTGAGCAATGTAACATATTCTTGTTCATGCGTTTTCTTGTTAAAAAAATGTTGATTATGCTTTAGCTGTGATAGATTCCTTTAATCACCTATTAAATAAACGTAACTACAGCACTGACAAATCAGGTGAATAACAAGGAACAGCAGATTGAACAGCAGAAAGAGCCACGCTTTCAAATCAGCTTTCAAAGGTTATGTTTTAAAAAGGTTCTTCACACTCAGATCTCATTTACAAAAAAATTGTTCTCTGAATTGCCATATCAACTCGGTGGTTAGGAATTTCCTCGGAATGCTCCCAGCAATAAAAACAGGACAACATTAAAGGATAAAGACAACATACAACTTACAGCATAACAAGAATTAAAAATAGAGGAAGGTAGAAAACAATATGTTTTTAAATCACTGCTTTAGTTTCAGTAGCTGTCCTTAAGGATGAGCCCTAGTTCCAGTGTTCAGCTCACATGCCCATTTTGTTTTGTTTTGTTTTGTTTTGGCTTTAAATAAGACATGATGCACATCGATTACCCGTGGTGCGTATGTGCTTGCCCAGCATGTGAGGAGAAGTGAGTGACACGTGACAGATTGACCAACAGTACAACAAGGGGCGCAGCAGACGAGGCATGCTCGCCCGAGGAAGAGGAGTGGTTCGTGCTCTCTCAGGAGCTTATCGCTCGAGACATGGTTGCCTATGGTGTTGCCAACTGGCGAGTCCCTCCGCCAGCGAGGAGGAAGCGGGCAAGAAAGTCCGCCTTGAGCACCCCGGAGAAGGTGCCTGAAATGGGTGCTCTTGCGATTCCCAACAGCTCCTGCGAGGCCACGCAGCCAGTCTCTCCTCTCCTCAAGGCCAAGCAGCCTGGCTCTCTGCCCTATGAGGAGGCTGCGTTCCCGAGCGTCGAGACCGCATTCCTGAGCATCAACGCGACCTCGTTCCCTAGCGCCAAGTCCACGCTCCCGAGTGCTGAGACTACTCTCCCGAGCACTGAGACCACGCTCCCTAGGGGCTAGAGCGGATAGCCCAGAGCCCATGGCTTTCAAAGGGGCCTGTAGCTACAGCAGAGGGGCTTTTCGAGGGGCCGTCAGCCGCAGAGGTGTGTTCAGAGGTAGCAGTAGCCACAGTAGAGAGTCCTGTAGCCACAGTAGAGGGACCCATAGCCTTAGCAGAGAGGCTTTCAGAGGGGCACGTAGCCACTATTAATTAGTGTTTCTGGTTTGTCATTGGTGGTTGGGTTTTGTCTTTGAGTATATAAGGGTTTTGAATTTGGGTTTTCTCCTGTCTCCCTTAGATTGAAGATCCCTAGTTCCAGTGTTCGGCTCACATGTCTGTTTTATTTTGTTTTGGCTTTAAATAAAAACATGATGCACTTTGATTACCCGTGGTGTGTATGTGCTTGCCCAGCATGCGAGGAGAAGGAGTGACACGTGACACCAAAGTTCTGTAGTATTTTTATCCTACACATTTTTGTGTTTGCACACCCACAGTTAGATCAGGTGTGTTAGGAGTAGGGAAAACATAAACATCTGCAAGGCAGGGGTTCTCCAGGATTGTTTTTGGGAACCATTGGACTATGTGGTCACTGAATTAACATTTGCACCTATATCCGAGTGCTCTTTTCAAAAGAGAGAGAGAGTGAAGAGTGAATGAGAGAGAGTTAGAGCGTAGTGTTATACACTCTTCGAATTAAACAGCACCGTCAATCAGGAAAAATTAAATTAGGGTTGATGATAAGGTCCAAGCTTACTAAGGCAGAAATCAAACTTCACCAGCGAGCTCATCAGGACTTCTACCGACAGGAAAGTCATCGCCCAGTGAGGAAGAGGACGATAATCACGATGGGAAAGGGAAACTGGATTAACAAACGGGATTAACTATACAATGTGAGGAACTCTCAGGCCCATGCTAGCTTTTAGTTCAAGCATTCTTGATGTTCACTCATCCATTTCTCTGTGTCTTTACCACTCTTTCTTTCTCTCTTCCTTCATCCCTCTGTCCAGCTTCCGGGCCTTTCTGTTTGCATCTTTAAGCCCCTGCAGATGTTGTGTGCTCCCTGTATAAGGCTTGGTTTGGAATATGGCAGGGAGATTTAATCCACTTTGCCTTAATCCCTGTAGCCTGGACCTGTTGTGGCGAGTGTTTTACAGCGCTTCAAAATGACAGACTATCACACTTCACGCTAATAATAATCAATGACTCTCTTTGCAGGCTGTGATTTGGTACAGGGGGAGGCTGCAAGGCTGTGGGTAGGTGTGTGTCGGTAGCTTCAGCTATGGTAAATAGATGCTGAATGGAGTGAGGGAGTGGGGAAAGCAGAAGCTGTTTCAGCCCTGGGGGTTTGAGATATGATATGATTCGTTTTCTCAGTCCCTCGGCGCGATTGAAAAGTAAGCCGGATGGATCCGGAGAGAAAATGCTGGAAAAGTACCGCCTGCACAGGGATTTGGATGGCAACAAAGGCTTTTGTGAAAATTTTTTTAAAAAGACAGGTTCTAGTGGGGCATCAAATGGAGATGATGTCAAATGGAAAAATCAGAAACAGCAGTTTGGAGCTCATGCAGTTGGATACTGGTCCAAAACGGTATCGTGCGGCTAGTGAGAGGCACTCGCAAAATTAGCATGTAAAGACACTGCAGCAGTGCTTCATGGAACAAATTGACACTGAGAGGAGGGTATGGAGTGGATATAGATTATGAGAACAACTAATGAGCATTTTTTGTACTTTCTCTAACTTTACACACCTGAGTCAACTCAGGAAGGGCTTGTTAATTGATCGAGTAGATGGTTTGGTGCAGGAAAAATGCAAGAAAAGTGTTGTATATAGGACGAAAATGATCAAAATAGAATAGACAACAGAGTTGAATTTCTCTTTTGTCTTAACACAAACAAACAAATAAGCAAGCAAGCAAACAAACAAAACATGATCTCCTATCTATGAAATTGTAAACCCTTACAGTAAGGAGAGGTTGAGGGCACAACTAAAAGAACCATTTAAATAACAGGTTCCCAACCATTTCTATGGCTGTAACACATACACCTCCACTCAGGAAGGGTGTATTAATTAACTTGTTTAGCTGTGTCAGGTTTGTTGGGCCAGAGATAATCTAAAAATCTAAAAATGTTCAAGTTTGAAACCTGATTTGTTTTTCCACTGTGCAGTATAAGCCATCTATTGTATTGCAGAAGAATCACTTTTAAAGAACTATTTGAAACTTATATTACACTTAAAATTACATTAAACCTTGATAATGATTTTAAGGTCCTTATATCATTTCTGTTACGTGGAGGTTCTTTCACCTGATGATCTATTCTATGAACTTCTTCAACTCGTGTGCTGGCAGATGAGTTATAGCATGTGCAGGCTTAGCATGTCTATATTGGC
This sequence comes from Bryconaethiops microstoma, assembly GCA_037577275.1. NCBI lineage: Eukaryota > Metazoa > Chordata > Actinopteri > Characiformes > Alestidae > Bryconaethiops > Bryconaethiops microstoma. The sequence goes on along the minus strand of JBBJLS010000128.1, from coordinate 27,476,686 downwards.
CATAATAAAAATAAACAAACAGACAAACTAATGCTGGGCAACGATTATCGCAAAATTCAATAATGAATTCAAAAGTAGTGTATTGTGCACTTTTATTTTAAAAGTACTGCTGAACAAAAGTGTAATAACATTTGGTTTGCAAACACTTTAAACAAATAAGGAGCTTTTTAACAGCAGTGTTCCCTTTAACACAGTTACACAGCTGCAGTTCAAATATTTCTGTAAATCTCAACTTAAACATTAATGTAATCAAATCAATATAAAACCAAAAGCTAATCATCACTGCAGGGCATTCACGTTTAATCTGGTTTGTTATAGAAAAACAAGGTACTCTCAGAGTCCAAAGCATAGGTGCTGGAACCATTATAGCTTTATAACCATTATAAACAGCCATTATTGGCCTATTTCTTATCATTATCAGTGTTATAAACTGACTGTATAAACTGAATAAGCTTCAAGGTAGCATTTTTTGACAAGGCAGCATTAATCGATACACTGCTTATAAGTACAAATTTTAAATAAAATATATTTTTCTCTGATTATGCATATCATTTGTCTATTTATCATCATTATCAGTGTTATAAACTGACTATAGACTGTATAAACTGTATGAATTTAAAGGGAGCAATTTATCGGCAGGGTAGCATGAATAGATTTTCGCTTCAGTAGCATTTTTTCACAAGACAACAAAAATCATTAGAACAGTGGCGCCCATGGTCCAGAGCCATGATCAGAGCAGTATATCAGGCACCTTCTGAGCAACAGCAAGTTAACATTTATAAATCTGTTTTCTTTCTTTTCTGAACAGGTAACAGCAGAAACATTTTCTTTTATCAGGGAGCAGCAGAAGCAGTCAGTATGTTCAGTAACGAGTGTCCCTGTTAACGTGAGGTGAAGCGGTCGAGCACAGAAAAACAAACTTTCAAAATAAGAGTAATTTTAAAAAACTGCATTAACATGCAATAAAATAATTGTCAGCATTAATTAAATAATGCGTTAATGCGATAATAACATATTAACATGCCCAGCACTAAAACAAACATAACTATGAAATGGCAACAGGCTTCATTGTAAAGCTTAACAGTAAGGGAATAACTGGTTTAAATCATTCTTTGCATTGGTAAATGGTTCTTCTCCATGATGAAGAAACTGTTGTATGTGGTTCTCCACTTAAAAATATTTATTCCCATCACTTACTGAAGCCAATGTAAGTACAAGTAATGACAAAATTGCCTGAATATTTTGTGGCAACTGCCTTAAATGAACTGAATACCACTAACTCAAAGCTATTTCTTGAATGGACATACAGCTGTCTATGCTTCATGATGATGCCTATGTCTATGAAACCAATGAAATGAAACCTCAACAAACAATTTGTGCATCATCAGATATTTTTAACACATGTTGGTAGTGAGACAGTTTTTTAAGTGATGTTTTGAAGGACATTTGTAAATGGAATGAGTGTGAAGAACCTGTTAAAGAAAACAGCTTTTACATAATAAAAAGGTCATGTAAAGCCTCTTCTGAAAACACTTCCATCATGTGGAAGTTCTAAAACCTTCTTAAAAAGGTCCCACACATCTCCTTTTATTATTCTTTTAATTCTATTATTCTATTTTTCATCTCTACCTTTATCATCTTTATCTTTTCTTGCACTCTCATTTTAAAAGTGTAGCTATCTGATTAATTTCTGAACAAGCAAATTAAAAAATCATAAACAAAGACTTTCAGATTTGTTCAGTTGTATTTCTAAACTGTATTTTTCCCCATACCCACACACACACACACACACACACACACACACAAACACAAACACATAAATATCAATGCATTAACACATGCTATAAAGCCAGAAGCAGCTTAAGCTTGTAAACTTGGTTCAGGGAAAAACCCAGCAAGCTCTGCGATAGTGGCCTATGACTACTGGGATTTCTGGTAATCACTCTCTCTTTTTCTCATGAGAATGAAATTACAATATATATATTTGTCACCTGCAGGGATATGAAGCATCGTTACTAATGCAAGAATGCTGCTGCAGTCGGTTCTGTTGATCAAAGATACCGTGTGCCTATGGCAGTGTCTGCTTCACAGCAACAAGCCATGATCTAGCTATTTATAATCATCTTACAACCAGCGGCTGACATGACTGTTCTATTCCCCATCAATAAGCGCGCCTGTGGCAGGTGAGTCTATTTTTATCGGCGCAGAAATCCCCCCAGTAAGGGCCTTGGTGGGCTACAATTACACACATGCATGATCTCAGCTGAGGACATTTACTGGTGTAGCAGCTTCCTGAGTTGGCGAGCATTTTAGCTGTGGAAGAAAAACAATGGAGGAGACTAGCTGACCTTGGTTCTCTTGGAATGCACAAACACCCACACAGAGCCAATGAATAAACATATTATTTAAATAGGAGGTGGGGAAAAATATCACATAAACATATTCCGACGGGAACAAAAAAACCCCAAAAACAACGCAGGATTGAGGGACACTTTGTCATGCATTCAATCTGAATTGTTATGCTCTTTATTCTCAGAAAGAGAATAAAGAGCATAACAATTGTTTAAATTGCTGCTGTATTTAGCTTGTAGTATCATCAAACACTCTAAAGGCCAGTGGGAACAAAACTGATAGATCTGATCAAATCTGACAGGATAATGTGAGGCATTAATCTGTCTGAATGACCTATAAGTATGAACTTAAAAACACTTATGGTTTATTTTGGTGATAATAAACCTTAAATGCATGTAAACATGTTTACAAATTGTACAGAACAGTCTCTCGCTTTTTTCTTCCACGTATATAATTGTGCCTCAAATGTAAAATGTAACAAAAGAATAAGCTGTTCATAAACACTAAAGTTATGCTTAACATTACGCTTATGCATGTGCTATGAAGCCTCTATGCAGACAGCCTTCAAACAAGGTATTAATAAATTAACTTATGTTATCACTCTCATATGATGTGGTACCAAAATTAATAGCCATCTCTTTATAGTATTAAATGCCAACAAGCACTTGTGAATCCATATCACTTTAAGGAGCTGTTTCAGGATGGTGAGAAATTTGGGTTGTGTTCCAAGATCTTCCAGGCAAATCTACAGCACTGCCTGATCCACAAGTGATGAAGGTTTTGTCAGGTCCAGACATCTCTGGTACTTGGTGATTGATAACCTTATTTGATGAACTTCTTTTCTCTGAAAGTACTTTTAAACTCTTAAACTCTAAAATTAATGTGTGTAAAAGCAACACAAAAAGTCATGAACACAATATTTTAGTTTTGTGCATGACAATAACACTGACCTTCCAGGGGATGACTCCATGGGATTGGCAGACCCTCAAAATGAAGCTATTAAGCCAGCTGGTAAGGAGGTAGCGACTATTCAGCAGAATTCCAACAGGAACTGAATTGTTGTTTTCTGGCTTCTTATTTCTGACAAAATCTCTATGAACTGACATGATTTATCCAGTATGGAAGCTTTCAGGAGGTCTGGGAGCAAGTCCAGAACTGCTGGATTACAGGGGTTATTTTGATGCTGATATGCTTGGCCTGGTTGCTCCAGGATCAGGGCTTTTTCCTCAAGGAGTGTTATGCCGTCTGCTGACCAAATGTGAGTGATATTGGATTTCTGAGGACCATAGTTGATAATGGTGGAGTAGACAGCACAGTAATTGTTTGTGTCAACAAAGCTCTGAACCTCCTAAGCTTTTCTAAGCCTCCACTCATCCCTATGAGAGAAAGGCTGGGGACTGCAGGTTTTAGAAATGATCTTTGAGTGTTTGGATTTCAGAGGTCCTATCATCATGGAACCATTTTGGAGTCTTCTTTTAGACTAACACAAGCTACCCAAATTACTGCTGACCTCAGTTTGGTCCACTCATCTGCACTGGAGGGCAGAAAGGACAGTTATCTACTAGAAAGTTAGTGAAGTTGCCTCTTTGTGTCAGTAAGTGCACAGATCATCTGCACACCCATAAGATGACTTGTGAGGTAGATGCATCATTTTAAACAAATTCAGGAAACAGGGCCAATATTAGAGAATCTCTGCATATAAGCCTCTGTGCTAAGTAAACCTACAGGCTAAAGAAATATGTATAACTAGTCCAATCACTTGCCATAATGCTTTATTTAACATTTAGTATATTGATTCATCTATATATTTATATTTACACCCCATTTGATTGTTGTGATTTGGTTTTAGCAATAATATTGAATTTGTTTACTTGGAAATGTTTACAGAGTACACATGAAGATGGACTTTTATTAGATTTAATCAGAGATATGTGTGCTGAAGGATATTTTAAAAAAATGTTTTTTTGGCATTGGAGTAGTTCCCTACAATGAGAAATAAGTAATGCTACGAAAATTTAATTAAAATGTGCATATTGAAAATATGAAAGTATTGTAGGATATTTATTGGGAAATGTGATCGCAGTTAAAGTAAATTGTGGACCATGTGAGACTTTACCTTGAGGTGTGTGATAACAAGTGTATGTAACTTGAGTTGATATAACTAGTGTAACAGAGTTAAAAATGTATTATGTGTTTGTGTGATTTTCGTCATTGTTGAGCAGCCTAGTCCTGTGTTTGGGATTTGGAGCCTCCTTTATTTTGAAGTCTCCTGTAATTAGCCAGTGTAATGCTGTGCAACTCTTTTAATTTGTTTGCGCAGATGCTGCATGTTCATTGTACACTGGAGCCAGAAGGCTTGTTTATGATCTTTTGAGACCAGTGGCCAGTTGCTCTGACCCCAGAATTTCCAGTTACAGAGCTTTATAGACTTCTTCCAAGACAAACCCCTTTCCTTCAGAGAACGCCCATTCTGTTCCCTGGTTACACCCACTCTTGGCTTTATGCCCATAAGCATACTCAATTGAATGCTCAAACCTCCTCCTCCACTTCAATGTCTCCTCCCTTCTAAATATTCCCAGTCAATACAAGGTCAAATTTTACTTACTCAGTATTGCTCATCCTCAAATAGTAATGCCTCATGCCTTATGTGCATGTGTAAATACTTCATGGATCATGTACACAGACTTACTGTCTATTGATCTTATATGGCAACTACCCCTTGGAATAGCTTTCCCTAAAACACTGTGTTTGCACGTTCTTTTGACATAAAGACTCACCCTTCACTTCTGCAGCGGGTGGCTTTTCTATTTTAAGTGAACTACTGCTCATTATACATCATTACCTTTGGACCTCTTTCTTCTACCGGCCTTAAAGGAACACATGCCATTCTATATAGCACAGAGGGGCCCCCTGCAGCTTTAAGCAATTCTGACTAAGTTTTAATGGTAGAGAAAACATACCATATTATTCTGGTATTTTTATTATTAAATTCTCCATCACTGACCGCCATTACACTGGTGACATGACCTGTCGATCTTTAAGATCAGCCTGACGCCAATCGCCATGGATGCTGCATTGAAGTCCAGCTCAAGTGTGCGGGATCAAGTGGGGTTAGAGTTGTCTTTGTAAATGGCTAGGCAGTGTAGGGCAGTGTTTATATTATTCCAGTATTGGGGATTCATCATTATTCTGTATATAGTTCATATGATCATTTTACTCTGATACTATTATCTTTTTATTTTCTTTCCTACACCTGGTAATAGACAACGCAGATATTTGCCACTATGGCTGAGAAAGCAGACTGCAGTGATGTGGGTGAGAATTTTGCCAGTCCAGTTTTGCCCAAAGGAAGGGGTATGCAGGGTCCATGGCAGCGTATTCATAGTGGTGCTGTTGGGCATGGGTTGGATAGTGGGGAGGTGGGTTATTCCCAGTCACTGACAGCGGTAGGGGTACAGGGTTAGGTCAGAACCCAGGTTGTACTCCTGTTGACCAGTCTATGGGGGAGGGGCCTCTCACATCCACACCCAGTGGCGTAGATGCTGCTGCTATTAGCCACCTCACAGATATGGCAGGACAGTTGGGTGCTCAGATTGGTGAGTCCATTGTAGCTAAATTGATGTCCACTGGTATAGTTAATGCAAGCAGTGCACACCAGAGCAATGCATCACTCAACACATCACTTACACAGACAAGCACTGACTCCAGCGCAGTTAGACACACCAAATCACATGTTACAGTACATGTAAAATCAGACAAAGAGCCTAAGTTCTTTAGAGGTGACAGTTCTGACAAATACCCAGTCCTGGACTGGATTGACATGACTAAAGCTTATCTCAGAAAGCACAGGTATCCTGTGGATGAACAGGCTGAAGAGATCATGGGGAAACTGATGGGCAAAGCAAGAGATGTTGTGAAAGTTGCCCTGCACAGTGATCAGACACTTGATGTGAAACTGAACCCCGATCTCATCTACAATGTTCTCCTTCAGTGACAACTCGTCATGTCTTGCACTGGCAGACTTTTTCTCCACTCTGCCCAGACCTGGTGAGAGCCCAGTTGATTATTGGTTGAGGGTAAACAGAGCCGCTGAGCTGGTGGATGAAGTCCTTCACAGGCAAGGTAGGTGGATAGAAAACCAGAGTGAGGAGGTGGCGCATGTTTGTCAAGTGTTGCCCTGATCCAGAACTTTCCTCTGTCTTTAAGTGTAAGCCTATTCGAGAGTGGAGTGCACGTGACATACAACTGAGAATTGATGACTACCAGAGAGAGCTGAGAGCCTCCAGCCGAGCCCGTGGAGATGTGTAAGTAAAGAGCCACACCACCACCATTGTTGTCATGCAGTCCAACCCAGTGTCATGCAGTCAGCCCGTGTCTGATCAGTGTTACGCACAGTGTCTGCCTTTTGTCCCGCAGCTGCTATAATGCTGTTTGTCACACACAGTGTTCCCCCTCTATCACTGTTGCCAGTCAGAGCCACGCCATGCATCAAACCCCCTGCCCACCCTCATGTTCCCCAGTGACAGCTGTGTTGCAGGACTTTTAGGAAGCCAAGGACAGGATTCTCTCCCACATGGTGGCCATGTTGGAACTGATGATGGGTAAAGTGTAGGAGCACAGCAGTGCTCCCCATGGTGGATGATTCCAGGGTGGTCATCGTGAGAAAGCCTGTCGTGTCTGCAATGACAGCAAGCACATCACCACCACTCACTGCAGGTCAGATAGGCTGTGTTTCGCCTGTATCACCCCAGGCCACACAAAGATGGAGTGTCCTGAAAAGTCTTCCTCTGAGCGTCAGTAAATGGGGAAACTAGGAAACCCATATTCAGAGGGAGGCAGTATGGGTCACAGTTTAAACTCCCATATTGAAGACATTTCTGATGCTGAGACTGTTTATACTATTCACAAAATCTCATGACATGATGCTCACGTTGTCTTTCAGAGTATACACAAAGTTAATGACAGTGACAGTTTTTCTACTCTCCTGTGATGATTGGTAATACAGTGAGCCTAAATGCTATGCTTGACAGTGGCTCTATGGCCTGTATCACCAATGAGACTGCTGAAATGAAACTTAAAGAAGCCAGAGTAGTGAGAGCTGATGATCAGTTCAGTAAAGACATTGTTCTCATTGACTGTGGTGTTCGCCGTGTCATGCCCAAGTTGGCTGTCTATTTGCAGATGGAAGTGTATGGCTGCAAGATGGTGGTGCCTACTCTTGTTGTTCAATGTCAACATGATGAGATGATACTGAGCACAAACGTTATCAAGACATTCTTCATCAGTACAAGCAGTGTGATGCCAATTGGAAAGCTGTGTCAGCCCCCTGTCCTGCTGGTAATCAGAGCAGTTCCTGTCTATGCTTGCTGGTCTTGACCATTGGAGAGATGAGGAAATCTCCCACAGGATAGGCACTGTCAGGAGCAACTCAGCTGTGTGCCTTGAGCTTGGACATGAGTATTTGTTATGGGGGAAGTTACTTAAGTCTGCAGCTGTGTCACCTGGTAGCACTGTGATGCCTGAGCTCACGTCATGCTGCTCAGCACCAAGAGGAATCCTGGTGGTGAGAATGGTGACTTAAATGTGGCAAGACAGATGGCTTCCATTAAAGCTCATTAACACTTCTGACAGGCCCGTGTTAGTAAGACATGGATGACACACACACACACACACACACACACACACACACACACACACACACACACACACATTGCAGCCCCACTGACCAGTTGTTCTCTTTTAACCAGTCCCTCTGGAAATGATGCAAGCTCTGCTGACGAAAGACTGAAATTGGTCAGATTGAGTGGGATTGATGTAAACTCATGCATTACAACGACATCTCATGCCATCATCTCGACTGTGGAGAGGCAAAGGGCTTCATCCATTGTATTCACCTATCAGATCACAGACCATTCCGGCTTCCTTTCAGATGAGTGTCCCCAAGTCAATATCAGAAGTTGCACCTTATTAGGAAGTCCACCAGTGAGTATGTGTTTCTGTTAGTTCTTGACTGGAAAAAGATTGGAGATATTCGTGTCTGTACAGATTTTCGCTGGCTAAAAAAACAGACTCTTAAAGATGCTCACCTTCTCCCTCACCATGCAGACTGCTTGGCAGCACTTGGAGGGAATCCTCTATTTAGTACTGATGTCCGGGTTCTATAACATGCCATTGCATGAAGATGACAAAAAGTACTCTGTGTTTAGCACTCCTATGGGTTTGTATGAGTACAATCGTTTACCGCAAGGTCTGTGCAACAGTCCTGGAGGTTTTATGCGTGTGATGACTAGCATTTTTGGAGATCAGAATTATCTAAGCCTGCTTTGCTATTTGGATGATCTGCTAGTCTTTGCTCCTGATGAGGCAACTGCTCTACAACACTTGGAGATGGTGTTCAGCAGGTTACATAGCCACAATTTGAAGCTGGCCTCCAAGAAGTGCTTTTTTCCTGTGTAAGTCCGTTAGGTTCCTTGGGTACATAGTAGATGAAGCTGACATGTCTACTGATCCCAGTAAGATTGAGGGCATCAAGAAGATGACAAGTGCCGACCTGATGGAAGCAGATGCTGTTACTCCCTTAGCAAAACAGGTCAGGTCTTTCCTAGGGATGGTCAACTACTATCTGCCATTGCTAAGCCCCTCTTCTCCCTGCTGGTAGGCCAAAAGCGCAAGAGTAAGGGAAAGCCAACGGCCAAACCTAGGTCTCAGAGCAGGAAGTTGACTGCTGCTGACTGGACTCCTGACATGGAGCAGGCTTTCCATACACTGAAGTCGACACTGGCTGAAACGGTTGTCCTGGCTCACCCTCACTTCACCCGCCCTTTCATACTGTCTGTAGATGCCTCCCTTGATGGGATTGGTGCTGTTCTGACACAGATGAAGGAAGGAGAAACCAGGGTGAGGCCCATTGCATTCACCAGCAAGTCACTTTCTCAGTCCCAGAAGAACTACCCAGCACACCGGTTGTAATTCTTGAAGTGGGCTGTCTGTGATAAGTTTAGCTACTGATTGATGGCCCATATGTTCACAGTGTGGACCGACAACAATCCGTTGACTCACATCATGACAAAGCCAAAGTTAGATTGCTGTGCGCAATGCTGGGTGGCAAAGTTAACCAGCTACAACTTTGATATCAAGTGTGTCCCAAGTCTGAAGAATGTGGTCACCGATGCCCTTAGCCATGTGCCTTTTGTTGAGGAAAGAGTCAGTCTCAGGCTGCTTCAAGAACCGTACAGAAGCCTTGTCTGTGAAGTTCAAGGTGTGATGAGTGACTCTGTTCAAGATGCCTTCCACTGTTCCAGTTCCCCTCATCAGAATCCATGGCAAACTGACGATCATGCTGAGATCGTCCCTGCTCCTGTATGTGTCCATGCTCAATCCATTGAGATGGATTTAGATATCTGCTGTCCTGCAGTCACACAATGAGTGGGATACTGGAGCAAGAACCCGTACTGTCGCAGCTCTGCGCCAAGTGCCACAGCTGGTCCCAGGTGGCAAAGATTTACTGCCTGCTTACACAGAGAAGGAACTGCATGATGAGCAGCTTAAAGACAGAGCCCTCTCCTGAGTTTTGTATTATGTGGAGAGATGTTGCAGACCCTCCAGAAGAGAGCGAGCATGAGAATCAGTTGCAGTTTTGAGATATTTGAAACACTGGGAGAAGCTTGTTCTGAACAACAGAATACTCTACATGGTCTCAAGAGACCAAGTGACAAAGTCAAAGCATCACCAGTATGTGGTCCCTAAGTCACTCAAAGCCAATGTACTGAGTGGTGTTCATGACGATGCTGGTCACCAGGGTCAGTTCAGAAGCCTTGGGTTGGCTAGGCAGAGGTTCTTTTGGCTCAGTCTTGACAGAGATGTGAGAGACTATGTCCGCAACTTCAAGAAGCATATCATCAGCAAGACAGCTGAACCTGTTGACAGGGCATCCTTGGAGAGCATCACCTCCACTGGGCCCCTCCAGCTTGTTTGCATCGACTTCTGGACGGCGGAGGATGCTAGGAACAAGACAGTTGACGTACTAGTGGTGACTGACCACTTTACAAGGATGGCCCAGGCATTTCCTTTCAAAGATCAGTCAGCCAAGCAGGTGGCCAGAGTCCTTTGGGACAAGTTCTTCTGTATGTTTGGGTTACCAGAACATATTTACAGTGACCAAGGAGCAAACTTCGAGAGTCAACTGGTCAGTGAGCTTCTTAGGATTTCTGGTATAAGTAAGTCACATACCACCCCATATCATCCCATGGGTAATGGTAGTGTGGAGCGTTTTAACATATTCCTTGGCAATATGATCTGTGCACTCACTCCAGACACAAAAGCTGAGACGTCTTCAGACACTGACATTCATGTACAACTGTATAGTTCATGAGACAACAGGCTAGGCAGCAATTTATTTAATGTTTGGATGGACTTCACGTCTACCTGTTGATGTGCTCTCCTGCACTATCCTGAATGATCCGACTGTGGTCAGCTATGACAAGTATGTTGAGTCTCTTGAGAAAGATCTAAAGGATGCCAGGAACATGCCACAAAAGAACAGCACCGTCACACTGAGCTCTACAACAGGAGAGCGAAAGGACCCGCCATTGCCATTGGTGACCGTGTGATGGTGGCAAACAAAAAGGAAAGAGGCAAGAAAAAGGTTGCAGATTGCTGGGAGTCCACAGAGTACACTGTAGTGGAAAGGACATTGAAACACACACTTACAAGATCCGTAACATGGCCTCTGGACAGGAAAGAGTTGACCACTGTAATCTGTTAATGCTGGTCAATTTCCTGCCAGTTGACGACACAGGTGCGCTGATTGACCAAGTTTTGTCTTTGTCTTCTGCTCAGCTGTTGGACCAAAGTGACAACTCTGCATCAGTGAGATGAGAATCCTTACTAATAGCGTGAGTGAGTACTGTTTGAATCTGAGTTCTAGCCTTGGATCTCAGGGAGCACAGATGAGACACAAGTGAGACAAGAGTGTGGTGTATGACTCAGTGGCTGTTCCGGAGTCTATGGACCCTGAGGGGAGAACTGTTGAGTGGATTGCTCAATCACTATTCCTTGAACCATCACAGGTAGAGTCAACTGATGTTGTATGCACAAGATCAGCTCTCTCTGTCTCTCAGAGTATCCCAGAGAAGTCTGAAGATCGTGCAAGTGGCCAGTCCATTGCCTCTGACTTCCGACCTGTGACTGATACTGACACTAGTAGAGATGTTAGTAACACGGACGGACAGACTGTCAGTTGTGAGGTAGACACACTCACATATACACAGACGGATGGACAGACTGTCATAACACAGCCAGACAACACTAGTCACACACAGAGTGCTGATACAGTAGCTTCTTTTACACAGTCTGAAAATCCCAGTTTATCCACACAGATAAGGTCTAGGTTTGGTCACTTTATAAAGCCAGTTGACAGACTGATTCAGACCATGTCCAGACAAGACATTGTTCAGACCTTTTATGATAGCAAGAGTTCCTTTTATGATAGCATGTGATGTGTTTAGTCTTATGGAGATGGTTGTATTTTCTTGTTTTCCTAGTAGCTTTTAGTTCACAGTGCAGATGGGTCTTGTGGGATGTATAAAGCACCTTACTGCCAGTGGTTGGTTGGAGAGTTTGCGCGCCTCTTCTTCCACTTCATCCTTTTTGGATACCTTTTTTTTCCTGTTATTGGTGGCCCTCAGTATGTGCCAGTGTTTGTGGCTAGTGTACTTTATGCTTCTAGATGCTGCTCGGATTTGGCAAAATTCAGGGGTAGGTGTAAAAGAGTTAAAAATGTATTATAGTGTGTGTGTGAGTTTCGCCATTGTTGAGGAGCCTAGTCCTGTGTTTGGGATTTGGAGCCTCCTTTTGGCGTGGGGTGTACTGCAAGTCTGATGGGTTGTCCCTGAGCACTACCCGCAGCCATACCTGCATTCTATCGGGTAGGTTTACTGTATAAAGCACTCCACATTATATTTTAATTTCTTTATAGTAAAACATGATTTAAGTTTAAAACTTTGACATATTACACGTGTGATGTTATTTTACATGCACGAGTGAAATTCGTGTCACGGACAGAAAGTTTATTAATGTTTTTGGTTCTGCCATGTGTTTATGCAGACTGAGATTAATGTGGGTAGCTCTAAATTCCGCTAGCAAGTTCATTCATTCTGTGGATAGTTTAGTGTGCATGGAAAATACAACTTAGGTTAACATGCATTGAATGTATAGTTAGTCTGACCAGCTTTGTATATGTGCATTTCCTTTGTGTATTTCTGTCTGTATGTGATAAGGTCGCGAATGTCCACTGAGTGTTCTGGAACGGTAATTAGCAGACACTCCATGCCTCCGAACATTCTACTCTGGTCTGTCTAGCCTGCTAGCATTGAGTGAATGATCCTATGCATGTAATTAGCCAGTGTAACACTGTGCAACTCTTTTATTTTGTTTGTGCAGATGCTGCATGTTCATTGTACACCAGAGCCTGAAGGCTTGTTTATGTTTTATTTTTCTAAAGGTATGTGCTCCAGTCCAAGTGTGAATGTATATTGTGTGTGAATTGTAAATGAACAAGATTTGGTTGTTTTTGTTAATATATTTTTATGTTAAAAGCAAAAAGAAAAGAGGAAAAAAAACCCTGCATTCTATCAGATGCTGCATGTTCATTGTACACCGGAGCCTGAAGCCTTGTTTATGTTTCATTTTTCTAAAGGAAATAAACGTGCATTATCATCAGTCCACCTTGTCTCCCCTAATTGCCTGACCACCATTACACTAGCTTTGAGCAAGGTTTAGTAGTTTGTAACACAGAGGTTCCCAATCCCAGGCTTGGCATCCCCATGCTCAACACAGTTTTCTACTCTGCACACTTGATCTACATTCTGAGGAGCTCTACTTAATGAGAATCATTTGAGCTAAGACAAAACACAACAAATGTGCACAGTGTGGGTTTACCAGGGGTAAAATTAGGGATCTCTCCTCTAACATTCTAGTTTGGCTAGAAAGGAACTTGATAGTCAGGTGTTCTAAAATAAGAAAAATGGCAATAAAAAACTATTTAGAGCAAAGGGAATGTATACATATGTCAAAAAGTTCTAAATGAAAGTGCAAAAAGCAAAACCCATAAATGGCCCAATCTAGGTCATATGTGACACATAGCACACATATGCACATATATGCTTGCAGCCTATATATCACATGGAATGATGGCATTGAATGGGGTCAGATGCTATTTTTGGAACCCTGTCAAGAGAGTGCAACATCTCAGTCACCTGCTCACCACAATTTCAACAACTGGGACGATACCCTATATCATTTGCTAAAATAGAAAGGTCTCAATGAGCCTTAAAAGGTTAAGAAAGATGAGATATTTAGAGTATATCAGGTAGATGAGCCCTAATATCCTTGTTACCCTAAAATTTTAAGTTGACCTGACTTCTAGTTTTGACATTGTAACATCCCTGATTTTGTACTTGTAGTTGAGTGGTGGGTCACATCTGGAAGTGGTAGTTTAAACGTGAGTGACATGCAATGCTCTTATGGCAGTAAAAAAGCAAGACACTGCATATGGCCGTCTTCTTTACATCATGTTATGTCAAACTCCACTTTTCACATTGCATCACAAACTACAAACACAGGCTTTCAGAATGACATTCTGATCAGTCACACCTGGACACGTTTACCCCACTGCTACATATGTCCATTCAAACATGAAACGTCTCAGTGTTGTTAATCCAGCCGATGTTCTAAGCCCTTTGATCGTTTTTTTATTAATTTGTTTACTCTTTGATATCCTCTTTGTTGATTGCCTAACCTCTCATTGTTTGCAGCTTTTGACTCTGCCAGTCATTCTTTTTGAAAAAGCATTTCCTGGAATTGCCACCATCTCAGCAACCTAACAGAGCATTCTGCCTCAAAATGGAGACAGCATGGAATGTTGGTGGCAACAATCAGTTCAAAGACATCTCATGAGAGAACAGCAGCAAGAAATTGATGCACTCAAAGCCAAGGTTGCTCGGTTAACATCATCAACACCTCCAGCGTTAACTACAGTAGCAACATTATACACTATTCCTTCACTTATCACTCGACTGGAAGAATACTCTGGCAACCCTGCACAATGGATTTTGCAGCAGTGTCAACATTTCTGCTCAGAGCAAGAGGGGGTCTTTGAGCTCATTTTTTTGAATTACTAACTGACAGAGCTTCAACATGGGCCACTACAGTCTGACCACAAGGTGAAGAAAAAGTTTTCTCTATGAGCAGTTTATTGAACAGTTACTTAATTCCTTTGACCATGTACCAGAGGGCAAGGGAATCTGGGGAACAAAGTCATCATGTGTCACTCTAGGAAACAGTAGTGCAGCTAAATATGTCTTGGAATTCAAAACTATTGCTGCTGGCAGTGATGAGTGAAGTAGCACTCAAAACAGCTTGTTGTTGAGGGTTAAAATGTTGGAAAAACATTTGTTCTAGATAATATAGAAATAAAACTTACTATAATCACACACTTCCCTAGCTGTAGACTACCTGGGTATTCATGAAACCTATAATCTACTCAAAAACAAATAATGGTGGAGAAGTATGTATGCTGACATCCATTAAGTAATTGTCTTCTGTACGGTGTGTATGATTAATCCAAGGCTCAGAGAACTTTATCAGCCCCTCCCAATTCCCAATTGTCCTAGGTCTCAGATGCCCTAAATTTTCTAACTGATTTAACCAAGTCCCGTTAACCTACTTTTGCAGTGATCACTGACAGGTTTTCCAAGTCTCTTTCCCTGAGACCTCTCAGTTTCCCTGAGCATTTAAAACAGCAGAATGTCTATGTAATTATGTTTTCAGATTCATCAGCCTACTGGAAGATATTGCTAGTGACTACTGCAAACAGATTGTATTTCATTTTTGTAAAGGTTTCTTGGAGAAGCTGGGCATTGTGTCTCAAATCAAGGTACTGTCTACTGCAAGCCAACTGAAAAACAGGAGAGTCCAACTAAGAAACCGGAATATGCCTCCATACATTCTGCACCAGTAATCACTTCCTTCCATGTGCACAGAACTCCCTGATACACATGGCCACTTTCAGTGCATTTTATGATACCAGCCCGTTTGTTTCCCTGTTTCCAATTCACCTGCTGTTGATGGGTGGTTCAGGTGGAGTGAGCAAGTGTGAAGCCACTCAAAAAAGACTTGAACAGGTGGCACACAGAAACAAAGAATTTGCCAACAGACATTGTATGATTCCCGATGTATTTCAGCATCATCTGGCAATCACCCAAGGATCTTAAAGTTCAACAGGGCTGCTGCAAGCCCCCTCATTGGTACATTGGCCTGAACCTTGAACAGGCCTTACTGCTCCCTGTAATTTCACATGAAATGACTGTGTTCTGCAGTCCATGGTCCTTTAAATGGTTTAAAGCATATGAAAGTTTAAATAAATCTACCGATTCACACTCAGACCTACCAGTTCATTCTTTTGTACCTCCTGTGCTAGGTTTGACAAGTTTTACAGAATATTGGCAATAGTCATTTTCAAACTAGTAGCAAAAATTCACATTCTGACATACTGTAGAGATTTTCAAAGGCTTGCCATAATGATTAAGTCCCAGGACAGACCAAGCTTGTCAGCTGTCGGACACAATCAGGCCATTGGGGAGCACTAGTGATCATTCATGGATCATGGCAACACATGAAAACCACACTCTCAGGAGGACACACACTGAGAATGACCTAATTTTTCTACATCATTGCAAGTATTAACGGTTTATCAAATATTTAAATTGTTATAGATACCACGTTGCAGTGTATAATATGACTAGTTAGGGTCACAGCAGGAAGTTTAATACTTTGTTTCAGCAAGTGAAAGAGGACCATTTGAATTTTGCAAACATTATGAAAAGATTTATAATTATGGCTGATTTGTTTTAATTGGTAAAATAGTATCTTTATGTCCATGGCATGTATTGGCTGATGAAATTTGTTTAGCTTGTGGCAGAAATTTTGTTGAACGAGCCAAATGGAACTGTAGGGGATGTAAGCATGTAGCCAATGGTAAGCATAGCAAATTCCAAAATTCAACTTAAATAGTTCTTGAGATATTGAAATGTGTCATAAATATTGGCAAAACAGTTGTAAAGCTATTGCCCAAAATTGCTTTATGCTTACCTGTATTCATAGGGTGCTAGCATGAAAGGACACAAACACTTAAATGCACAAATCTTTTATTCCACGTGAGGCTACAAGCACACCATGTCATTTGATATATGAAAGTATATGAAAGGAACAAAAATGACAGTAACAGCTCTCACAATAATACGGATGTCATGTTCCCAAAAAAAAAAACAAAAAAAAACTGTTATGAGTAAACAAAGACACACAATAAAAGTGCCAAGCTAATGGCGGTTTATTTTTAGATTCACAAGTTATATTTAGCATAAATGTCAATAAATACGAACGGATGCAACATAGGTGCATCCAAGGTGCTTCAATTTTATTTTTTACTTTGAAAGATGTTACGAATGGCAAGCTGGTACTTATAAAGGTCTGAATGGTCTCAAAGCACCATTTTGCAAGATCCATATTTTTCGATTAAACCTGCGCGGAACCTGGCATTTGAACACACTATTTCTGCCTTTAAAGTCACCCCCAATTATGATTTTGCCTGAGCTGGGAGTATTAATTATTTTAATGTCAAAGGAATCATAAAAGGCACCTTTGGTGCTGTTGTACAGCCCACTGTAGGTCTATAAGCTCTGACCAGCTTGGCAAAACCTTTTTTTTGCTAGTAGAAGATGCCAATCACGAGCCTTTCATTTATTCTTTGGGAATGTTTAAGAGGAGTGTGGTTTTAATTGCAAAGAACTCCATGTAATCTGTGGAAGTCTTCTGGAATCTCTTCCAGAAGTTGTTTCAGTCCTTGCCTGCCTTATTTAAGTTTTTACTGGAAAGTTTAATTTAATTCCGTGCCACTGTGTCAATGTATTATCTTTCTGTGAGGCCTGTTCATTAGGGAGACACTTATGTTCTTGTGCCACACACCAAGGAGGGTCTGAATGTTCCAGGTGGTTGTGAGGTAACCACAACTGTTCTTTCAGGAAATGGCTGTTGTGTGGTATTTCAGGCTTCTTAGAGCTAATATGCGTTGTGAACTGTGAGTTTATCCACCATAAAAACCTTAGGAAGCCAAATGAGGTATTTTGATTCTGCTGCAAACATCAAGGAAGGCCTGAATGGTCCAGGTATCAAGCTTTTATACAAATCTTCTGGCCAGAAAAAAATACACTTTTGCCATGTTGGGGTGTAGCAGATCAGGAAAAGTGTTGATCATATGTTCTAAAGTTTTTTCCATGTGTAAATTCATCCCTGAACAGGGCTGCTCAGTTAGTGGAAACCTGCTGAAATAAGGTGCTGTTGATAATCCTGTTCCAGCAAGAAACAGAAGCTCAACTGCCACATTCATGACCTGCACTCATTACTCCATTCCGTTGTGAGATGACTTTCAGGTGAAGAATCAATCAATTAAATACAATCCTTGGTTCGCTAGCAACTTGTGACCTCATTCTCTCTCTCCATCTCATTTGTTTTTCAGATAAGGACAAACCAAATATCAGGATATTATAAAAATGTATTTTTTTTCACTGATTGTTTTGTTGCCAGTAAATGTTTTGTGTATAAGTTGAAGTAGGGGGCATGTAATTTATTTGTACCCTGTCTTGGTCTTTTGTGGCCGGAGAGACCAACTGAAGGCCAGGGTCACAGGAGACCTACAAGGTTTGATATAATGAGGCTAATGGACACCCGAAACATGCTGCCATTAGAGTGCTGAAAATATTCGGGATGATATTGCTTTTGTTTGATTTTGACTAAAGAAAAGAAAGAAAGAAAGAATTCTTAACATGAAATTGTTATTTAGGTTACTAAGATTTTAGTACATTTGACTTGAGCACTCAGCTTGTTCATCAAAGTGTTTTCCTTGGTATAAAGGACAGCTTTTGTTTAAATAACGTTTTGACAGTTTTTTTTTTTTTCTTCAAATTTTTATTAAAACTCTCTTCTGGCACAAAGGTGGTTTAAACACCTGAAAGGTTAGAGCACTGATGAGTGCTGGCATCACAAGGGGATGAAAGGCATGGAATTATTCCCAAAGTAGGGCAATTTCAATTTGCCATTTTTTTTTTCAAAAGGTAAATGACAAGATCTAAACATCTGTCTATTGAAACAAGTTTTGAAACAAGTCTTTGATATGTTGTTATCGCAAAATATGCACTTATTGGAAACAATTTGAAAAGCTAGATGCCCTCAAGCTTTTGAAGTGTACATGACATTATTTATAGCATCAGTAAGTCCCATATCCACTTTGATTAAAGGTAGTCTAACAAAGATCTGACATCAGGCAGAATGAAGGCTAAAAGAACAGAGGCATGATCCTTCATGAAGTGAACTTTTGTACAACCAGCATCTTAAAATAGTCTGTATATACAATACAGTACTTCATGTGCTTTCCGCGTCGCTAGGCAACCGTGTTGAGTTGGGGGAGGTGAGGCAGTCTCTATATAAGATTGCCAATTTGAGGGTTATGTGTGTGTGTAAAAGTCAAGTTTAAAACAGTGAAAGCACATAATGAACAGATAATATCTTACATATCTAAGCCTGAAACTTGTCAAGTTGCATCTTCTTCCATTCTGTACACGGTAAAAAAAAAAAGAAAAAGAGGGAAAGACAGAGAGAGAGAGAGAGAGAGAAAGAAAGAGAGAGAGAGAGGGGTGTTCTGTTCCTCAGGCTGGAAATAAGAGGCACGTCCATAATGTGCGTAATTTTTATCTTTGGTTTCTTCTAGTAGATCAAGTTCAAGTTCAAAGCGTTTATTGTCATATGTACAGAAAAAAAACAAGTGACATTTTCTCTGTGCAATGAAATT
>JBBJLS010000128.1:27441705-27452210 GCA_037577275.1 Bryconaethiops microstoma | reverse complement strand
TGTGTGTGTGTGTGTGTGTGTGTGTGTGTGTGTGTGTGTGTGTGTGTGTGTGTGTGTGTGAGACAGAGAGAGAGACAGAGAGAGAGAGAGAGAGGCAACCTCAGTAGGGTCTAAACACATGAGACAGGGTTAGAGCAGAGAAAATGCACGGTAGGAGGCACAGATGGTATTGTTGTACTGACGTTATCTGCTCCGTATGAGTCCTATATAACATTGTGCAAACGTTTTCCTCTCAGTGGGAGATTTATAGAAGAATGTTGAGTAAACGTTTATCTGTGAAGGGCATTGTAACCTGCTGCTAGTCTCAGTACCAGGCAACTTGAATTCCGCAAGGACACCTAATAACAGGATCTGAACAGAGTGGTATATGATTGAGAAGAATTGAATTTAGTTACATTTGACTGAGTGACGTTGAATAGAGTGGAATCTGCTTGAGTGTATCTGATTGCATCAGCATCTGATTTGGAGCAGTTGAATATAGCGTTATCTGACTGAATTAATTTGAATCAAAAGGTTTCTGATTGGGTGGAATAGAATGTAGGTGTATTTGAATGGGTGGAATTGAACACATCTGTATCAGACAGGATGGAATCGAAAAGCACTTGGTCTGACTGATCACATCTCCTGTCTATCAACAGAAAATCTCCCCTATATGACCACTTCAAGAGTCGCTATCTCAAACAAGGCCCTGTAGCACATGGTACTACTCGTGGTGTACTTGGTTGTGTATGTTTCTCCCCTACCGAATCCACAAGATTCAATATTTTGAGGCCACTCAGGTGCCTGTACACTTCCTCTTCATCTTAAGATAACTTGCAGCACACTCCAAAAATGTATCTGCCCCTCTTACCTGATGGCAATGGTCAAAACACAAATCATAACTCAAGCCCTCCTTATCTCAAGTGCTGCTATTCTTCAATACATTTTAAGACACAAGCATAAGTAAGCTCCTCTATGCATAGAATATATATTTGCCAAGAACTACATATAATTTCTTTTGATGCAGGTGGTCAGCATAAAAGAAAGAAATAAAATGTATATAAGGAAAATATAAACAGACAATACACAAATAATCTAGAACTAATATTCAGTTACAGTCAGATATTGAATTTCATATTGTAGTATGTCCAGGTAAATATGTGGACAGTATGTGTCTACAGTTGTATGTGAAAAGTTTAATTACACTTACACATTTTGCCTAAATGAAAGGAAGTTGACAACACTTCTGCATGGAACGTAAATATGATATACTTCTGCAAATTTTAATAAGCATTTTTTCTTACTTGTAATGGTATAGTGGACTGAAAATAAAAAATAAAATGTAATGTGTGATATATGCTATGTACTGATACCTTTTCAGCCAGTACTTATTAAGACCGCTTTTGACTAAAATCACAGCTTCTAAACAGATCTAGTTAACAGAGTTCATATTCTTGATGTCCCACAGTTATTTGCTGAATGCTTCTGGTTCAGAGATATTCATAGGTCAAGTTGTTGGAGATCTTATCACATTTTTTAATGATATTCAGTCTGAAGATGGTGAAGGCCATTTCGAAATCTTAATCTTTCGTGTCTTAAAGAAGTACAAGATTGATTCTGATGTATGTTTAGGTTTGTAGTCTGGTGTAATTTTATACATTTCCTGAGCCACAAGCTGCTGCACAACCCTATAGCGTAATAGGTCCACCTGCATGGATAACAGTTCACAAAGTGTTCTTTTACTAAACATTTTCTCATTTTAACTTCAAACATATTTTGGGCGATTGCGGTCAAACACAGTCCCAATTGGCACTCATGTCTGGTGTTGTGTAGCATACTTCAGACATTGACTTTTGTAATAAGATCACAGTTAAGTTTACCCTCTGATAACTGAAATCTTCATGTAGGTTCTTGGCAGTGATGTGATGTTTTGCTTTGCATATCTAATCGGTCTTATAATCTTGAGGATCTTGTCTTGACAATTATTATCTCTTAATAACATTTTGGACAGTGAAAACTACAAGCAAGAGGTAATTATATATCTTGTATATTCTTATTGAGCTTTGCAAGAGTCAGTTATAGTCAATTACAGGCACCAGCTTGGATGAGCCTGTGGTCTGTTGAACATAAGCACAACATCCTGAGAGGTTTAAAGGGTCACATAATATTTTACACTTAAGAATTATTCATATATGACCTGGACTGAGGTCTAATGAGCCCAATAAGCTCTAAAACCGTACTAAAAGGAATGAAAAAATGGCCAAACCTTTGTGCATGCCATATTTTATTTATTTATATAGTAAATAAACATGCATTATGATTTTTATATTTAAGTTTGTTCCATGCAGATGTTGTCTTAACATCTTTTCAACAAAACAGAATTCGTGCAGATGTTCCCAAACTTTTGCAACTGTAAATGTAGATTGACTGCAGAAAAGAAAGTGGGAAAGGTTCTTATCAGAGTCTTTGGCATGGTATATAGGGTGTGTGCAGTAGTTTGCAGTGTGTGTAATGAAGTGCATAAGCAGAAGGATGTGAGACGAGTCCTTAATTAGGAGCCTTAAGGTCTGGGGAAAGATCACTCTTAGTCTCCACTGAGATGGAAGCTCCTGGAAGAGGGATCGGCTGGTGCGTGAGAGGTCAGTCAAGATTTTCCCCAACCTCTTCCTCATCTTGAAGGAAGGTCTTCATGGGGAAACAGCAAGCAGTCTGTAATTTTCTCTGCACATTGTATAATTCCTTGTAGCCAAAGCATACACTGATAGAGGATATGATCTATTCTTTTCTGTCTATTCTGACTGGACCAACAAATATTTTTTGAGCTGTCACAGGAACCACGGGGGCTGCTGAGCCTTCTTTGTAAAGGCAATGTTGAGTTGGTCCCATTTGTGGGTACATCCACTTTGCTAGCTGGCGACATCTTCACTGAAATTTGCGAAGTGGACACTGAAATAATCAGTGTGCTAGACTTAGGTAGGTTTCTCAAGTGCAAAAAATATGGATCTGGCATCCTGTTTACCATGCTTTGTTTGAATTCTTTCCTCTTTTTTCACTTGTATCTGTAATTTCCTAGACAAAAGTGACATTCTACAAGAAAGGTTGTAAAAATGTAGTTACAGTAGTGCCCATGTGATGATATATCAGCTGGAATAAGAAACCAACCCGCTGATTAAAAAAAAAAAAAAAACACTTCACACAGCATAGTGAGAGAGATAGAGGGGTAGAGGAAATACTGAACATCATACAGGGACGGCAATAATGGCAGAACACCAGTAATCATATAATGCATGATGCATGAATGGGTCAATAGAAAATACTTAAAATATGTTCTTATATATGTATTGAGGATTATCCATACATTGCAACATTAAGACACATTAAAGCTAAAGAGAGGATTCACTGCTGTTCTTGTCTATTCAGATGAAATACGAAGGCTCCCCAGAAATGAATCATATGAAAATACAAATTGCTGGGCCACAGCCCAAGAAATTCATATTCTCATATTTCTTCCCACTGTGATAGCCATGATTTTTATTTTTTAAACAACTTCCACAGTTATCAGGCAATGCCCTGAAAATGATGCTACAAAAGTAATGCCAAAGTTTATCCTATGCTGAGTGCAAAACCTACAAGGCGGCATGAGCAAGGGATGCTTTTAAATTGAACATTACAGTATAAAGAACATTTTCCATTTGAATGTGGCCCGTTAACTGGTCATCCACTAAAATTTAAAGAGAATGAAACCGATTTTTTTTTCCAAGTCTTCAGAATGCGAAAGCTCCACTCAACCGACATCTAAAACACTGCTTGAAAAAATAATGTCTCGGTTTGATACGAGCAAATTTAGTCAGCAGATGAAAAACATGCCACATTTCTAAGTAACTATCCAGCGTGTGCGTATTAAATGCTATAGAATTTCATGGACAAATAAAGGTTTTTTTTCATCTGTGGATGAATTTGTTTAACCCAAGAGCTGGTCAAGAGCTGATAGAGATGTTAAAGTGCATTTTGCATGGGTAAACTCATTACAGCAAATAGATGTGACTTCTGTAGACACCAGTGAACAAACGTAAATAGTCAGTGTTACCCTGTTGTTCTCCCTGATGCTGCTCTCGTTGTTCTCGTGGCAGTTGAAGTCTATCTGTCCAGATATTGTCCAGATATTGTTGTTCAGGAATGGCATCTGGAAAATCGCCATAATAGCTAGTTGCGTGTGTGTATGAAAAAATTTACATTTTTTCAGTGTTGGAAAAAGGTGCTGGTCTTCCGTTTCACTCTCTGTCTATTTTCTCTCTTTTCTCTTTCTTTCTTTCTTTATCTCTTTTTCTCTGCTCTTTCTCTTGCCTGCACTGATCTCTCTTTCTCAGCCTCTACTTCTATTTCTCTCTTCTTTCACTTTATCTCACTTCTTTCTTTCTTAGTCTTTTTATTCTTATTTCTTTCCATCATTCTTTTCTTTGTCTTTCTTTTTCTTTCTCCCTCTCTTGCACACGTCGTCTTAGTCTTAGGCTGCAGGAGTGACGCAAACACTTTGCAACTTGTTGTTTTAGTCTCTCCCTCTAACTCTTTGGTTGTCTTTGTCTCTTCCCCTAACAGACACAGAGTCAGTTGCCTGGTCTTGTTGGTGTGTGTGTGTGTGTGTGTGTGTGTGTGTGTGTGTGTGTGTGTGTGTGATCTGGCTGATTTGATAAGAGTTGGACAGGTCTACCTGATCCTTGAGCCATCGGGTCAATGCTATCAGCCATCTCAGCGGACTACCTGCAGGGAATAAAGTCTATCAGCTTTCCACACACACTTGCACACACACACAAATTCACGCACTGAGGATCGATGCTTATCGACAGGCCCTGTAATTACATTTCATTAGCTTTGGCTGCTAATCCAACAGCTCCTGAGTGAAAGAATGAGAAAAAAGACAATGAGAAAAAGAACAGATGAAAAATGGAACATGCAAGGGAGAAATGTAAAAGGAGGAGCAAAAAGACAAAAACTATCTGTGATAGAGAAGAAAGGCTGGCAAGAAGAAAAGTTATGTAAATTAACAAAATATTGTGCCGAAACAGCAACTATTCATTAAAAGAGTAAATATGGGAGTTGAATGGGAGTTTCTTGATTTTATTCCAAGTAAAGTTTGGATTATTTCTATTGAAAACTTGATCATGAAAATTTCACAAAATGTAAATAGTGCCTGGTCTCACGTTCAGTAACAATAATAATATTAATAATATTAATAATAATAATAATAATGGAAAACATTTTGTTCACACAGCATTGATATACAGGAATCCACTGATTTGCCACTGACTAGTTATTAACACACTGTCATATACTTCCATTCTTTTTTGATCTCTACCCATTTTATTGGTGTTCACACCAAGACTGTATCCCATCTGTTGCTGCACAATTCATCACTACTACTTCAGTCATCATTAATCAGTTTCTTACCACAGAACCATTGTTTACCAGATATCTTTGGGGGGTGGTCCACACCACATCGCTGGTAAGATCCTATTTTGATTTTTTTTATTTAACAGTGCTGTAATCAAACCTGGGGAGTGTCTAACTGAACCCAACCCATCAACTAAATCCGGTTAATTGGTTGACTGAGTGACTGAAGGGGTAATTACTTTCTCATGCATGGCATGTTGGTGTTGGCATTTTTTACAATTAAAATTTTTCCACATCATTTGATCTCAGCAGTCACCCTTTACATCGTGTGAAACTTGATGCTCCAAAATTATTTTGAAATAAAATGTTTTAACGTGCCTTTGTTTCCTCTGTAAAATTACTGTTTTTAAAGTACTTATTTTTTGGGGGGGGGGCCTTTTTAATGACACTGCACTAATAAAGTGCCTTTTTAATGACACTGCAGGTTGAGTGGTCTATTATTCAAAAATATTAGGCTAAGAGAGGCACTGCGGTCAGAAGCTGATAGATGAGCTACAGTCTCTAATCATATATAAATGAGGTGGAGCTAGAAGATGGGATGCATGTTAAATAACCAATGTGTGCTCAATGCATAAACACTACAATTTAAAAAAAGAAAACCAAACAAATTTTTATTTTTACTGTTAGAAATACCAAAGAACTTCATTCTGGTCAAAAGGTAGAGCATATATATATATATATATAATTTTTTTTAGAGTTTTATTGCATTCATTTTTCTTTTTTTTCTGGGCAGTTTCAGACCGAAGCAACAAAATGGATCAATGCATTTGTTCCCCTTAAACATTCCTGAACTTGTTTCCACAAGGCAGTGCATCCTTTCTCTTTCCTTCTCCTTTCTGTACAGTCTTTCCCTAGAGGAGAGAATGTGAGCGGTAATTTGGCTTAAATGACTTATAGAGTTCCTCGCTGAGTGTGTGTTCTTATTCTTTAACACCTCCAGCAAAGTCTTCATTCTCTCTCTCTCTCTTTCACTCTTTCTCTTACTCTCTCTCTCCCTTTCTTCCTCTTCTAATTATGTACTGAACTTAACATCAACAGAACACGACAAATGAGATAAAAACTGACAGGCTATTTACTTTTATGTCCTCACATCTTTTCTTTTAATTTCACATCAAAGCATGATGTCCTGAGACAAGTACACTGTTCCTATAAAAACATGCGTTGCGTGATTGTGCATGTATGCTCAAATGCTGTTCATTAGCTGATGATAAAACATTTGATTTAAATTTTTAAATCCACACAGCCCAAATGTTTTTTTTTCAATATGTTACAATCAACAAATAAAAAGTAATCATACATTAAAATGTGTAGAAGTAGGTTACTGTAGATGATTATTATCACTTCATTTTCACTTCATAACACTGACCCAGGACACCCAAACTTTTGCATATACCTACATACAAATATACAGGGTGTCCTCGGGTTACAACAGTCTCGACATATGATGTTTCAAGTTTATGACGTCCACTCCCATAAAAACATTTAAAAATGAAGACCTAAGTGTTTCAGCATACCCCATTATCGGCTTACTTATGGACTACGTGGGCGAACTAGTTTGGTTGTGTGCGGTGGAAGAATGCATAGAATATGCAGTAATGCAGCGTATGAGTGAAGGAGTTGGCGTCCCCCAGTACACTCACCTACGCCATTTTGGACTGATAAAAGTACAAGTATAGTATATTATGTCCTTTTCCTTCCTGTGGTTTAGTTGTGTTTTATGTTCTAGATTATGATTTTACAACTATGTTAGGATAGGTAAGTCACAAAATACGAATACATCACTGTCATAGAAACGGATCTGTATTGTAACCTGAGGATCGCCTGTAGGCCAAAATAGCTCTGACCCATCATGGTATGGACTTTAAGGCCTCTGAACGGTGTGCTGTAGTATCTGGCATCAAGACATTATCATCAGATTCTTTAAGTCTTGTAAGTTGTGAGATGGGGCTTACATGGATCAGACTAGATTGTCCAGCACATGCCGCAGATGGTTGATTGGATTGAGATCTTGAGCAATTGGAGGCCAGGTAAACACTCCTTATTTTCCTTGGACCACTATTGGTAGGTACTAACTACTGCATTCGTGGAACACCTGCTGTTTTGGAGATGCTCAAGCAATCACAATTTGGCCCTTGTCAGATACTTACTCTTGCCCATTTTTCCTGCTTCCAACACATCAAATTCAAGAACTGACGATTCAATTACGGCCTACTACATCTAATCTTTTGACAAGTGCAATTGTAATGAGATAATCAATGTTATTCACTTCACCTGTCAGTGGTTTTGATATTATGGTTGTTCGGTGTATATAGGATTTATTATTCGTATGATTTCCTGGTGTCTGTGGATGTCTGTGTTCATTGCATTCTTGTACTATTTCATTTAAGTGCTGCCTTTCTATTCTCCTGTGAAAGCTGTATGAGGAAAGCATTGTTGGCTCTTTCCTGCACTAATTTATGTCTTACTTGGCAGACTGAAAGCATACTCCCCTTTGGACAATCCTACATCATTTCTTCTTCTAATTTGATTTCTGTTATGCACTGTTATGCAGATGCCACTCAGATATACCTCCTAATATAAGAAGAAGATTGTTAATGGACTGAATCCATTAATAAACCAACCTTTTGTGAATTAGGAACATGCCTTTCTGAAATCAGAAACTGCAGAAAACAAAATGACACAGTGACAAGATTGAACTTGTTCTTATTATATAGAAATCTACCTTAAAAAAATATATTTTATTCTTTCTGTCGATGTTATAGATGTGTCCCCTTCTTCTCTGGTTCATAAGTTGGGTGTCATCCTTGACCTTCATTCGATTCCTGTGCTAGCTCCATTGTTAAAACTCTGTGCCACCTGTGCAACACAGCTAAAATTAGACCATACCTCTCCCAAACTGCTGTCAAAACACTTGTTCATGCCATCATCTTTAGCTGCTTGGACTGCTGCAATTGTCTGGCGTCAGCTCTTACCTTCACAAGTTTGAGATGGCCTAGAACTCATCTTCTCACTCAAACCCAGTCACACCACTGCATTACACCGATTCTTAAAATCTTCACTGCTATCCACAATCAGCTCAAACTTCTTCTCCTCACATACTAGACTCCTAGCAACTTTGCTCCTTCTTATGTGTCAGATCTTCTTGGTACCAACAATCTACTCACACCTTTAGATCTTCTTCAGCTGGACTGCTTAATATCCCCCCATTCAACCCTCATAGCTTTTGCAGCCAAACATTTCCTAGATCTGCTATTCATCTCTCCCATTACCTGTCCAGCAGTCAAAACGTTTCTAGACACCATAACGTATAATATTACACATATATGACATTTGTATAACCTTCCATCCTGTAAAAAACACAACAAAAAACCTGTGTGTTTGTGCACTAATGAGCCAGATGGACTTTTCTTGAGGTGATTAACATGACTGGTCTGAAAAAAGGTGGGAGAGAGGGAGAGAGGATGAGGAGCAGAAAGAGAAGAGAGGCAGAAACATTTTCAAGACTGAAAATATTTAAGACTGTTTAAAAGAAAATTAGATGTATTTTAATCCTTTAAGGAGTATGATCACAAATATGTGATTAGAACTTTAAAGAACATAGAGTTCTGGATGTTTATTCATGTTTATTTTTTAGTCTTTAGAAAGATTCTTCACATTCATACATATTTGCAAATGGTGGTTCCTTTAAGAAACAATCAATAATAATAATTTTCTTAGGAACCAAAAAACTTTTTTAATGCCTTATTTTGAGGAGTACATGTTGTCTTTGCTTTACTGAAGTTTGTTTGATTTTTTTTTTTGTCAAATTCTTTTGAATTGTGACAGTATAGAGCTTGAACTCCCCTATTTGAGCTATTGTACTGACTCAGACTTTAGCACAAGACATATGAGTCAAATAGCTGAGGAAGTCATTTGCCAACAAAGCCAGCCTACATTCACATACATTCACATACAAACACCTGACCTTACTGTCGGTCCTCAAAGCAATAAGCAGACAATTGCTTTAGAACATTTGAGGCATTGCAAAACAGCCAATTAACTGTGAAGGTTGAAGCTGCTAAAATCCCCAAAACACTTTTTTCAATAAGTCTTGGAAAATAGCATCTTAACACAAGCATAAACTAATTTAAAACATGTGTCTTGGTGAAAAATATCATATATCCCCTTTTCTTGAATGTAATCAGTCAGCCAAGACATATTTGATGCCTCAAGTTTGCTTCTTTTCGTTTGTTGGAGCTATGAAGGTAATGTAGCTAACAAGTCACTAATTAGCTTTATGAAAACTGCATAAAAAACTGTTTGAATTAAGCAGTATCAAATATATTTGTATTGTGTCCATCACTGTATGGCATGTTGTCATGCTTAAAAATGCACAAAGTTTGTTGCATAGCTCTGAACAGTGTAGTCTTGTAGGCTTGTGCTGTTTCTGTGTTTGCGCCTGTGTTGCACCATGGTCCTGGAGGATCTCTGTTTTGTTGCACTGTGTACTGTGTTCACGGCTGAAATGGCAATAAACCTACTTGTCTAACGCCACCTTGAAGCCTGAATTTCCATTTGTACTTCCCTTGCCAATTGTAACCACTTGTTCCTTGAGTTCCTTGTGATATAGGATTGATCCCTTAAACTTTGGTCACAGTATGGATGGGCACTACTCCTCATCTCCTGCTGATGCATTTACATTGCAAGGAAAAAGCCAGTAATGTCACTGTAGAAACAAAGCAATAATAAATGGAATGAAAATTATGCAACAGATCAAACAGTCAGTATTGGAGTTCATGGGCACAGGTAGCTAGCCAAGGCCTGGTTCAAAATCTTATTCAGTCCAATATATGGCTTTCAATAAATGGTTTTGTTAGTTGAATTCTTTACTACAATACCAAATATATGGACACTATCAAAGCTTTAATTAATAAGTCTACAAAAAAAATACAACTCCAGAAAAAATAAGAGTCCACTGCGATTTATTTTTATATCAGCATCTCTATGAGTATGACAACCATTCCATGGCAGTGTCTGTTAAATTCCTACACAAGCACCTCATTCTGCTTTATGAGGTACTGATTAGTGATCACCTGAAT
>JBBJLS010000128.1:27373923-27392189 GCA_037577275.1 Bryconaethiops microstoma | reverse complement strand
TCTTTTGTTTCCTTTAATAAACCCTTACACCATGGAAGTCTGCAGTGGTGCCTCCTACCTTTCTCCCCGACGCGTTTCGCGCGTGACAAAAAATCAGGATGTTTATTCTGAAAATAATCTTATCAATATTGTTAAATGTGGTGGAGGATGTTTGTGGGCTGATTTCTTCCAAAGGCTATGGGAACTTTGTTAGGATACAGGGTGCATCAAGGACTTCAAGAAATTCTTTGTGGTTTTTAATGAAAACGTGTCTCTGACGCAAATTTCCAGCAAGACAACACTTCAAAACATTTTACATTACATCACATTATTGCATTTTAATTAGATCAAAAATGATTTGAGGCCTGGGTCCAGAGCAAGATCACTGAGAATGTTCTGGAAATATATGGGGGTACACATCTGCTATACAAACCAAAAAAATAACATAAAATGCTTACAAAACAATCAGTTTTATTATTAAACTGTTGCATATATTACCACCAAAAATGACGTCTGTTTATGTCTTTTATGTTATTATACCATACATTATATTAAAACCACCTGAGTCACCAAAGATCCCCCTTGAGTCACCAAAGCAGCTCTTGAACTCTGTCATCTTTCTCAAACCAACAGTGTTTCTGTAAGTACTAGAAGTTAAAATAACTTCCACATTAATGCCAGGTCCCAAGAGTTCCAAGCAGAACATTCCTCCAAGCATCAACCTGCCTCTGCTCTCTTCCAAGTCTGCCTTCTGTTCCCATGACGTAACAGATTTCCACATAATGTAAATGATAAGGAGGTTCATCAGACCGGTCCACCTTCTTTCATTGCTTCCAGTAACTGCCTTTTCCATTTCTTCCAGGTTCGGTTTTGATGTTCACATACCCATTAAATGAGCTTTCAGCAGTGGACAAGGGTCAGAATGGACAAATCAACTGGTCTGGTTTACTGGTTGTCCCTCCTTGGACAGCCTTTGGTAAGTATTAACCAGTGCATACTGGGAACACCACACAAGACCTGCCATTTTGGAGATACTCTGACCTAGTCATCTACCTGCATCACAATTTGGCCTCTGGCACAGTCACTCAGATCTTTTCAAATTTTCAATAATTGGCTAATTTATTCTTCCCTTGGGAGATGTCACTGTAACAAAATAATCAATGCTATTCACTTCACATGTCAGTGGTTTTATTGTTGTGGCTAATCTGCGTATATGTGATGAGGAATTCATACGTGATTAGAGAGGTAAACTTATTACAATAATCTGTTGATGTTTTTGCTACAGGATTAAAACAGAAACAATGTCAGTCATTTCTATTCCAAAATCTGTTGTGGGATTTTTACATTTGACTGTTAGATTATGTATCTGGCAGTCCCTCAGATCTCGAAAGTCTTTTTAGAGCTTGGTCGATTACAAGTCAGTCCTTAATGAAAAAAGAAAACAAAATGTCTGCCATGTCTAATATACAGAAGTTCAGTTTAGCAATTACACAGTTAAACTGTTTCTCTCTCTGGGTCTCTCTCCATCTCTCTGGATATCTGAGATGTTAGGGAAAGTCTACATGTTTTTATCAAATGCTGGATGATTTCATAAAATTGTTAAAATTTGTTTAGGACCATTTCTAAAGGCTCACTCACACAGTGTAAAACGCTGACAGGCTTTCGGTTATATAATAAAAGTGTAAACTGGAGATCTTGCTCTGACAGCAACACTATACCCCTTTGTCCAGTGTTTGTGTGTTTGTCCCTCATGGATTTCTTTGAATCACTGAATCAGGTTTGTGATGATAAACACACACACACACACACACACACACACACACACACACACACACACACATACACACACACACATATATATATATATATATGTGTGTGTGTGTGTGTGTGTTTATCATTGCAAACGTACCTACCGCAACCTTTCAATTGATCAGCTCTCTCTTAAAAAAGAAAAGTGCTTCCTACTTTCTCATCTTAGTCACTGTTACAGAATGTACAGCCACTAAAAATGCTGTGTGCTGAGCAGCAGGAGTGGAAGAGCAGCAGCAGATCACTGAGTGGGAAAAAATGATTGCAGGAGGGTTCTCTTCTCTAGCAACAGCTGAATCAACAGCCGAAGGCTCTCTCGTGGTTACATGGACATTGGGAGCTCTCACTGTGGCTGACAACGTTGTCTTCCTGGCAGTGAGCTTTGCAGAGTTTGACACAACTGAGCCAGAAGTTGCTCCCTGACAAACATGTCAAAGTAAACATCACAGAGGGAAGTCCTCCAAGGTTGTGTATGCTGCAGCAGGCCCAGTTGCCTCCATGGATGTCACAGTGAGCCCAGCTCAGGACCTCTCAGATAGCTTGCCAGTGGTTCCAGATATTGCTTCTGCCAGACTGTCTGCAAACTGGTTTGCTACTGTCACTCTAGTCTCCACCACTGACAAGTGCCCCTGCCTGAACTGCACGGGAAAGCATAATATTCCTCTGCCTTTGACCATGGACATGACTGCTGTCCTTGCAGTAGCCCAGGACATGGCTACTGTCCTCCCAGCTGCTCAGGACCTGGTAACCGTCATGCTGGTCTGTGGGCCAGCCTGTCTCGCAACCCGTAGGTCACCCTGTCTCTGACCCTGATGGCTGTCTTGTCTCCTGTGGTCCTGCCCATGGCTGAAGAGCCAGTTGCTCCTTTGGTCCTAATCTAGCTGGCAGCTAGTCTTGCAGTGCTGCCAAGAGCTCCAAAGAGCACAAGCAAGCACCTTATTCACCTGCCAGCAGCCCAGGACGTGACTGTGGCACTGCCAATAGCCCAGGGTGTGGCTACTGCCCATTACCAGAGGTCCAGGACATGGTTGCCGCCCCTTACCATGGTCCAGTCTCCTGTTATGATGCCCAGTTTCCTGTCAGGGCAATCTCCCAGCTCCCTGCTGGGCCTGTGCCCTTGTCTTCTGTTATAATGCCTTTCCTGTCTCTTCAGTCCCCAGTCCCCAGTCGTGTGCCTTCCTCAGACATTAGTCTGCCTGTTCTTGTCTTTGTCTCTGTCTATGTCTCCTTTTCTTTCTGATTCTCACTCCTGTCTGAACTGTCCAGCTGTCCTTTCACTACCAAAACACTTCTTGTTTCTGTCCTTGTCTCCCCTTCAGTTCTATTGTCTACCTGTCCCATGATTCCTTGAAAATTAAAAAACAATCTTAATATACAATTCCAGCCACTAACTAGGATTTCCCCATCACGTGATACCACCAACGGTGGGATGGTGAAGCGAGCCCATGAAGTCAGCTGCCACATTTTTTCATATTGACACTAACGTAATGTCATTGGACTGAGTAATAAGCTTGAAGAAGAACTGCCAATTCTGTTTTGTCATCTAACAGACACGCTTGCTGACTAGCATTGTTTTGAGCGAGTAATGGGGGAGGGGGGGCATCCTACCCCCTTGAAGCCAATTGGCACAGTTGGAGTCCTGTTCATGGGCAGCTGCAGCATCATTGGCGATCGAACAGGTGATCTCTCGATGATATGGCCAGCACTTAGTGCCACTCAGGAGCACTCCAGTTCCATGTTCTGTAATTTGTCATTGCACCTTTGTTTAGGCCCTGCCCTTGTTTCCCTTCTGGTCTCTTCTTCTTCCTGTCTCCTGTGGGAGCTGCACATTTTAGAGGGGCTTATTCCAACTCTTCCAACTCTTTCATCCTTGGTTTCCTTCATTTTTCTAGTCATCTTCCTTTGTTAAGCACTTTCCTCCATGATCAATAAAGTTTTCTGATTCTGACTCCTCCGTAGATCCCACCTCTCACCTGGTTTTTGTTTGTACCCATTCTGTTGTAATCATTCCCAGCTGTTCCTTGTTCTACATATGTGCAGATATAAACCTCTTTCTTTAGCCTCGTCCTTTGTCGTCCATTGTGGATTCCTGTGTTTTCTGGTTTCTGATTTGTACTCCTGTTGATTTTTTAAGTCTCAGCACTTTTCTTAGTTTCCAATTTCGTTCTGTTTTTGAGTCATTCTGGGTTACTGTTAGCTTTTAGCTTACCATAGCTTCCCAATTTGCCAGCTCTGTCAACTTGTACTTAAGTAAAGAAAACTTGCACTTGCATCCTGTCTACTCATCGCAGTCACTGTGACAGTTCATTAGTTAGATCAAGCTAATTAGCCACAGCTATTTTTATTACCTCTTTAACCTACATTCTGTATATGTTAAATGTCTCGTATGTTTTATATAAACACGTACATGTAGCCATAAGCTTACAGGACAAAAAATATAGCAACTTGTATCACTTTTTTTCTAATACATGGTAACGCATCTCCTTGGTTTAAAAACATCAGTCCTGTCAGATAAAAATAATACAAGTTTCTTGATAGTTCTTGTCCATTTTCACCTACTCTTCCATGAACTGGATGCACACTGTAGCCAGAGTTCATGTGTGAATAAACTTGTTCCTCAATGTTCAGAGTTACGGTTTGGTGGTTGTCCTGGTCGTTTAAAGCGTCACAGTATTAAATCTTTTCAACGAAAACTACAACATTAACCTACAGTAATTATCCTGAACTTTGGGAGTGTCAGACTTCTGTTCTGCTTGGACATGAAGCACAAACTCACAAAAAGAGTGTGTTAAAACAGACAGGAACTCTCTTAATGTTGCTATTAAAGCAATGGGAAGTATCGCAAAAGAAATTACAGAAGTGTAAATTTTTGTCCAGGGAGCTTAATATGTCTCATATGTATTGTGTTATTGCTGTCAGAATAAAAACTCCTATCTTCCAAATTGGTAACTTTACCGGAGAAAACCTTATAAGCAATTTGGCTGAAAATCAGTGGAACATTTTTTCAATTAATTCTGGGCTATTTTCACTTTTCTATTCTTGGTGAAATTTTAATATGGTATAAAACACAGTAGATATTTATGTTACGTGAAAGTTATTGCTTTTTTTAATGGGAACAGAGTGCCAGTATTACAAATATACTGTTACAAAACACATCAGTGAATCGGTTACAAAAATATCTTAACTGATCAGACATTCACATCATTTCGAACTGTGAGTGCTCAGGATGTTCCCACAGGCCAAAGACAAAAAAGTCTCTTTATTCTTTTGCTTCCTTCTATAATATACACTTTGCAGTGGCAAAAATTCCAGTAATGATTACAATATAATCTATTGTACTATCTCACATGCTAACATCACATGTCCTGATTGAAATATACACTGGACAGCACTAAAATATTTATTTTTTTCCCTTAGCATGAATGTATAGGAAATATTACTGGGTTTTGATAACATAACACTTATTTTTGAGCAACATTTGCATAATTCTCTGTTTTCTACAGGACAAGCTTACATAGCCTTGCTGTTTTGTAAGAACTATGTATCCAGAATATGTAAGTGTGGACATAATGAATAATGTATTAAACTATGATTTCAAAATTCATGTTTACTTGCCTGTAAGAGCATAGTAATGTTAAACTTCCAGATATCTGCATTGATACTGATGTTTTCAAAAAGCCCACTGTAGGAGAAAAGACATAGTGCATGTAATACAGTATGAAAGTGCACACTATAAATAACAACTGGCTTCTGTCACTAATCCATGAAGGACTTCATAAACACTAGAATAAATCATTTCATCAGGCAAGCTCTAATAAAGCAGCTGCGTTTTATGCACAATAACTGTAGCAATAAACCTTGTACACCTAAGGCATATTGCACTTACAATATTCAGCACATACACACAAACACACACACACACACACACACACACACACACACACACACACACACACACACACACACACACACACACACATACACAGACATGAACGCATAAATAACCTCACAGCCATCATTTGTCATTTAAATGGAAACGCAAAGCCTGCCTCCACACTTGTCAATACGTACACACACACACAAACAGTACAATACACTTAAAGTGGCCTCCAGAGACTAAAAGGTTGCGTAAAGCTCCTATGCTGGTTGGTGTGTAGCTGCTAGAACATGTCAGGCTCCACTGCCCATGCACACACTAACACAGCTCTAAGCTATTTTACACAATATTATGGTCATGCAGGCTTACTGAGGAGGATTATCAATATGGTTTATAGGGGAGGATTATGGATAAGGTTTGTAGGAGGATTATCAATAAGTGTGTGTTTTTCACTGACCTCATATAACTGTCAAAAGAGGGAACACACCAAGAGACTTTGTGTTGTTAAGGAGGAAGAAAAATCACACTCATGCATACACATACCTCATCCATTCACTAGAAGTTCCTACTGTGACTTTTCACCCACTGACTTCTTCATTAGAAACACCTACCTTATACAGGCACTGTAGGTTTGCACCATTCATTGCTGGTAAGCATGTGGTTACAAAACAGATAGCATGAAAAGAAGATTGCTATTTATAGTTCCAAAAATGAAAGGAATAGGTGACTGAATCTCTTGGTAGAGCGGATTGAATTGTGTCTGTGTAGGAGAGAGAAAAAATACAGGAGGTTTCCGTGGGACAGAAAGTAGTTTGAGGTGTCGGCGGCTCATGTCCGGCAGCCCATAAGATATAAATGAGATATCAATCTTCGATAAGAGACATCAGTTGTCAGCAGAGAAGGAGCAGGAAGAGAAAACATTAAAAATACAGCCCCTGGGTCTCTTTCCAGCCACCTGTTTGCCTCAGCGTTGGAGATTTTATAGATCCGAGAATGGCAGGGTGAGTGGATTCAGGGGCCCATAATCAGAGCCAGCCAGCCGTGCACAGTGTCTTCACCCTGTCTCGTAGCCACGCTGTCTCCGCTGTATAACACAACGGTGCTGAATCTGAGGGGGTTGTTGACATTTAGCACCATGGACAGTGCTCCCCTGACTGGGGCAGCAGTTGATCTGAAAGTTGATGGAGCAATGGAAGAACGTGGCCTGGCCTGATGATCCACATTTTCTTTTTCATCATGTGGCTGGTTGGGTGTGTGTGTGTGTGAATTGATTGCAAGGGGACAAGTAGGCACACGGATGCACTACCTTTTTCCAGTGATTTTTCCAGTTATGAATCTCACATGCCATTGTAAGCTGTTTCAGTAGTGGATAGGGGTCAGCATGGGCACTCTGACTAGTCTTTGGGCATACAGGCCTATAAACAGTGAACTGTGATGCACTGTGTTCTGACACTTTTCTCTCATAGTCAGTATTAACTTTTTCAGTTTGTGCTACAGTAGCTAATCTGTGGAATCAGACCAGACAGACTGGCCTTCACTCCCAACATGCAGCAGTGAGCCTGAACAACCATGAGCCTGTAGCTAGTTTACTAGTTGTCTTTCTTTAGACCAGTTTGATAGGTACCAACCACCGCATACTTGGGGCACCCTGTAAGCACAATTTCTTCATAAACCTTTAGGAATGAAGTAGTCATGAGGCATTATAAACATGAATATAAACATCTAAATATTAATGAATTATGTGAATGCATGTGTTTTGAATAATTCTTGGAGCCATATTTTCATAAAAAGCATTTTGCTCCCCGCAGATCATTTTTTATTATATGCATCTTGTCAAGCAGAATAAAAACTTTTATTTCACTACAGAACTTCTGACATTCTCTATATTCTCTACACAATTTCCAGAGAAATAACAGGCTTGTGCAAATGTAATTGTCTGTGCATTTGTGTGAGGTTAGGCTTTTTGTCTTTCTCTGTTCATAAATGTGTGTGTATGTGTGTGTGTGCACACGCTCGCACCAGAAGCAGACAGCACCTGCATGGATTAGAGCAATTCCCCAAATCAACTAATTACAGCAGGCTTTTCTGTTCTCTGTCATAATTAAATCAAATGATCACACGCCTGTGCGAGAGAGACAGCAGCGCTTCCCCAAAATAATGACCAAAAACAACAGCATCAGCAACACGTGCACACACACACACACACACACACACACACACACACCTGTTACATAAACGCTAAGCCAGACACGTGGACCGCTAATGAAATGCAAACACACAAACATATACCCTACTATTCATACTGGTCTTTGTAAGACTTTTCCCCTAATCCAACCCTAATCTTAACCTCCGCAACCAAACACCAGCTTTGGACTCTTTGTTTCTAATTAAAGCTGTAGTTTTTTGGTGGAAAAAAATCCTCATGGAAAACAGCCAAATGTCCTCACCTGCAAAGACTAGAGTATTTCAGTTGCTTGACTGAGGCCCAGCAAATAATGTGACTGCATTTTCTGTGGGCAAAACTAATAGTCACAATTTTCTCACAGAAAATTTATGGCTCTGGCTTTTGTCACGTCTGTCCAACAGATTTATCAGTCCGATGGGAAACAAATGATTGTTTATCAAGCTAAATTCTGGTGGCAGGCAGTTGTCATCTTTGCACACTAATGAGTCAATGAGTGTGATATACTGTAGGCCTAGTCACTGAATAATACAATATTCATGCTAAAACCCCTTTCCTTTTAGAAAGATGGCTTCACTCAAAACCTACCTTGTCTAGCTTCTAAACTTACACAGCTCATAGTGTAATTGGTTCCATCATGTGTAGTGTTTCCACCTAAATAAAGTCATTTTTTAAGTTTAAGTTTAGCAGACAAAGTAATCTATTCTGTACTCCTGCCTCTACACTACTGTATTTACCTCCGCTGTATTTTAGGCACTGTTTTTGAATAGCCGACCATCACTATCATCATCACTATGGTAGTTTTTACCATTTTGGTTATAAGGAACTTACCCATCATGGATAAAATGACACAAACAGAAAAGTTTGGGATATGTTATGTTGTTTTGCATAGTTATATGGCAAAAATGGTTATTGCGCTATATATGTTTGCATTTTAAATAGCTGAATTTAAACCGTCTTGTGAGCCATGCAATCTTTTGATGAGTTTTATGGACCATGATTTTTTAAAGATTAAGAATTCCTGGACTAGTTTATGCAACCCCTAATCTAGTCAAGTCAAGTCGTTTTTTTTGTCATTTCAACCATATACACACAGTACACAGTGAAACAAAACAAAGTGCTTCCAGGACCAAGGTGGAACGCAAGAACAGAAACAGACCATCACAAGACCACAAATTTACAATCCAGTTTTGGCTTCCAAGGTACTTGCTTTCAAACTTAACTGGATTGACATGGATTACCTTGCATGGCTAATAATTTAGATCAGTTCCTGGAGGACTAGTGTCCAGCACTGTTTGGGAGTGATGGTGGTGGCCTAGTGGATAGGATACTTACCTCTGGACCAAGAGGTCATGGGTTTGAATCCTACCTTCAGGTGGGGTCCTGAGCAAGTCCCTTAATCCCAAATTGCTCCAGGGAGACTATCCCCTGTAGTCATAAAAGCCTCTGCAAAATGGTGTACATGTAAGTTTGGTGGTATTCCTGCTCTCACACACCAGTAAACCTGGCAATTGACAGAAAAGTTCCACCAAGTGTGTTTGAGAAGGTAAATCATCGAACTGCGGTGGTCATCTGTCCTTCATGATTGCAAATGAAGATCCCCATTTTGGGTTTTTCAGTTGATGTTGCTTGATTTGAGCGGAAAGAACAGAGTACTACTGTTTCCAGCCTGACTAATTTTCTCTGATGTCTGGAAAGTTCTTCATCCAAACTTTATTTTTAATGTCAAAGTTAAATGTTCTATGAAGGCTAATGAAAGAAAATGTAGAAGTGAAGTTTATCACACAAAAAAATCACTTATAAGTTAAGACCACTGCTATCGTAATCATGTTCTTTAATAATAGTTTTTGTTGTTTATCAAAGAAGGGAGTCTTCTGTGGTTGATAATTTCTCATGAAAAAAAGAATCTTCTAAGAAAATTAGCTTTAAAAAGCAAACTTAGCTCAGAGAAAACTCATCAGCAAGAAACTTATTAGACGTGATGCGACATTTTATTGTAATCCTGGTATTGTTATTTTACATCTGCAATCTGATTGCTGTTTTCTGTAATTGCAACAGAATACAGCTTACTCCCTTTTTTGGATTCTGATTATCCATTTTTGTATCCTGATTATCTGCTAAATGTGTTGTGTTATGATCATTGATAATCAGAGATGGGAAATAATGACATCAATGAGCAAACCATGCATGCAGTCTCATCTCTTTGTTTTCTGTAAGATCAACAGGATGGGATGCGGTTCGGGTGGCGGAGAGTTGCAGGAGCGAGTCGTCATTCAGAGATTTGTGGGAGGTGGGAGACAAGATAACACACATTACAGCTATTGATAGGGCCACTCCCGAGACGTTTGCAGCTGCTGTAAATGGCAATAAAGATGTGCAGGTAGATTCATTTGGCAGGTTTAAAAAGGGCTTTATAGGCTCTTCCAGTGGTTCTGAAATGAATCTGTTGGCAGCGGCGCTGGCGGTGAATCTCTGCAGAAAGAGGAAAAGGTGCTGTCACACACCCATACTCCGTGAGGAATGCTGGTGAAAATCGGCAGCAAACAGCAGGCTTCTGCCGAGATAAATCTGCAAGAAAGATGAGATACGGCACCTTCGTGGGCTGACAACTGTCACCATGGGTGTTTAGGTAAGGAAGCATGCAAAGAAATTTTGCTTGAGTCTGGTTACAGATATAAAAATAATTCAGAGTGAGAGCCACTGTAATGACACAGAGACATTACATATCTATTTTCATTATGAAGGTTACCAGATCATGGCCGTAACTCCATGAAAACTCACCAGTCTGATCTTAGCAGACATCCTGACATGCAGTGTTAAAATGTTGCAAAACTACTGACCTCAGAACAGCTTTGGTGTGCTCATGGACTGCCCACTGCAACAGACACTGCACTGCCCAGATCTTCTTGTTATAATGGAGAGGTATGCAACACAGATGGACTAACATATGAAATAGTTTTAAGTGTGAGAACCTATACAAACCTTCAAATGTGAGTAGAAAAGAAAGGATTATGCTTGTAAAATGGAAACCCCTTGTTATGTTGCTTACTGAACCATGCTAGCATATCTACAATAGCAGATCAGTCTATATGAGGCTACAGGTTCCATATAAGCTATATTAGCAACTTTCAAACATGAGAGCATGAAAAAGTTTGGTCTTAGATAGTACACTGACTGTGGAGAGTCTGGAATTTTGAGTGAGAGAGGGGAGAGTGGGAATGTAAAACATGTTCAATTAGCATCAATTAAAATAAGGTGACTAAAGCCAATGTCGAGCTGTCAGCCGATGTCAGATGAAAATAACCCAAAAAGAACCTTTTAACTGCTATGAAATGCTGGAAAACTAGAAAGGGATTTTTCACTTTTTTGAAGTAGGTCACATTTCTAAAGAGTGGTCTTGCCTGATATACACTCGCCAACCACTTATTAGTACCTCTCTAACTTGTGTGTCATTCACCGCGTGTTTGACCAAATTATAGGTCCACTTTACCAGTATATAGTCCAAGATTGATGCAGTCAAGTCAGAGATGGGGGCCAGTCCTGTGTCAGTATAAAAAATAAACCTATGGGCCACCGTCCCTGCTTTAAAGGTTGGTCATTGACTATTTTGTAAAACTTATTTATTTATTGTTATTTATCGTTATTATTTAATAATTTCAGTCCAA
Organism: Bryconaethiops microstoma; assembly: GCA_037577275.1. Classification (NCBI taxonomy): domain Eukaryota; kingdom Metazoa; phylum Chordata; class Actinopteri; order Characiformes; family Alestidae; genus Bryconaethiops; species Bryconaethiops microstoma. Next base: position 27,380,677 of record JBBJLS010000128.1, on the reverse strand, counting down.
TGTGTGGAGGTCCACCAAGAAAATGCCCAATATGCCAGTCCATCTCTGTCTGCTAGAAATTTGAACCCAATAAAATACGGAGCCAGTATTTCACCAACATCATTTGACAGTCCGAATTAAGGAGCAGTCTTACTAGCAAGATATCTGAAGAAATATTGACTTTGTTTTTGATGAATTTACATAAGTCTAGCACCTATATCACTAACCTATGGTGTGAACAATTAATGTTAACAAGTAAAGAAGAAAAGGCAATTTATAGCTAACAGATCGTACGCATGCAATACATGACTTGCGAACTGCATTCACCTAATTGGATGAAAAATTAAACCTATAGCAGATAAACTGCTCGTCCTTTCTTTTGTCTCTGACATTATCATGTCATTATCATTCATCAGTGAAAATGGTGTATTTTCTTTCAATGGCACATTTTTATTTATTTGTCATTCTCTTTCATTGTGAAACTCTGACAATCAAATCAACACTGTTTGAATTAGATGATATCTTAAAGCTAAAATTGGTTTATCATCTAAACCTTTAATATTAACCTGAACTAAGAACTCACAATTACTGCCAGAGATTTAAAAAAAGCATTTTATGTGAATCCTTTCTCCCTTGTAGTTCACTGAATCTATGAAATTCTGTGGAAAGCTTTCTATCCACATCACATTAATTTAAGTTAATTTTCTAAAGCTGTTGTTCTCTGTACAGTCTTGTTCTGCAGAAAGAAAAATATCCTTTATGTTTTTGTCATTGCTTCACAGTGAAATAAATGTAAAATAGTCAGTAGGGCACACTTGAACCTGTGGATACAGAATGTAAATCGAACATAAATGTAATTCAGGTCACTGTGTAATTACATGCATTTGAATGTAATAGCATCAATGTAATAACTGAGTTAAATGTAATAACTGAGTTAACAGGAAGGCAAATATCACTATGAGCTTGAAAATCTGTCCTTTTCTTTCTCAGTTTTTTTTTTCTTTCTTATGGATCCTGCAAGTAAGCCCATTTACTCCAGCTAACCCCCTCCCCTCTTTCACTGTCTCCATCTTTCTCTGGCTCTGTCAGTGCCAGAGTCACTCCCACTTTAATTTGCACCCGTCACCGAAGGCCTACAGGGAGCGCTGATCCTGCTCGCTGAAATACGGTGCATCCGGTCCCGCCGGGGCCTCGCAGAGCACTGCCGACAGGGAGAAAAAAACGAGAAGAAAGAAGGACAAAATTACCGAGGAGCCTTGGAGTGTCTCTGTAGTCATTGAACGCCCCCACCACAACCCTCAGAGGCTCCAGAGCTACAACTCTCAGAGAGATACATGAGTACAGGAAGATGGGGGAAGGAGGAAAAAAAATTAGAGCCCAGGACAGAGACAGTGGACATGGAGACACGGGGCATAATGTAATCCAAGGGCACCGTTTCGCTATGGCAGACTGTGGCAATTGTTGTATCCAAGTACTGTGGCAAGGTTTCTTTATCACCCTTCAATTCATTATAAACTGCCCCAAAGTAACTGATGTGTATGCATGTACTTCTTGGTCAGTAAAATGGATCATCATATGAAATTGCAGCTTTCAGTCATTATATAAAGCTCAATGCTGCCTTTATTCTAGGATGTGTGAAAATTCCCATGACTCTGGAAATTCCTGTTAGTTATGTGACGGTATCTCTAGCATGAGGGTAGAGTACTGTAAAATTAGAGGCTATCTAATTATGATCTATACAATCTGTATATGCTACTAATATATAACTATTAAAACTGTGTATTAATAACAGGTTAGTAAGTGCATTACTGTTGATTGGATGCTAATAAATGATATTGGGGTTCTAAACAGGTTGCTTGTTTATTCAGCTAACTTAGCTTAGCTCAGTTGAACCCTGGATTGTCAGACTCATGCTGGCGGATCACTTTTTATTAAGAAATATCACCATGGCAACTGATGCTTCTTGATTCCTTATCCTGCATATGATTGACGGTGCATCATAAGTGTCACACAGTCGTGTGCAGGATTAGGTTTAACCACAATGTGAAAATCTAAACTGGCTAACTGAAATTGTTAACAACTAAATTAACAGCAGCTGCATTTGTTAGGTTTCTTATATAAGGTGAACTTGTTCCATAACAAAGATCCCAGGTTGACTTCTTCCAGGACGACAAAAAGACAAAACAAACATTTCACAGACATTTTAACAATTAACAATTTTACAGAAATTGTGGAACATTGGTGCAATTCCTTTTAAACAAGCATGATTACATGAACAGTAAGAGTACCAGGATGTAAGCTAGAATGGTTTGTTTGTGTGGAAATGATTCCTTTTTCCAGAGATATCATGTTAGCAATTCAAGCTTCGATACATCCAGTTGGAAATGCACAGATACCGTCTTGCATAGTGAGTGCACTGAATGCAGACACTTGATTGTAGACAGTGGAGGGTCAAACGGATCAAAACTAAAGTTTGTGAGGAAATTTAAACTAAAAAATATGTTTATCCAGCATCACTTGAGTGAAATCTACTCATGGAATAAATTCGTTTTTTTTTATTATTATTTATTTATTTGTAATGAAAAAACTAAATGGAAAAGCCTTTCACTCTCGCTGAGACTCCCCCACTGCAAATGAACCTGATTTTTTTCATGCAGTAGACTGTAGGCTAAGGAAAGTACACCAAGCACAAGATGGCAAAAAAAGGAACGCCTTCCAAGCTTCTGGAAACGCCCCAATGTCTTGCTGTCTTTCTTTTTTTCCTGATGAAACATGAAGGAAACACAGAAAGAGTGCTGAAACAATGGGGGCAGGAAAGCTAACTGAACAGACAGCCCCCCACAGAGCTCAGGGAAAAAAAAGAAAAAACACAGAGAGGACTAAAAAAGCCTCACTCTCGGTCTTACTTCCCTCAGTCGTTTTTCTCTCTCCACCTCTCATTTTTCTTTTTCGCTCTCCCTCTGTCTTTTTCCTCATTCTCTCCCTTCTCTCTCATAGTCTATCACCCTCTCTCTCTCCTTTTTTGCTGTCATTCCATTTCTCTCTTTCCGTCCCTCCTGTGTCTTTCTCCATCCCCTCTCTCTCCCTTTGCTTTCTCCTCATTTTTTCTCTCTCACTCTCCTTCACTATTTTTTCACTCCCTCTCTCTTGATATCTTATGTTTTTCCTTCACTCTTTCTCTCTCTATCTCTCTCTCTCACTCTCTTTCTCTCTCTATCTCTCTCTCACTCTCTTTCTCTCTCTAACTCTCTTTCTCTCTCCTAATCTCTACCTTTCTTGTTGTCATTCTACTCTTTCTCTTTTCCTCCCTCCCTTGCTTTCTCACACTCTTCCTCCTTCTTATTGTCACTCTGCTTCTCTCTCTTTCTCTCTCTCTCTCTCTCTCTCTCTCTCTTTCTCTCTCACTCTCTCTCTCTCATCTGTGTGTTGAGCAGGTGTAGGTGAGAGACAATATGAAACGTCTTGATTTTTTTTTTTCACACGACTGATTCGCTGCTCCTCAGCCAATCTCCTCATTCGCACATTTCGCCACTTTCCTCCAAACATGCTAATTACAAACTCTCACTGACGTGAGCGAGGTTTAAAGGCTAATTAGCATAAAATCCTACATGTTGTATTTTTACCTTCCTAATCAACACCCTCACACAGATACATTTTTAGATGTGGGAGAGGAAAAGAAAGCGAGAGAGATTAGAGCCACTGACGTAACTAAATGAGACCGAGGATTCTGAGAGCGGGACCAAAATGAGGGACGTTTTCCTCAAAATGGTTTTGTGGTTGGTTTATTGCTTGGACCTTGATAAAAAAAGTTTGCAAGGTCGGCAAACGTATGTCATTAGCCTATTCCGGATTGGATTAGTTTAACAGGGGACCATCTGATAAAATGTTCACACCTCTCCTCAGTGATAAAACTCTTGTCTCCAATAAAATCAGGATGGGTGAATTTCTAGTGGGTTGTATCTTTTTACAAATTCATAGAAAGTAGAAACTTAGAAAGTAAAAAATCAGTGATATGGTGAATATAAGGTGATGCTTTATCCATACAGCTACTGTTAAAACTGCTACTTTAATCTCCCAGCATAATTTTATATTCTTTCTCCTCCTGGTCTCCTCCCAAAAATAAATCAAATCTCAACCACAGAATCAGATTGTACTCTAAACCTGAAAATATGTGTCTTTATCTCTCTTTTACACAGGAAATATAGGGTTATGTTGCTGCCAACATATAGACATATATGTAACAAAGTCGTTGCAAGTAAGTTTCCTTTGTATGTACAGTTTGTTGTTATGAATTGGACTGAAAAGTAAAAACTGAACACAAGGTGTCCCCAAACTTTTGATGGCCAGTACATGTCGTATGTATTGTGCCAGTGTGACGGCCTATATTCTCTTTGCCCTGACTGGGTGCCCATAGAAGACTGACATATTGGGTGGCACCTGGTAAAGCCAGGGGGTCTCTGCAGACTCCATGCCTAGGCAAAAATGTCCACAGATGGGTAGAGCTCCAGGGGTGAGGAGCTGAGGGCTGAAGCTGCATAGTGAAGGAGGTTAATGCCCCAGGCCGGCACTAGTGGGTGGGCTGGGGGCTTATGGAGGAAATACCATATGCTTTCCCTGACCATAGTCAGTGATATGGTAAAATGCCCTTGCTGTGTTTGTGGGTTGCTGTCTCCTCTAATGCATCCTCTCTAAGCAACATAAGCTGTAAGGCATATACTCAGCATCACATCTCATTCTGACAATTTCACAATGCTGTCCTCGCATTTATTTTGACATTGATAGAAAAGGTAAATTTTTACTTGACCCATGCTATGTAACACTGACATAACAATACCATTGTCATGACAGATTATGTCCATTCAATACATCAGTATGTTGTGACAATCCTACGCAGCAGTAAAGTGTGACTGCATGATATTAGAAAACTGAAAATGAATTCATTTCTGAACAAACTTGCATGTTTTACACACTGGAATTATCAAGACACATTTGTAAACAAATACATTGACATATGATGAGTTCTTATGTTTAAATCAGACGTAACTTCCTCAACCAATTATCAACAAATTTGTGTTGTCACAATTGTCAGACATTTTTGCATTTTGCAGAATGTATTTACACTTCCAATTTACATGGCTGGATATTAATAAAAGGGCTCAACTGCCAACAGCTGTCTACACATGAGAAAATAGAAACTGGAAAGCTGATAACAGTGATAAGAAGTGACTTAGTGAAGGGATACTTAGATTTGCGTTCATGTATTTATCTAATATGTAGTGATGGAATTCCTCTTCTTCATGTGAATGCAGCATATCAAAACCATTGCAAATATATTATGAAATCTCAAAATATATAAATGTAAACAAATTAGCCGTGATAGAAATATTTTATTAACACAAATACATATAAAATGTAAATATGGCTGTGAGTATGCTGTAGAAAATGATCACAAGTGCTAAACAGATTTCATTATTTTGACAGTTTGCTTATAGTATGTATGCAAATACAGAGAGCTAAAAATTAAATTGAACACAAGTCCTATGCAAGATGCATGACGTGTTTGCATTTTCAAAGTTGCTTTTATGTCCATCGAGCTAGCTGGCTACCAGAATCATTTTAGCATGTGCTCCAGGTAGAAACATAACAATGCCACACATCAGCAAACCCACCCATTCGTGAATCACCTCTAAGCTTAATGCACATAAAATGTATGGGATATGACAAGCCCCAAACAGGTACTTTGTACAGGACATAGTGTGAAAAACTACTAATTTCTCTCTGAAAGTGGCATCAATGAATGTATATCTATGTTTCAGTGACCTTTAAGTAACTGTTCTTATAGTTATTATCTTGTGCATGCTTGTTCAGAAACATCCAACAATAAAGGCAGCATGGAGCTTCTCTATCACAGTAATGGCAGTAACAGTAAATGTTAAGAGGTCAAAGGCCACAAAGACAAAGATTATGAATGGATCACTGATGGTATATTTGCCATTGGATTAAGCCACAGTATGAGCTCTAATGCTAAAACAATCAAACAAACAAACAAACAAGTAAACAAACAAAAACATTAATAAATAATAAAAAAAAAATATCCAGATGAAAGAAAGCTTCCTCTGATCACTTAATTCCGTGTGGGTTTGTGAGGAAGCCATTTCCTAAAGATCAGACAGGTTTTGATCCCTCAGCTCCCCCTTTCTTTCTGTATCCCTACGAAGATTAGCTTTGCCTTTATGACCAGGAAGAATGACCCCAAAGGGAGATATAAAAGACAACACATGCTCAAACACACACATACAGACACACACACACACACATACACATACACCATCTCATTTCAGGATGGCCCCTGAAGCAGGAGTGCAAAGAAAGGCTCAATTACACCCCTGACACACAGACAGACAGATACACAGACACACATGGACACACATGAACTTACTCAAGATTCCTTTCCATTATGACTGAAATGACTTATTCACGGGACATGAGCGAGAGTGAGAAAGAGAGAGAAAGACACAGAGAGAGACTGCTGTGCCACATTATTTTATTAATTTATATATTAATTACATGTATTATATGTTATCTTATTGTTACAGTATTTCAGTATGCAAAGCATTCTCATAATGTTACACATTATAGGTCTAGATCTCTCTCTCTCTCTCTCTCTCTCTCTCTCTCGCTCACTTTCTCTCTCTCTCCCTCTCTCTCTCGCTCTCTCTCTCTCTCTCTCTCTCTCTCTCTCTCTCTCTCTCTCTCTCCCTCTCTCTCCCCCCCC
>JBBJLS010000128.1:27333699-27345214 GCA_037577275.1 Bryconaethiops microstoma | reverse complement strand
CTAGCAGTCTTGGGAATCGAACCCACGACTTCCTGATCGCAGGGCGCTCGCCCTAACCACTAGGCTACCATCTGCCCTATACTGTGTGCATGGGGTAAAATAAAAGTTTTCTTCCAGGTAGCTTAACTGTCCTTTTCCATATGTTCCAAACTGCAGCTTCAGTTTTAAACATATTCTTCAGTTACGTTTTGCTCATAGAAATTTCTAGGTGTTCAAATCGTAGTTTTTTCAGAGCCTTTTTGTCAGATAACTGTGGACCTAACTTTAAATAAATTGCTACCTACTTAAATTATGGCATAAGTACCTAATAACTACCTAAATACCATAATAACTACATAACAAACTACTCAACTAACAAGTTAACAAAAACGTTAAAAAAAAAAGTACCTGTCCAAAAACAGTAAACTAATTTGAATAACATACTAAGAATTTGGCAGGTTATTTAGTTACCAATATTGCTACCAGTAACCTGTACGCAAATAACTAAATAGCTTAATGTCTTCCTTTAGTACCTTCATACCCAACTACCCACCTACTTGTCTTATGAACTAACTTTATCACTAACTAATTAACCAAATACCCACCAACTATCCACCAACCATCAATAAAAGACATGTTTTTAAAAAAATTGTCTGTATATTTATTATGGACACATCCTTGCTCCTGTCATAGGCAGTGACTGTAACATTTCACTGAAGGCCAGAAGTATACTGACATGTCTGGGTTCAGTGAATTTGCAGCTTGTAAAATTACATGCAAGAATCTAAAGACTCAAAATCTTAACAAATGTTTGTATTGCTGTAATAAATAAAAAGGGAGTACTGGACAGAGTGACTCGTCCATAGACGGTATACCTGCCTTTCAAAGCTGTGTGCATTTATGCACACAGTTTAAAAAATAATAGCTTAGGTCAAACACCGGCACCATTTCCGAATACTACTTGGACTTTGAATTTGGATGCAACATACAGTGACATCTATGAGTTTTGTTTAGTCTACCATAGAAATGTGATCATTTTTTTGTGTCTGAGACTCTTTCTTGCAAGAGGGACCATGGCAGCTCAGAAAGCAAAAATATGATCAAAGATAAGAGAGACAAAGCAGTATAATTAGTAAATTAGTGATATAATTTGATAAATGTCAGCATCCTGAAATCTTTCATGCATATACAACACAAAGATGGATTCCATACTAACAGGCAGTATCTCTCTCTCTCTCTCTCTCTCTCTCTCCCTCTCTCTCGCGCTTTCATAGCTCGATTTTCAATTGTGCAACAGATATTTGTCTTCTGAGGCATCGTAATGAAATTTACCTCTAGCCTTGAGCACCCTCAGCTCGAATGATTCACTTCATTCAGTGTGTAGATAGATCAGCTGCTCACACACATACACACACTAAGAGTGGATGCTGTGGGGGGAAATATGTAGCATCATGGTTCTTGAAGGCATTTTCGCAATACATTACACGTACCACCATGATTAGTTTTCTGTGGTTGGCAAACTAACTGGAAGTGAAAAAAATGCAACCCAATTATTATCAAAAGAAGGCATAATGGGCTGATATTTAACCCCATTGAAACAACTCACATGGCAAACTGTGACTGATGCAATGCTGATTTGATGCTCAGCATCAGTCAGTGTAGACCTCTGACAGTAAATTTATACTGATCTCGCTCTTTGTATTGTCCGATTGTTCAGTGTTGGATCTTGTAAACAGGATATGATAAGAAAATGACCTGTTCTTCAAAGCAGACTAACAGGGTAAAACATAGAATAATATACGTCCCCTTTAAAGAGAGAAACTATCTGTTACTGTGCAGTTTATGACGCTGTTTTTTTTTTTTGTTGTTGTTGTTGGTTATCCTTTATATCTAAATCTGTCTTATTTCACACATGCACTGATTCAGTATTGATGACACCTATGACATATGAAAAAAGACATCACCTCTTTAAGCCATTATGTCATTGTGTGGATGATACTTAAGTGAGTTTAGATTTAATTCGTTTTGTAGAATAAGTGATTACTGATGAGATCTGTGTCCAGTTTTAGTTTTACAGTTTGACCATAATGTGTATGTATACACGTGTGCCTGAAAGTTCTTGTTTGTGCTTGTTTTCTTGAAGCAAGTGTAAAAGTACGATGTGTGTGAACGTGTGTATTAGTGTGTGTGTATATGTTGGTACTCCAAAGAAAGGGTGTGTGTGCATGATTGTGTGTGAATAGTGTGCCTTTAAAACTAGTGACATTGCACAAATTTATATGAATTCATCTGTGTGCGCGAGCATGCGTGTGTGCGCGAGCACGTGTGTGTGTGTGTGTGTGTGTGAGTGCATGCACACTGTCCAGTGCCTTTAGCTCCCCTTGTCTGTCAGTTTCCATTCACTCAGTCCCAGAACACACTTTGCCCAAAGCGTTAGTCCCCTCTCTCTCTCCCTCACACACACACACAAACAAACTCCATTCACACACTCATTCAGCCTGACCTCTTGGCCCCTCCACAGCGGTTCTGCTGACAGACAGCTGAAAACATTGTGCTCATGGCCAGCAGCGTGTGTTAATAGGTCGTTTAGCTTATGTTGTCTTGCTTTTGTTCTGTCCGTCTGTCTGAGTTTATTCCTTCATCTGTTCTTTCACTTGGTTGTGTAAATTTAGGCCTGTTTCTTTTGATGTAACGTGTTTTAGTGCAACAGTAGAGTTATTTAAGACATAAGCTACTTGTTCTTACTTTACAGTGATTACAACAGCTTACCACAGTTAAATAGTTATAGAGCGCAACCAAATGCAATCTAATTAAACACCAATAAATTATTTTAGAAATGATATATCTCTTTAATAATTCTTCCTCCAAAGTCAAGTAGGTAGAAAACAATAAATATAATTGTACAAATATAGCTGCAGCAGGACAGAGAGTGTGCATTTTAGTAATAAATAGAGGGGTTTTTACAGAGGCGATTGGAGTGTGAGTTGTTTGAATAAAGCAGAACAGATCAGCGCATATATTAATGCTGGGCAATGATTAAAATTCGTACTGTTATACGCAAAATCTAAAAATGAATTCAAAAGTAGCGTATTGTGCACTTTTAAAAGTACTGCTATAAGAACAAAAGTGCAATAACATTTGGTTTGCAAACGCTTTAAACAAATAAGGAGCTTTTTAACAGAAGTGTTCCCTTAAACACAGTCACGCAGGTCAAATATTTCTTTAAATCTCAACTTGAACATTAATGTAATCAAACCAAATATAAAACCAAGACTATTTGCCACTGCAGGGCATTCATGTTTTAATCAGTTTGTTATAGAAAAACAAGGTACTCTTAAAGTCCAGAGCATGGGGGTCGGAACCATTATAACTTTATAACCATTATAAATTGACTGTATGAACTGAATAAGCTTCAAGGTAGCGTTTTTCAACAAGGCAGCATGAATCAATAAAGTGAGGTGAAACGGTCGAGCACAAAATAAAACTTTTCATTTAAAAAAACTGCGTTAACAGGTGTTAAAATAATTGTCTGCGTTAATTAAATAATGTGTTAATGTGATAACGCGTTAACATGCCCAGCACTAGTTTATATGCATTGTATTAGGAGGAGGAGGGGGAAGTTCAGGTGGTTGGTGTGTTTGTGTGTGAAGTCATCCACAATGCTGGTGGCTTTTCTGATGCAGCGTGTGATGTAAATGTCCATGACAGAGGGAAGAGAGACGCCAGTGGTCTTCTCAGCTGTCCTCACTATCTTCTGTAGGGTTTCGCAATGTAAAATGGAGTAATTCCCACACCAAGCCATGATGGAGCTACAGAGAATACTCTTTCCCTCCCTCTGTAGAATTTGGTGTGGAATGGGGGAAATGCACTCAGTCAGAAATAGACACTGCTGGGCCTTCTTGACAATGGAGCTGGTGTTGAGGGTCCACATGAGGTTCTTTGTGATGTGAACTCTGGCGATTTACTTGGTGATTTGGATGATATCCACTGAAGAGCTGTCGATGATGTGATCACATGGTGCCACCCTGAAGTCAACCACCATCTCTTTTGTTTTATCCACATTCGTGGTTGGCTCTGCGCCAGTCCGTTAGACGTCACACCTCCTCTCTGTATGCTGCCTCGTTGTTCTTGCTGATCAAACCCACCGCAGTCATGCTGTTCGCAAACTTGATGTGGTCTGAGCTGCGCATTGCTGCAGAGTTGTGGGTCAGCAGGATGAAAAGCAGAGGGCTGAGTTCACAGCCCTGGGGAGCCTGTGTGCTCAGTGTGGTGGTGCAGCGGATGTTACTCCTTTTTCTGAGTGACTGAGGTCTTTAGACCCAGCAGTCTCAGCTTCCATATCAGATGTTGAGGAATAATGGTGCTGAATGCTGAACTGAAGTCTATAAACAGCACGATATGAAAACTGCAGGGGTCCAGTGAGGAGGGTAGCTGATTTTACGTGCCTCATGTTGATCCTTTCAAAGCGCTTCATGATGATGGTTGCGAGTGCAGTGGGATGACAGTCACTGAGGCAAGACACTGACAATTCTTTGGAATAGGGATGATGGTGGTGGCTTTGTAGCAACAAAACAAGAATGTTGTCTGTTCTGGGAACCTTCCATGTCTCTGAGTAAAGTTTTCCTCACTTGGAGAAGTCCTGTAGCTCTGCAGTTATCCACGGCTTCTGGCTTGGTGTCTGTGGCGATGGTCTCGGTCACCACTGCACTTGGTGATGTAGCCAGTCAGGGCTTTCCTGAACATCTCCCAGCCTGTGTGCTCAAAGCAGTCTTCAAGAGAAGAGACAGCGCCAGGGGGAGCCAGTTTCTGACTGTTTCAGAAAGGGCTTGGCATGTCTGATGAGTGGTCTGTATGCTGAGATCAGCACAATGGACATGTGATCAGAGTAGCCCAGGTGGGTGTGGGGCTCAGCACAGTTGGCAATTTTTGTGTAAACACGGTGCAACAGGTTCGCCCCCTCATTGGAAAATCCACATACTAATGGAATTTTTATAAAAATTATAAGAACTGATTCGTGAATAATATCTCAAGCGACAATTCAAAGTCCGTCTGTGTGCAAGTTATGAAGTTTGCTGATGGCTCCATAAAGTTCAGCCAGCGTGTTGTTGGGATGTACACTGTGATTATGAACACAGTGGTAAGTTCCCAAGGTAAATAAAATGGTCTGTGTCTAACAGTCACAAACTCTAGCAATGGTGAACAGTAACAAGAGAGTAGGCCAGCGATTCACACACCACTCAGTGGTGATGTACACAGTCAGCCCACCACCTCTCATCTGACCACTAAGTTCCACATTATGGTCACTATGGTACATTAGCATCTGCGTAGCCCTTTCAGGAACACTGTTGCTGAGCAGTTAGCATTAGCTTTTAGCTTAGCATGGGCCCCCACTCACCCTCAGCCAGCGGCAACAAGCAAAGTCTGAGGGCCTGATCCCTGCAGCAAGCTGAGGTCACAGAGCTTCAGCAACGGCCCGTCCTTGAGGTAAGTCTCCTGTTTCTATCTTAGCTAAAGCAGGGTCTAGCAGTTATAAACATGTTTACCAGCTGTTCTCTTATACCTTATCAATGGTTTGGTTTGAGGTCTATGATTGCCTAACAGCATATCAGTCAGTATTTCTTCAATGAACAGCACATTGAATCTTGCACATTATTACAGAATGCAACTGATATGTATGGTCATATGTGCAAGTATCAGGTGTTTTATGTCACATTTCACAGTTCAGACAGGCTTTATAACTATTCATATTATAACTTTTAAGATATTGTAACTGTTAATTATGATTTGAATAACTCACAAGCCAGAAATATTTTTTTTGTAAAATGTGTGTTGTGCCCTTCATCTTAACGATGTCATGTATTCGTGCATTCACGTGTGACAAATGGACAATTTGCTTTGATATATTCATTTGGAACTACTGGCCTTTGTCCAGTGTGGTCACAGAATGAACTACAGTAGTGATCGCACAGTGCATTTAGGCATACACAGACTGAGTTGTAGTTCTTGTCTGTAATTTCTACTCTGTTCTTTCTCTCCATTTCACTTTGAGTCAAGTTCTGAATGTGTTTGATCTGTGCTGTCCTCTGTGACTGATATAGCCATGGGTCAAGATATGGAGTATGAAGGGTAGATAGGCCTTTTGCCAGCCAGGCTGTTGAATGCATATGCTGAACTTATGCAAACAGACCTCCCCCTTCATCACCCCAGCACCCCACATCATTCACACTTCCCTCCATTTTTGAATTACGAAATGCCAAGGACCTCTGCCCACCAGTTAGAAGAGCCAATGGCCTCTGGGTGTAGGTGATCAAAAACAAACACTGGGTCATTAAATGTGATTGTAAAATCCATAGTGTATGGCGCCAATGCTGCAGAAAAACAGTGTAAAATAAGGCTGCCCCAACTGAGTGGATGTGTTTCTACTAATGTATCCACCCATCCTAAGAGAGATCAAATACCAGAAAAGAGAGGGTAAATTCTGAACATAGCTCAAACTGATAGTTCACTTGGATATATAGAATTATACGTTGATCAGTGAAGGCCTTTACTTGAATGCATATTTAATAGTCTCTACCATAAGTGTTACCTTCATGTTCATTATGAATGAAATACACAGTTGTTGTGCAGTTGTTGTTAGTGAATGTTGTGTTAAATATCGTGATGACAATGTAACATCAAACTCACATTATCAATGTTCCAATACATGTTGCAATCTTCAAGTAACAGTGTAACAATATACGTAACTATTTTGAAATTTAGTAATGGTTGTTGATTTTATTTTCTCAGCTGTCAGTATAAATATCACTTCTGTAAAGGATTTGTGATGTAAAATAGTCATACTAGAAGGTGACAGAGCATTCTAGTGGCAGTGATGGGGACTGCCAGTGACAGAGCTCTACATGTGTTATTAACTGAGCAACAGTGTGGGAGTATAATGAAATAAAGTATTTAGTCTGACACAGCTTGTGATGCAAATGAATGCATTGTGAATTTGAATAATTATAAGCTTACATATTTTGTTCCAGACTGTGCTCAGACTGTTTGATTGAAAAGCTTCTGTTTAACCTTGGACTACTTGAGTTTGGCTAAATAGATGTGTATTGATGCACCATTTTCTGTAATCAACATTTTACAATGTGGCTAAATTTTAGTTAACAAAATATTACTTTTTGTCCTCCTTCTCCACTGGGAACATTTATTGTGCTATGAATAGTGCTCTGGAAAGCAAAGGTCTGAAGCAAGTAAATGAGTACAAGCCATGCTGGAATGGAGGTCACACTCCGTGACCATTTGATTGATTAGATAAACATGTACCTATTAATCTGTTTTGACTAACTCAGTTAAGTACAGGAGCTATTCATTTGCTATTCAGTTAACACTTGTTTTAAGCATATCTTTAATTCAATAGACCTAGAGGCTATTTTTCTTCTTCTTTTTTTTAAATATAAAACAATAAAATACTAAGTAAACAAATATATAAATAACTTTCTAGCTAACCAAATTTGCTCATTTAAATAAGCATTATTTTAATGAAAGCCCCTCATGCCAAACCAATTAGTAATGAATTATAATCTTATGATAAATTATCCTCTGTTGACAGCCAGGGGAAACCGTACAATCAAACATTAATTATTCATTTGATAATTAAGTTCACATAGGTGACGGAACGTGTGTGTGTGTGTGTGTGGTGGGGGGGGTGTGTGTGTGTGTGTGTGTTTTTGCGAGAAAAACGGTGGCTGCGGCAGACACTCTCAGCGCTGACCTGCTTTGTTTAGAGCGCTGCCCGCTGGGAGGTGTCCCGCTGGCTATTTTTGGGCCAGCATGTTCTGCGCTGACATGTTTTATATTACTGTTCCCCACATTCGAGTCTCTGGAGGGTTGCTCTTTTGTACTGGAATTATGCGTTTGGCAAAGATGTCTGCTCATGTTTATAATCGGAAAGAAACCTTAATCACTGAAATAACAGAATCAGTAGATCATTCAGTGACTTTCACATTGTGATTGATTTATCTGTGAATCATTGATCGCTAACCTAAAATTAAGAAGCACTGTTACAAAACGCTAGTGATGTTATAGTAATAGATGACAGTGGTTTACTGTAAAGTGATTGTGCTCTATTTTTAGGTAAACAACAATGAATTATGGGCATTTTCTGCAATTATATGCTTGATATTACCAAACTACAGGACTTTACCATAAATTCAAAAAAGGCCTCTGAAAAACAACCCCCTGAAAAACAAAAAGAACAACTTCTACAAGCAAACTAGATATATACCATTATTTGACAAAATCTAACTTAAGAAAAGCGTTTGATATGTGGAATCAGAGCAACCTCTTATGTCATACATGGACATACACACAGTTATGAAAGTGTGTCAGTATGTATATGTATATACGCTACATGCATATCAGTATGGGTTTGTGTTCTTTGGGCTGTTGCGCTGCGTCTGCTAGATGCCAGTAACCACTAGATAGGGCTCAACAGAGTGCCCAAGCAACAGAAGAAATCTTAGTTTAGGATGGCTGAAAAGAACATTAAAGAAGATAAAGTTCAGTGCTAACCCTGACCCTACACCACACAAATCAGTCAAACATCGACTTGTGGTATTCATAGATTCAAGATTCAAGATTCAAAGCGTTTATTGTCAAATGTACAGGAAAAAAGTGTCATTTTCTCTATGCAATGAAATTCTTTCTTTGCTGTCCACGCACGAATGCCAAGTTAGGTAAAGAGTTAATAACTAAAAAAATGTAAAAAAATAAAAAAATAAAGAATAAAAGGAATAAAAATAAAGGAATATATATATAAAAAAATAGAACAAGATAAGAGATACAAATAAGTAAGTGAAGACAAGTGTGATGTGCAGGTGTAGATCAATATAAACTGTGCATTTGCAATGAAAGAAATGTGCAAAGGAGCAAAGGAGCAGAAAAAAAAAAAAAAATTAAGTATGAGGTAGATGGATGTGCAAAAGAGCTTATTGTGCAAAAATGAGCTTAATTATGCAAAGTGGCCTGATGTGCAAAATTACAGTTGAGGTGGGTCATCTGTTAAGGAGTCTGTTGGCAGTGGGGAAGAAGGAGTTGTTTAGTCGGGAGAGGTGGAAAGGAGACGGGGTGAACTTGATGGAGCGCACTGCTTTTGTCTTTCTGTCGTGTTCTGTGAGGGCGACCCAGGGTGGGCAAGAAAAACACGTCAGTGATAATTAATAGCAAGCTTAGCAAACAGGTTGAGCTTCATTTGTTCCCAGTATAGAAGTGCTCGGCCTCATTTAACCCACCGATGTGTCACTGTTGTGTGTTTTATAGCCAAACGGTCACCTCCCACGTAACCGGGCCGATGCAGGGTCACGCACACGGGTGGGTCCCGCCGAAAACGTGGTGACGGACGTATCGACACGACACAAATCTCTGCGTGACACTGTGTCCAGTGATGTAGGACACCGTGAAGCAAGTGCTACAAGAAAAGGCCATCTAAGCCATTACCTGTCCAATAGGAGCCCATTCTTCTCTCTCCCCCCGTTCATGTGAGAATGAAATATGTTGAAAATACATCCAATATGTGAAGCTTTCATCTCCGCTATATTGGAAACATACCGTTGCTGCCGGTAAGCTCATAAACCCAATGGGTCGTGTCATTTCAAGCAAACACTGCGTATATCATTGCCCCGGATTGCAGATTATTATTACAGGCCGTGTTATCATCGACGTCTTGATCGATTTCTTTTCCGCTGGAAATAATTGGAGAAATGGAGAAAAATATTAAAACAAAAACAGGTTATTGCCATTCAGTGTTTTGCCCATTCTGTTTTGATGAGCTCCTTCTTACAGGGATCAGACCTTGACGCTTTGAAAGAAACTCAAACACCATCAAACTCCATTTGTCAAAAGTCTGGACAGAATGAAATGGTTGTTTTTATATTATGTGGATTATATTAGGGCTTCACATTTTGTGAATATTTCATGCCAGCATTTTGTCAATTTTTGTCAATCACGATACTCTCTAGCTATTAATGGCACGTTCCAATGATTTTTCCAGACCTGCTTTCTTTACAGTGATGCTGAATGGAACCAGGGGTCGCAATGTCTCCAACAAAAAATAACTATTTTATATGCATCTTTCTGTGTTTTTTCAAAATGTTTCAGAAATCGTCCCGAACAACAAGACGACATATTTGAAACCAGTTTTTAAGTAATAAAACATTAAACTCTGGAACCTAATCAGCTTCATTTATAAGACTTTTAAGGTATTAAGGACGTTTTGTTATGACTGGAATGTCTATGATCAATTTGAAACCGAAAATATAACTAAGTAATGGAGCAGTGGCTTTGTTATTCAATCCATCTTGGAGAATATTGGCAATATTGCTACTATTCTGCACATTAACACCAGAATCAGTATCTGTTGCTAAAATCCATTCAAAAACCTCCACTGATTGAAAACCACCTTCAATTATAATTTATACGGTTCCTTTCTTCTGATGACGGTACCCTGTCCAGGGTTAATCACAGGCCAGAGCCAAACCAAGCAGACCTGTTTTTTATAAATATAACAGCACACATGGACTTGCTATTAAGGCCGGGCCGATCCTGTCTTGCACCGTCCCGCCTTCACCCCTCTTAAGTAAGGAAGAGCACTTCAATTGTTCATTCTGTTTCTATCCTGGGAGCCTGTTGATGAACTCTTGGATGATAAAGTGCTCTTTTGAATGTGAAATGGCTTCCTAGCTTTCAGGCGGAACGTGTTTGGAGCTTGCTGATTGATGTGGGACGGGTTAGAAGTCCCTGAAGTTGTTATTGAAAGGGACAGTTCAGTCACAAGTGCTAATGTCGTTGGAACTGAAGGAAAGTGAACAGCCACCACCTAGTAAATGACATTATGCTAACCGATGGCTCCTAGCTTACATTTAGCATACTTGACTGCACCAGTCTTTTAAAAGTGCGGGTTGAGTGGAATTAGGGGTCGTGTTGAAGTGTGCCTTTTTAAATTGTCTTAGTAAAGTGTGTTTACAGTGGTTGTTCTGCTAGCACTGTAAACGGCTGAGGCCCTGTACACACACACACACACATATGTATATATATATATATATGAAGAGTTCAGATACAAAAGCCTCTAAACGCCATCTCCGTCAAAAGTGAGATAACGATGCTGACTGAATGCTTTCCACATGTAGTATAAGTAAATCAAACCATTTTTCTTCAGAAAACTTTAAACTAAAGCCCGAACTAAATAACCTCCACACGCCACTTCAGTCTTGCAGCAAAAGCCACTATGTTCCGAGAACCAATCAGAACGCAAGATCGAATCATGTGACGCCGCTCTGAGGAACCGGCTTTTTTGTAAACGGAGTTGTTAATAGTTGAGAGCGCACGTGAGAAAGAAACAGAGTGTGTGTGTGCGTGTGTGAGAGTGTGTGTGAGTGAGAATGTGAGTGAAAGAGGGAGAGAGCGTGTGTGTGTGTGTGTGTGTGTATATATGAGAGAGAGAGAGAGAGAGAGCGAGAGCGTATGAGAAAAAAGTGTGAGAAAGTGTGTG
>JBBJLS010000128.1:27307559-27318596 GCA_037577275.1 Bryconaethiops microstoma | reverse complement strand
TCTCTCTCTCTCTCTCTCTCTCTCTCTCTCTCTCTCTCTCTCTCTCTCTCTCTCTCTCTCTCTCTCTCTCTCCCCCATGCTCTCGTTCACTTTTTCTCACTCACTGTCCATCTCTCTTGCTCTTTTCTCAGTCTCTCATGATTTGTCTCACTCTTTTTGCTCCAGTTGTCTCTTTCTGTCTCTCTCACGGTCTGTGTCAAATATGAACTCTTTCATTCCTGCTCAGTCTCAGTCTTCCTCACTGCTGCTTCTCTCTCTCTCTCTCTCTCTCTCTCTCTCTCTCTCTCTCTCTCTGTCCCCTCTCTCCCCCTGTTATCCACTCTTGTGGAGGTGTTGTACACTCCTTTTCTGTCAGCTGTATTGTTGCACTGAGCTGGAGGGGTTGAGCCCAGAGTCCTGGCCACAGGAGAACAGAGTAGAAGATCAATAACGGCTAAATCAATATCTCTCCCTGGGTGAATTTCTGAGACGGACCAAGATTTTTTTTCTCTTTTTTGGGTGTGGGGGTAATGAAAATGTCATCATTACCTTACACTTACCTCTTTGGCTCGTTAAAAATCACTTCTGAATTTAAGGAAATGAGTCCTTATTAAACACGTCTGATCCATTAGCGCGTCTGGGCTGTTACACTTTCAGCACATTCACATGACTGATTTGAATTTCAAATTTAATGGAAGTTCAAGCCATCAGAGGTTTGCTAACGAGAAGACACTGCCTCATTAAATTGTGTACATCATTCTCTATGCCACACTGACATCTAGTGCTACACAGTGAGTAATGCAGCAGATCCAAGCAATACTGTTGCTTCAGACGCAGCCAAACCAAAATAGCCAAAGGGAAGAATGATGAGTCCACTAAAGTTCAATACTCAATAGAAATATGGCAAGCTTGGTGAATGACTGTATTTAAAAGCTTTTACCTTCCAATATCAGTCAATATCTCATGGCAATACATGATGGCAACACTGTATGTATTACAGTATGACAAAATTCCTACAAAACTGTTGGTTGGTTTTGATCACCAGTTCCAAACACCATCCTTGTGAACATATCTTTACAAAGGAACAAATAGAAATGGTCTAAATTTCAGAGAGGTTGCAGAATCTATTTGATATTAACATATATGTAAAAATATTTATTTTTCATAATGTAAAGTTTTCATTATGGCGCCGACTTGAAAACGTCACCCATTTCCAAACCTATGTCGGATACATTGTCTTACCTGGTATAACGGAACGTAATGTTCTGAAAATCTATTACAATATAATCTACTTAGGTTTGTAATACCCAATGATTTAAAATTAAGAAAGCTAGAGTAGTGTAACCCGTGTACTGTAAGATGCTGTACCAGAACAAAACCTCCTAAACAAAAACAGAAAACATGCTAAACTACATGCTAAAGTTCTTCTGCTAGTGTCTAGTGGAAAAACCCTGAAATACTATCATTATTCCCTGGACACTAATAGGAGGAAATGTTAAGAAAGCACAAGCAGTGTCAAACACCAAATTTTAATGACATAATTTGATGTATTAGGACAAAAAAAACCAGGCTGAAGTCCATCTTGGTTCCATCTGGAAAAAATCTCTGAAAATGGCATCAGAGTGGGCACACTCTGCCTGCGGATCAGGCGGAGATCTGCCATAAACAAACACTCATTAGTGGCTGGCATTTAGCAGGAGTACCCCAGCAGGCTACGAAAGATGAGCTGAGCCGGGTGGAGAAAGGCTCGTACTCAGCTGGAGCCGCACACATCATATCCACCTACACACATGCACGCCCGCACACACACGCACAACACAATCTCCCTATTTCCCTCTGGGTATTCCTGTAATTATTGCATCATAAAATTGTTTACACATTTGGCCTTTATCCCTCTCATATATTAGCGAAAGATGGTAATGCTAACAGTTTGAAAGCAGACAGTTTCAACACCCCAAAGGCTCTGAGCTTACGTCCACAGTGTTGGCTTAAGGTACAATTCAAAAACGAGATGTTTCCCTGTGAAATGTTCTGGAAAATTAACATAATGAGGTGCAAAAAAGAGCCAGAGAATTGTTCTTTGTCTCTAATACTTTGATTAGCTGGATCAGGTCTTTTGAACTATAAACAGATCGTATCTTCATATCTGCTGAATTATTTTCAATTCCCCAGAACAGTTATTCAATCAAATAAGAGCTAGGGTGCAGCTGATATGATATGTAGTCCCACTGACCCCATAAAGTGAACTGGGGTTTGATTCAAAATCAAAATCAGAATCAGAAAACTGCTGTAAAATGAACAGAGGGAAGGTTGCAGAATGAACAGAATGGGAATAGGAGGATGGGCTTAAAAGCTGTAGGATGAATAGAAGGATGGGCTAAAATGCTACTGGCTGAGTAGGAGGATATATGCAAATCTTTGGACTTGGGAATTGGTACATTATGGAAGTTCAATAGTGTTTATGTACTACATACGCTGTATGTACAAAAGTATTGGGATGCCCGACCATTACTCCAACAGGGAATATAATGACATTGCATTCAAATCCATAGACTTTAATATGGAGTTGGTCTCCACTTTGTAGCTCTAACAGCTTCCACTCTTCATGGAAGGCTTTTCAAGGAGAGTGGAAGTTTCTGTGGGAATTTGTGCTCATTCATTCTGTACAGCATTTATGAGGTCCAGGCACTGATGTTGGACAAGAAGGCCTGGATCGCAATCTCTGTTCCAGTTCATCCCAAAGATGCTAGATGGGGTTGAGATCAGGGCTCTGTGTGGCCAGTCAAGTTCTTATACACTGAACTCATCCAACCAAGTCTTTATGGAAAAGAACACACTGAGACACAGTCATGCTGGAGTAGAAAATGTTCTTCCCCAAACTGTGTCTGCAAAGTTGGAAACATGGCGTTGTCTAAAATGTCTAAAGCACTAAGAAGCATCTTACTTCACTGGAAGTAAGAGGCCACATGAATTCAATAGTTAAGAGTTGTGTCCTAATACTTTTGTCCATATAATGTACATCTTAGGATGATGCAGGGTTGCGCCTCCAGTGGAGCTTGAGGTTAAATGTCTTGCCAAATGTTGCAACAGCAGCACTAGTTCAAGCCAAATTATGCTCACTCGAGAAGAATTGAAATTCATTAGATCATCGTTCCATTAAATTTTTCCAGATGCTCACTTTATTTCCAGCAGGGCTTTTTGAGAAGTATGTAAGCCTTATTGAAACTAGAGTCACAATATTTGCAGAGCGGAGCCCACAGAGCAAGGTCAGCTTTTTCTGATAGGCATGAAATCCTAGAAGAATGAACTGCTGACATCCCAGGGTCTGCTATAAGACTGTTTAAACCACTTATTTGAAGATAATATTTCTTCTCCAAAAGCCACTGCCCATCTTAACACTAGCACTAAACCCAGATGATTTCCTCAAAACAAAAGGGTTTTACAAATGGTTTAACAAGCTTGCCCTTGTACCCTAAGGCTTAGTCAGCCAGATTGTTATAAATTCAAATACAAACGCTGCAGTAATCCAGTGCATATAAAGGATAAATGTGGACATGCTTGAGAAGCTTCTATTAGTTTTGTCTACCAATTGTTTTGTAGTAATTAAGTTATAAGGGTATTTATATGATATTAATTTAAAAAAGATATATCCTTATTTATGTTTTATGCAGCTAATAATGCTAAGACTTTCATTATACGTTAAAGGTATTTTTATTCTCCCAAGAGGGATCTGAGTCTGGGTTTGTAGAATTAAAGTCTGTATAATTGAGACAGAAAAACACTCAAAATGAGTATGTGTCAGTTCTTAAAAAAATTTCCTTTCCAATTTCTCAGTAGTTGAACGACCTTTCTTATTAGGCATATTGCACAGTGATGGGCATAGTCTGACTATAAGCATTAGAGACAGGCTGCAGGAAATCAGCAGGTCATTAATGAATGACTTGTCACCTGTGCACTGTCTGAGGCAAAAGGTATTGCTGTTTCTCTAAGGCAGTGGGTGTTGGAAACTATAGTAAAATTGTGCAAATTAATGCCAAATTCTAGACTAAAATGTCTCCCAGACAGAGAAAATAAGAACCTCTTTCCAAAATGTATTTCCATTCGTTACAATTTTGGATATAACAAGGTTTTGAAAGGAATAACAGGTGGAGTCTAATAGAAAACGCATTTTTATTTCTCTCATAAAGAATTCAGAAAATGTATGTAATGAAGGGAAAAAAACAGCGTAAATGGTCTGTCATGCTTTTTGGATCAAAGCCCTGCATATATTGTTTTTTTAAAAGCCAACAGCTTATGGTGTTCCTGGTTGTGCCTTGTAAACAAGGAAGCTGATCCATTAACATCCATTATAAACGGACAAATTACAAACCGAGTACATACTTTTTTGTATATACCTAGATTTTTTGAAGTTGATGTACAATTATGCCAGAAGTGACCTCATGGGCATATAATACTTTGGAATGCGGTTTACTCAATAAAACACAATTTTATCTATAGGGTGGATACTGTTTATGGACCTATCCACTCATCTTTCAAACAATCCATCTTTCATGAATAGAAGCTTTAATAAACGTAGATGTACAGATGTTTGTGCACTTGTATTAAAATACATTCACAAACCATGCAACAAGGTTTGGGAGTCAAAATTCTAATGAAGCTCAGTATAAAGAAAAATTCAAGCCTGGCAACTAAACATTGTGGAAACGTCATCTTGGGTTAATGTAATATCAGCAAATTGAACCAAAAATATATGAGCCATCTGCCTTATATATCTATCTGGCAAAACAGGTCAGTGCAGTCTCATTTTAATGGTCATGTCATTGCCAAACTTGGTGATGTGGATTCAGTTATGCATTTCTGCACAGTCGTGGGTGCTGGAGATGCTGCCTCTGATCCTGACTGACTGAGGTCTCCTAGTCAGGCAGGCCAGGATCCAGTTGCAGAGGGAGGTGTTCAGATCCAGTATTTTCAGCTTCCCTATCAGATCCTGAGGAAAGGTGGTGTTGAATGCTGAACTGAAGTATCACATGAGTGTCCATTTTGTCCAAGTGGGCGAAGGCCAGCTGAAGGGTGGTGGAACACTTGGTTTGGTGTGTGACTGTGGTTGAGGCAGGACACTGAAGACCTCTTTGGCACAGGGGTGATGGTGGTGACTTTGAGGCATGTTGGAAAGACAGTGGTGTTCGGAGAGAGATAGATGTCTGTGAAAACATCTGCCACCAGGTCTGCACAGCCTCTGAGCACACAACCAGGAATGTTGTCTGGTCCAGCTTCAAACCATGTGCTTCAAACCATGTGTAGAAGTGATTTTATGTATCTTGACGGGAGACCTTACTATCACAGGCTGGTGGAGATGCCCTGTTGGTGCCTGCCTGGATGCTCTGCAACATGCGCCAAATGTTCCTAGTGTCCTGGAAGCGGCTGTGGATTGTCTGAGCATGTGTGTTCTTTGCTATTGTGTTGGTCCCGGACAGGTTGGTCCTTGCTGTCCTCAGGCTAGCTTTATTACATTGATCTAAAAGCAGTGTCTCAGGTTCTCAGTAGCAGGCACATCTCCACAGTCATCCACAGCTTCTGATTGGGATGTGAGGTGATGGTCTTCGATGCACATGCTGATGTAGCCAGTCATCAACGCCAAGTACTCCTCCAGGTTGGTAGAGCCACTGTAAGTTGCAGCCTCCCTGAACATGTTCCAGACAGTGTGTTCAAAGCAGGCCTGAAGAGCAGGGAATCCTCCTGGGTGCTAGATCTTTTTCTGCTTCAGAACAGACTTGGCAGCTCTATTGAGCAGTGTGTATGCTGGGATCAGCATGACAGACATGTGATCAGAGTAGCCAAGGAATTTAGGGGCGACTGATGGAATTTAGGGGCGACTGATGGAATTTAGGGGCGACTGAGATCTGCATGACTCAAATCTCACCAATGCCTCCATAACGTTTGGCCAACAAATGTATTGTCAATGTTGATATAAACACACAAGCCTCCACCTCAAGCTTTTCAGGTGTCCAGCAATCTATCCTTGAGGTAAGATTCTTGTTGATGTCTTAACTGAAGCAGGGTCTGGAAGTTATGTACACATGTACCACCTGTTCTGATGCACATGCGAACAAAGGTTTGGTGTGAAAGTTGACTAAAAACTACACTTAGGCACCAAAGTGTTGGACCCAGCGCGACTGCACTTCCATCTTGAGATGGACTACTAGGCTTATTACATGAATGACCAAATCAGTATAGAAATAGCACAGTGAAATTAGGAAAAGATTAGGCCATTCCGTGCCATCTCAGATGTGAGTCATACCAGGACTTTGGGTCCTTGCAGTTAATATGCGCTGCACACTGGCTGGCTTGTTTTCAGACCTGAAATAACATAAACTAACTGATAATATGAATTGTTTTATGTATATTTCACACACACATATATGTGTTGTTATTATTTATTTAGTCATTTATGATTCAAGCCAGCTAATGTATTGTTTGAAATGTAGGCTGTTCAATAAACAGTAAACTAATCTGGGAATTTAAATGAAAGACTCAATAAATTCTTTGTGGAGGCGTAGCTACTGTTTATGTCTGAAGTAATTAAATGTAAATGGATTTTTTCTTTTTATTTATTTATTTACTTATTTTTACTTCTAAATAAACAGAGGAGTGCAGCATCTTCGGCTTATCCGTTTTGCTTCTGCTATGAGTAGGCTGCTCTGACCATCATTCTACCATTTTATCATTTCATTATCGACATACAGTTACTTTCAACTAGTCCCTGATGTTCTATTTTGCACTGTCACATCCATGTCTGTAACTGCACCGGATTCATATTTTATTCGATTTTTTAAATTTGATCTTTTTCTTATTTAATTGTTTTGCTGCACAGTATTTACATTTGGCTAAGAAATGTCTGTCTCTACCCTCTGCAGCCTACCTATTTGGGGTTTAGCCTACAGTACATGTCAGGTCCCGTTTTTAAGCAGTCCCTGAGCTCCTTTTCCTGCTCTGCACTGAAGACCTGCTTGTGATGAGAGAAACCTGCAGCTTTCTGTCCTGCGTAACAAAACAATAATGAGTCACATGCTGCTGCTATCCAAATCGCTAGAATCTACAGCACACCTTCAGAGGTCTTAGGAAATCTGTGCGTCAACAGATCAGAGCTGTTTTGGCAGCATGAGATGGGCCTACACAAAATTAGGCAGGTGATTTTATTCTTATGGCTGATTGGTGAATATACCAATGTTTGATACCAGTGATATGATTGGTTACTATGTTTTTGATTTTACAGGTTGACTAATAGTGGTTTTCCGGTACATATGCATGTCAAATATTTCCCGGCTTTATAAGATTTTTTATACGTTTATAAAACATATCTTGACTGTGGCTGTATCCATGAACCCCTTCCCGTCCATTTTATTTTGATAGGATACAGTTTTTAATAATGTATTCAAGTGTTATACTCTTACATTTCTTGATGAATGTTGGGATTACTTAATTGCAGAAAAAACTAAGCTTTTTGTTTATATACACTGAGCTTTTATTGGTGTATTCTACTTTATATATCAGATCAACTTTCACACTATATTCTAGGTGTCCACCTATATATTGTCAGGTCCATGGCTTGGAACTTATTGGCAGCCCTTTATTAAGTTGTTATTAAGTTGTCACATAATGTATTGACATAATGACTTCCAACCAGTGGTTTGCTCAGACAGTCTGATGAGATGCAATTTAACAGGCAAGATATTGTCTATAAGGTTTGTAAGCCCAGATGCATGACTGCACAGAGCAGAATCCTGTTTGATCTGTGCACTTACACGTGATTCTACACATGCAAAGCTAAAGACAAACTGTAAAAATCACAGCACCTCCAGAGGACAGAATGGCCCAATAATTCACAGGACGTGTTTAGACTCGCATACTAACTTACAGAATCATGTATGAAAGAGGGTCAGTGTAACTTTATTTAGAGATAACTGGTGGATTATTTTCATGCGTTTTTATTTAGCATCAGAAAAAAAAAACACATATGATATTCTAGGAAAAGTTATTCATTTACTCTAGTAACTACCTAATACAGTAGTAATGGGTAGCAAATGGACAGTTTATTCACATTTTTTGGTTTGTTCAGGTTTATATAGCGATAGGGGAGCAATAATGGACAGCTAAATATTGTGATGTATAATTTTTTCTGAAAAATGATTCACTCTTGTTAGTTTTTAACAAGCACATTGAATGCTTTCTGTGTATGATAATGTGATATATAAATAAACTTGCCTTGCTGTGCCTTTACATATGCATTGTCACATAAGAAACTGTAATTCGTTGTCTGAGATCGCCACATGCCCTCTTAATGGCATGACATTTACATGCGCATGATTCAGTAAGTGCATCAGTACTTGCATTTATACACATCCTGTGGCAGTTTTGTCCACTAGTGGTGCTGCATATGTGCTCTGTGACACTGAGGTTTTGCTTTTGCTTAGCATTTCTACACAAATGTTCCATTTCTAAAAACAATTACATGATTTACCCATGACTTATCATTGGACATACTTCTTATTTCCGTCACCCTCCAGATGGTCAGGGTAGCACGTATCTCAGTTATGCTTTTCTGAGTAATACCCTTTCACTTTTCTTAGTCTACTAATTCAGACTAATTCACCACTAACTTACAGACTATCAGTAGAGGTTTGTTCTAAGACTATACGTTCCCTTAACTACATATAATGTGCTGAGGGTTTTCTAGTCCGTTATTTTGCAAATGGTCACTAGTTCTTGAGACATAATATTAACAGAATGAGGTATTATGGTACTCTGATACTGTGTGCCCAAGGAAAGCCCTATTATGGAAACCTTCAGAACTTGATGTTGATGTTCCATCCATTCTGGCAGTAATATATGCGTGACCACGCTTCTATTGCTAATAGTAATCATATCACTGCTTATTACTGCTTCTGGTAGATTAAATGGTGGGATTTTTGGGGGGAGATTACTTCAGTGAGTCTAAATATAAGGTCTTATGAAAACCTACAGTATATCATTTGTACAGCAAAACTCTACTACTAGGTTTTAACAACAGGTTTACACCACAGAGAAGAACCTTCTGAAATCTTTGTTTCACTGTGTACACTGAAAACGAATCCGCAGCTGTTTCAAATAATTCTAAATAAGAGTTTTGTGCAAAAATGCCTGCTGTCCACTGGATGGCATTATTGCTCAACATTAAGAGAGACTCATTCCTTTGCCTGAGAAACCGGAGCTCCCCTCTTAAAGCCATAAAGGGCACTTTCTCCCTTTAAAACGGGACACCAGTAGCTTCTGTGATTAAAAATCAATTTATCCACAGTCAATTCGTTTAAAAAAGCTACAGTCCATCCAAAGATACACTAAAGCTTTTAGCTCTAGTTTACCAAAACAGATTAAATACAGATAAAAAAATGACTTTTAAAAGGAGAATCCTAATTTTGGTCAAAAGTTAGACTTGAACGGTATCTGGAAAACCCATTCAAAATAGTATATTCAGGACTTAGACCTTCTTCATGACTGTAAGCTTAAGCAAATTGTTGATATCATAGCAAAACCTCGAATTTCTGAAATGGTCATTTTTCTTTACTTGAATGTACATTAATACAACTAGGTTTTATTTCAGAATACTTTTGGACTGTTTACATTGCTCAATTCCTTAAACAGGCAGGCAATGTAAATTGTAGTTGGTGTAAAAATAAATAAACAAGTAATTATGAGGTTCTGATATTTCCCAACTGAATGAAGTCAACATGCTATGAATCACCATTGTGAGTAAATTGGTATGTCAATGTTAAAGATGACAGATGCATAACAAAATGGGCCAAGCTCCGAATTAAAACATTTCCGCTCCGAATTGAAAAATGGTGGCCAATAGGGACATCAGTCATTAGGATTCTTAGTCAACCAGAGTCAGCAAGTCTCTGTGCCACATAATGCAGTGCAAGTCCAGGAAGCTTTGTGGAGATAAACACTGGGTGGGGGATCCGTCCCGATGCCTCCGATTAGATAATCCAATTCATTACATCAATTAGATCATCTTAAAGAGAACTGGACAAAGTGAATTTGGGTCTGTTCCGCTGATCGATGCTAAACACCACAAAACAAATTGACTGACAGGAATGTCCTCTACAGCAAAAGGGCCCCAGTGTAACACTGTAAATGTCTCTTCACTTTAGTGAGTGTATTCGTTTGAAGGAGACAGATAATTCAGTACAGAGATCAGTTTATATTTAGACATGAACAATTCTGAGAATGATATTGCCACCCTAAACCTTCCTGCTGTCCTGTCCTTCTAGATGTTCTGAATTGAATTAACTGTTAAAAAATGACTTTTTTGTAATTAAATTCTGAGACAGAAGTTTTAATAAAATGAATACCAGAATACCGACTGGAAAATTCGTGAGCAAACCTCAAGGCAGAAATGTTTTATTATTTTTCAAAGTTTACAATTAAGTTTATTTTTGTGGTCTATTATATGAAACTTTTTTTTTTTTTGTATTTGTTTTCTCAAGAGTTTTTAATATGAGTATAAAAGATGTACAAAAATGCTTTGGTGTCTGCTTTTGAAATATTTAAATATAGACTGCAAATGTTATTAGTGATTATTTAAAAATATTTACAACAAGTGGTTTCAAACTTTTAGACTGTAATTTCCAATTTCCGTAGTCCACTGTGAAACCACATACCCTATGTGCCCATCTACTTGGTATGACAATAATATAATCAGCTCAGTCATCTGTAAAACGTACAGATAAAACACACACACACACACACACACACACACACACACACACACACGGACACACTTTGCAATGTAAATGTTCAACTCCAAATAAGACTTGTGTACTTCATGTGAAATCGTATCTAAATCTGAAACTGCATGTGAACAGGAATAAAAACAGCCAGTTCTTTTACATGTTACTGTTACTGAACATGCTGACATAAAACTCCAGAAAAAATTGAGACAACTGCAATTTATTTTTAAATCAGCATCTCTATGAGTATGACAACCATTCCATGCCAGTGTCTGTTAAATTCCTACAC
>JBBJLS010000128.1:27287937-27307459 GCA_037577275.1 Bryconaethiops microstoma | reverse complement strand
ATCACATCTTATTTAATGAGGAAAAGTATAAAAACACTGCTGTAATCGACACTCTCCTCTCACAGTGAGACCAGTTGAATGGCAAAACACTACTAGAAGTACATGAAAGGTAATTATTGCCATTTTGTCTAAGAGTGAACAAGAAATTTGTTTTCTTTGAATTATTCAAGTTCTGTAAACACTACATCATTTCTTTTATTTTGATGTATTGTCATTTTTTTTAATTAAAGAACAATGTTTTTATTTGGAAATGAAGAGAAATATTGTCAGCAGTTCTTAAAACCTAAGGTAAGGCTGTTCAGTTCAGTACTTGCACCTATAAAAGCTAAAACCTGATAAAATAAAATTTTTGCAGTGGTGTCTTATTTTTTTCTGGAGCTGTATATGTTGGCTAGAAAGACCCTAAAACTCAACCACGAAGATCAAGTTTTGGATGAATTTGAAATTTCCTTGATAGTGGGGCCTTAGCCCACAGTAGATAGCTCGCTACCTCAGAAAGGTCATGTGAATACTAGTGGCGTTCATCCTGACTGACCTGTTGCTCACCTGCTAAATTGCTTATTTTTAGCCTGAGATCACATTCTCTTTTTTCTCAGTTCTACACTTCTCTTCCTATACATTTTTTAAGCTATCTCACGAGCTGTTACTACTGCACATCTCTGAATTAGTACTTAAAGATCATTTAGATCAATCATGGGAACTACTATGTGGTTAAAGGGGCAAGGAAAGGGGGTGTTTACATCTGAATGGAAGTGGCTCTGCTGTCTCCATGTCAAATGACAGGCTAATCCACTTGGAAATCTGTTGTTTCTTTCAATGGACGGTTAACTGTTGCATAAAAACATGTACAGTGTTACATTGCACCACTAAACCAGCAGTAGAAGTCGTCTTTTAGCCTTAATTTTTATGGGTGTTATTTTTTATTCAGTTTCCTCAATAAAGTTCTCTGATTCTGATTCTGATGTTTGAGGAAAGTGATGATTTAATTAGGTTTCCAATACTTTTCCAATACTTCCAATATTGAGCAAAGCTTTGACACTTGTACCACAGCTGACCAAGCTCATTTCTAAACAACTCTGAATGATTCATCCTAACACGTAATCATTAAGTAATTATAAAACGGGATACAGTCTTCAGTCTTATAGCTCTACATGATGGAACCTTGTTAGGCCGCAGTCTTCGTTGCACTCTTCTTTGTTTTAGATCTTAAAATGTTTTCATGTGCCATTTTTATCTGTATGCTGCTGGATCGTCCTCTCGACACAGCTCCTTCCGAACAGCCTGCAAAAGTTACAAATCTTTAATCTGTAGTAAACATCAGTAGTTCAAATATTCTATAGGTGTCTCTTATATTTCCATGGTTCCATAGCATTGCTGTCATATCAAAGCTTCAATGAAATCCCATTTTCTCACCATTTGAAAACATCTGTTGTCCTTTACATGTGAACATTTCAAATGGACCGACAGAAATGGTCCTAAATTACTTGGCATAAAATCTACAATTAACTTTACAGTTAATAACTTTAAATTATAGTTAATGTTTTCTTCTTCTCATGTAAAATGAACAGTTTGAGAAAGCTTTTACAACAGCCTGTAAGCACAGATTAGATGGGCTAATTCAGCTAGACACAGATGAGACAGAACTATTATTGAGTATTAACGTAGTAAGGATCTCCCATTGTAAGTATAAAGCCTAAACATGTTGCAATATCATGATAGACACACACACACACACACATACACACACACACACACACACACACACACACACACACATTGTGTTCTGCCAAGCACGAACCCTTCCATTGTCAGCCTTCCCGACTGTCATTCCATAAATGTGCTCTGACCATCTTTGCATAGGGACAAAAGAGGGAAAAAAATATATATTGACTTCAGTATTGGGCTTAAAATCTAAACCATTATCAGAATGTTTCAAAGCAATCATCATGATTACAGTGTAAATACATAGCGGCAGAGCTTTAGCCCAAAACACTCGTGTCTCTTTGCTTCTCTTACAAGGGCCACTGTCTAAGCCCCAAAGGCTAAAAACACACAGACACTCTTTCATAAAACCTGGCGAGAATGAAAAAAGAAGACGAAGAAGACGAAGAAGAGCGAGAGGCAGTTGCGAGGCGTATCTCTGCGAGAGGCGCACAAGCGGTCCAGGAGTTTTAAAGGGAAGATAATCTGCAATCCTCTTTTAAAAGCTCTCCGCAGACATCCAAACACATTCAGTTCTTCTAAAAAGCCTCAGAGAAGAGGCTCAGGAGAGTTACCATTTAAAAAGAGCGGGGCGAGGAGGAAATGATTCAAAAGTTTGGAATCACTTGTCATATCAACATTGATTATTTTATTCAGCAATAACAAATATATGATTAAAATGTGATGAATTGACATATACACGGGCTTATGTTTGAAAAACAGAAAATAAAATCTAAAACCTTGTACATCAACATTAGTATAATTTTATGTATTGACTCGCTCTGAACTTTAACGTAAAGGCGTGGTTTCAAAGGTTCCGATTCACAGGCATGGATGCTAAAGTCACAAAGACAAAGTCATAAAGATTGCCATAGGTAAGGATAGAAGCATGGGTCAAGATCAAGACACCACAGGAGGCAATACTTCGCAACTATTACTAACAATCAGGGTCCTTAAAAAGTGCTTGGAACAGGAATTACTCGCTTAACCGGTCCTGACAACTATCTCCCCTAGCAGAGGGGTGTGAACAGCATCGCTGGTTGTCAAAATTCTTCAATTGTAGATATGTTTAAATGTTTCAGTCTTTACTCTGAACAATTTATTACATAATAAATAATGTACTACAATGACCTATTATTTCGTTATCTTTCCTGAAGTTTAATTAGCTCCACAAATATGAGTATGTTCTGTATTTTTCATTTTATGACGGCTTCATTCTAGAACGGAGAGCTGGTCCTGACGACTCTGGGTCCCTATGTGAACCATTAGATGAGGTGGTTATTTTGGTGACCTTTGGGTTGGTGTAGGTTGAGAGGTTTAGTTTTGTTAAGGGGGTTCATTTGGTCAGGGGAGCGTTTTTTTCTCTTCATGTCCAGAAGGATAGTTGCCTTACATTCTTCCATCAAAACACTGACACTCACTTTGGCCATTTTACAAGAGGAAACAGGGCCCTTGGATAATTTGCAGGGGGGCCCTAAGTAACTTGTGTAGAGAGAATACAGCACCAACCAGCTATGATGAATAGTAATTTTATTGTAATTTTATCCTAATTTAGTTTATACACATACGATAACTTCATTCAGGTTATTCATTTTATCGTAACTTCATTCACATTTTACTGAAACTATTCAGGGTACTTCTTTTATTATAACGTCATTCTGGATAGAAATTTTCATCCTAACTTCATTCTGAGCTTTCTCTTCATTCTTGATGTTAATTTTATTACTACTACTACTAGTAGTACAGCTTTGCTAAATCATGTGGAATCACCTACAGCTCTGTTCATCATTCTGGACAGTTGTTCAGCTTACTTAAAATGAGCTAATATCTATGGTGAGTTAAGTTGTATAACATCTCCCAACATCATAATTGTTTTACGATCCAAAATTACAGTATTATGAACTGAACGTGACCTGTCTGACAAAGGCACGTAGTTTGATAGGAGTATGTAAAGGGTGTGTTTTCATATGTGTGCTCCTCCTGGCCACGGGCAAGGTCAAGAAAAGCGCACACACACCTGGTTCACCAGGTCATAGTTGTGTGTTCCGTGTGGAATTTGAGGCATGTGTGGAATTGGATGGTATTGTTGAATGCTGATCAGATGTCTGCGTCTGTGCCCAACGGACTGATCGGTATGTTGAGGACATGGAGGTGCAGTGTGATTAAAGCACGATAAATAAATAGGGCATGACGGCCAAGGGCGCTTCAACATATTTGTGCACATGAGTGTCATAAAAGGGTGAGAAAGCGAATCGTGGCAAAGGTCAGACCAAAACCATGAAATGTCCAACTTTCTTTATTTATTTAAGTATTAAAAAACTTTTACTTGCCAATTATACTAGCCCAAAATCTGATTGGCCAATCCACATCCAAAAGTGTATATATATATATATATATAAGTAAATATATAAGTTAACGCTTAAATGAATGCATAAATATTTATAAATATTTATGTTAAATATTTCTCCACGACAGAAGACCTATTGAATGTGGTTTAAAGAACCTTTTAAAAATGGTTCTACACAGCATCAGACAGGCTTCTGCTCTTATCACAATCAAGTAAAGCGATATGTCACCTGAGGCCATGTGTTACAGTGATTTTATCATGCCTAATGGAATTTTAGGCACATTGCTTTGCGTAAAAACACCCTTATTCATGATAAAATACCTGCATGGCCACAAGTGGCTTTTCACTTTTTTTAAAATGGTGGAACATGAAACATCATAAAACTAATGATTCCTTAAAAGATGAGCAATTTATTAATAATAATTTTAAAAAGCAAATCTTCCACCAAGAAATGCCGATTATTGTTTCCAAGCAACCAAAGGCTCCTGAACGATTAAAACATTTGGTGGACCATATAACATGATATAGCAATGTTAACTGCAGAAACATTTGCCTTATAAGCAGTAGTAGTTACTAAGTAGCACGTTTTAAGTTTAAATCACAAATGGCTTCCTTTATAGTGACTGTGTAGAAATTAAAATACTGTGTCAGTTCTACACTGATACTAATACATTCTTCCTTTCCATATGAATAAAATAAATCACACTCATTGCCAGAGTAATTGAATGGATAAACAGAATTGTGATGGTTTCATGTATTTCAATAATGTAGTAATGATGTGCACAGTTGAATTAAGTCAGGTCAGTGCAGTATTTTTTTCAGTCTCAGGTATTAATATTGCATTTAGGCCTCGTAGGTCTACCTGTATAAGTCATTGCAATAAGAAAAGCTGTACTTCAATTCTGCTTCTTTATAATCGGTTTTAATTCTGTACTGCTCTCTGCAAATAGTGAAAATCTGATTCTGGTAGCAGGTTAAACATATTGCGTGTTCTTATGATAGGTATAGAGGTTATGATGAGTGACTGTTATAGAGGCAAAGAATGAATTGCTGTAAAATGATTACCAGTTTGCTTGGCCCCACCTATCCAACCTATGTTCTGTGGTTCATATTCCAAACAGTGGCATTCTGCACAGTCGTTGAAAGTGAGAGAGCAGAGAAAGAATGGGAGAGCGTGGAAGAGTCTTCCATCTGGCGACATACAGTCCAATGACATCATGGCACATAGAGAGAGGGAGACAGAGAGGGAGAGAAGGAAAGAGATAGAAGGGGCAGATAAAAGGAGGAGTGGAGGGGCTATGAGGCACGGGAGGAGAGAGATGCTGATAAGTAAAGAGAGAGAGAGTTGTGGAGAGGGATAATTCATCGACGAGCTGAAAGAGGAGACAGAGGCCGAGGAGGGGCAGCCCACTCCATTTTTGTTCCTGCATTATCAGAAAACATTCATTACCAATGACAACACACATACAGAACCCCCTCTTCTTCCACCAACCACAGCCATGAGCCCAGCCTTACTCGCTCACTAACACATTCACTTACTCATTCCCTCACTCTTTCACTCACCCGTCCTCTTACTCTTTCCTTAAAGCAATAGTTCAGCACAGAATCGAGTGTAAATGTTTGTTCACCTAAAATGTAAGCGATCGGCCGTGTTTGGTTTCCGAAGTATGCTTAGTTGGTTTAGCACTGGAGCTACAAGGCTAATTTAGCTATCGAGCATGGCTCAAATCACATTGAACTGTTACCTCTAACAGACTTACTTATGTGGTTTCATGACAAACTGTTATCTATAAACACAGACAAAAGTTCACAGCTAGGGAAACAAACTTTAGACACCAAATAAGTCTTGGTTGATAGACCACACTTCAGGTAAGGGAAAAATTGCGCAAATCAGATTTTTCACAGAACTATAGCTTGCTTTATCAGGGTCCTATCCCTCTTCTGGAGCAGGAGTTATGGGGCCCCAGTGCTGTTAGACAGGCTGTCTCAGCAGGCCAGGAAAAGAGTTGTTTGTTTCAGCTAATAAAGCCGAGCTAGCTGGCCGCGGATGGTGTAATCGTGCGGAGGCCAGTGGGCGGCGGCAGCCCTTAGCAGAGAGCGCTCAGCGGGCCTTATCAGAATCTGACACGCAGGAGATCTCCGAGCATCTCACACGGCCATATCAGGAGCTCTACAACTCACGCTGCGCTCCACCATGGCCTGCTCGATCAATCACACACTGCTAAGGCTGCTAGCATGGACACTTGGCTCACAATGGGGTATGAAACACCTTAGCCTGATTAATTCCACTAGAATGGTCACTAAGTACAAATAAATGAGTAAAGAGCAATATAACTATAGCTAAAATGAGAAAAGCAACATACTCATGCTATATATATAGCATATGTATATGCTATATATGTATGCAATACCATCATCGGCGTTGCCATATCATGACTACGTTAGGCTCCCTACAATTACCAATGGCCTGCTTGATCAGTTACAAGCTGTATGAACTGGAAATGGTACTAGCATGAGCATTCAACTTACCACAGACTCAAGTTAGATCACTGCCACCAGCGTGCTCATTAAGTCAAATTATATCAGCATTACAGGGCAATGCCACCACAACTTAATGGAAGAAGGCAACATTATGCACATGTCCATTGTTATTGTATTGTTCTTGTACATAAACCTTATTGTTGGCAGGGGTAAATCAGTGCATCTACAGCTTTTGCCTCCACTATGGCCTGCTTAATTAGTCACACTTCTAATGCTGCTGGCATCCTTGGACATTCAGTTCACCATGGAGCTCTGCTAAGCCATAAGATAAACTGGAACAGCACTACATAGTAATATATCATCAGTAGTGATGAGCAGTTGCTCTCCATTGTGGCTTGTTTAATCTATCCTGTTAGCACTGCTAATTCTGCGAGGATAGTCATATGACCCACAGTGCAGGTCTAAAAACCTTTAGCCAAACATATGCTGCCAGATATATAACAATATAAAACAGAACAGCACTACAGAGTAATACACCATCATTATAAGGCTGAAACCACATATTTGGAAAATAGGGCTGCTAATGCTGTTTGCATCCTTGGACATCCAAGGATGCACTAAGACTCACTGGTGCTACAGTGCAATGTAGTATGGAGAAAATCACACAACATTATGCTAACACAAATGCTATTCTATCACCCCCAGTGCCATATAATAACCATATTAGCCTCTACAACGGATCCCACTGCCTGCCACTTTCTTTTCAATCAGTCAAATACTTCTAGTAAGGTAAAGTATCCATAAAGTATCCACAGTTTGCAAGCCTTACTAACATCACCAGAATGTTGACTAAGACAAACCAGAACAGTAATGAGGAACAAAACACTAAAACCAAATTGACAGCAAACACAGCACTTTCTGCTAAGACCACTCCTGGCTTTAGCTGCTACACAGTTAAAACAGCAGGGTTTCCTATGTTTGAGGAATGTGTAGTATGGTTGCTTAGCCTCAAATATCTTGGAGCAATTCTTGGAGCACTGGTCACTTAATTAGAAACTCCCTCATAGCTCCACCTTTCTGGTGTACACTTTGAGATTAGGCTATCTGTTGATGCACAGTTTGTATTTGTTACCCTATAGCACTTTATCAGTGACTAGAGATCCATTCTTGATATTTTTGTGAGGTGGACCACTCTCAAACTTAATGTGACAATGATGTGTGTAAAAACCTCAACAACACTGCTGTGCCTGCCATACTCGTACCAGCACCTCACACTCTACAAGGTCACCGTCATCAGTATCGCTGATGTGCTGACAGTGGTCTGCCTGTTCAAAATGGTCCTGTGGTTAGAAAATGACCAGTGATGAAAAGAGGGGCTGATAAATCGCGCAGCAACAGATGGGTGGCGCTCATAAGTGGCCAGTTATATAGTGTTGTATATAATGGACATAATGGACAAAAGTGGACATTTATACAAACAGGGACTTTAGTGAAATTACTTTCAAATGCATGGACTTTAATATGGAGTTGGTCTCCTCTGTGCAGCTATAACAGCTTGCACTCTTCTTAAAAGGCTTTCCACAAGATTTTGCAGTTTCTCTGTGAATTTGTGCCCATTTATTCCGTAGAGCATTTGTGAGGTCAGCCACTGATGTTGGATGAGAAGGCCTGGTTCACATTCTCTGTTCCAGTTCATCCTATAGGTCTTGGATGGGGTTGGGATCAGGGCTCTGTGTGGGCTAGTGAAGTTCTTCCACTGTGAACTCATCTAACCATGTCTATATGGACCTTGCTTTGTGCACTGGGACACAGTCCTGCTGGAAAAGAAAAGGTTCTTCCCCAAACTGGGTCCACAAAGTTGGAAGCATGGCGTTGTCTGAAATGTCTTGGTATGCTAAAGCACTAAGATTACCCTTCACTGGAAGTAAGAGGCCTAGCCTAACTCTGTAAAAAAAAAAAAAAAAAAAAGTGTGTCCAAGTACTTTTGTCCATATAGTGTGCTTCAGAATTATAGCAGAGAGACTGTTAAGTCAAAGTCTTCTAATTATTTGTTAATTGAACTAACATGTTAGTTAATTTAGACCCTATAATTGAACATTTTTAAACAAAGAAGTATACGAGTTCAAAATAGATCACAGTCATATCAAAATATTATGTCTTCACACGTTTTGAAAAAGCCAGCTTCAAAAATGAATTCATAATGAATGGGTTAATATAACGGTTAAAAATGACTCGGATGAAAATCTTAAGGTATTAACTTACATTAAAAAGCACCCATAAACCTACCATTTCAGAGATACTAGATCGTGATCTGATAGGGTGTGATGTCCACAGAGCAGCCGCTAGAGGCTACAATGGGGTTATTGTTGGTTTTCGGTTTTGGGGTCTCTTATTTTGAAATAAGAGTATGTTTGTGATTCAGTTTAAGTGATTATGTTTACTGATTGGTTTATGTTTGAGTCTTTGGTGTATTTAAGTTGCAAGAGTTCATGTTTCCGGTGCTGGTTATCCCACACACTTACCGTCACGTTTGCTGCTCCTTATGTCTCTTTTTGTGTTTTTTAGTTCTGCTTGGTGTTTCAGGCCCACGTGCCTATTCATGTTGTGTGGTAGAGTCTGTGTCTTTTTGTAAATAAAATCCATCTAAGGAACCTACGCCTTGTGCCTCGCCTTACTTCC
The DNA here is from genome assembly GCA_037577275.1 of Bryconaethiops microstoma. Classification (NCBI taxonomy): domain Eukaryota; kingdom Metazoa; phylum Chordata; class Actinopteri; order Characiformes; family Alestidae; genus Bryconaethiops; species Bryconaethiops microstoma. The sequence goes on along the minus strand of JBBJLS010000128.1, from coordinate 27,298,251 downwards.
CCGGCACGGCAGACGTGACATAGGGACGATGTTTTAAGTATATCAGAATATGGTCCTAAAATCAACAGCCACACAAATGAAGCCATTGAGAAAAAATATTAAAGCAAAAAAAAAAAGCAGATTTATGTCAGGGTAGCTCATCTATTATTGAGATGGGGTGCAGAGAGGGGTCTCTGGAGCGCTATATTGAGTTTCAGTCCTTCTCTGCTGTCTTTAAATATTCCTCCAGAGTAAGAACTCTAAAGTTAACTTCAATTACAGCCGTGATTAGATCTACACATGCGTCCATTAGTGGATATTTAAGCTCCAGGGCCACCAAGCCTGAAACACGGACCGACTCAAACACAAGGATCCGCCATATTGATTTACTTGCTGCTAGCGTTCTTTTTGTTTCTCTTTGAGGAATGTATTAAATGGGTTTCTCCTCTGCATGACATGCAAACTGTACACTTGTTCCCTGATCAGCTGAAATGAAACTTTCTCCACGTCTTGATAAAAAAAGAACTCTAGATACTGTTACTGGACTAAAGTGAACAAAGGCCGACTGCTGATAACATATTCGGAAGAAAAAGTAAATGTTAGCACTGATGTTTTAACTGTCCAGAGTCTTATTCTTATTCTGCCATTCTTGCGTTCCAGTTAAACTTTTTACAGTGCAGATATTGTCTCCTTCTCTTGCTTATATTTATGTAATGATGTATCTTGTGTTAGAAGTTAGAGATATTATATTTAAGGCAGGGGTGTCCAAAGTTTTTCCAAAGAGGGACAGATTTGGTGAGGTGAAAATATGTGGGGGCCGACCATTCAGCCTGATATTCTTTGAACCATTAACATTAAATGCAAATGAACTATTTAATGAAAATTGTATTGCAAATGGCGTACTTTTAATTTCTTCACATAGAACACAAATAAATCTAAACCTGTTTTTGCCAAAATCACTCTGCCTTTCATATTTGAAGACCACATAAAATGAAGAAAAAGTCTGTCTGGAAAAAAAAAAAAAAAAAAACTTTCGGGAAGATTAAACATATCAAGGTTAATTTGAAACATTACATATTATTCACTATTAAATGTTCACTGTAAACTTCTAAATTCAAAACATGTGAACAGGAAAATAACACTAACAGTTATCTTATTGAAAAGTACAAAACATTGAGGGCCATATGAATCCCCGTATCACTCGTTCTTTCGTTTTTCAATTGACAATAAAAACAAAATTATGTTTTTTGATTTTAAATCGGATATCAAAAACGAAAAAGGCCGTGTTTTTCATTATTTCAATTTTAGACTCGGATCAAAAATACAAAATGGAAAAAAGGGCTGCCGGACAGATTTTGATTTTAATATTTAATTCGTCGGGTTTACGAGACGCGGTTTAATTGTCAATTTTAAAAAAAGAAAGAACAAATGATACACGGATTAAAAAGACCCAGTGAATATTCAAAACCGTTGTTTTGATCGTCACAAAAATAATCAATTCACTGAGACTTTAGAATTTGTTCACCTCAGAAGACTTAACAAATAACTTGCCTGCACTAATGTGAAGGGTGATACTGAGATTTCGACTGCAGTAAATAGGCCAGGTCTGGCTCAAAGACAGTTATGTTAATGTTCATAACCGAAAATGTATTCTCGCACAAGTATGTCGCGCCAAACAAGCTCAGCATTTTCTTTGCCATTTGTAAAATATGAATCTCTTGGAACCTGCCTTTACCCAGCTGGCGGTAAAAGTTGACAAGTGGGAGCTGTTGGTGCCGACTGCGACACTGTAGCTCAATAAGCTCCAGCTGCAGGTGTTTTGCCTTCTTCTGGTGAAATATAAAATAGCTTTTTTTGTACGTGTGTGTTTTATACTGTGGTCAACAGTGCTGGAGGGCCCCATATTACTGGTTTCATGACAGAGGCTGCGGACCGGTGGAAATTTGAACATGGGCCGCAATTGGCCCCCAGGCCGGACTTTGGACATGTCTGATTTAAGATAAAGATAGTGTTTTTTTTCCTTTTTTTTTTTTTTGTTTATTTTGATATTTTATTGGATGAAAAGCATAAGGGTTATTACTATTTTTGATTATTATTGTTGTTGTTGACGCCTTAACAGTCCAAATGAGGTCCTCGCTTTCATAACTTCACAACTGACCTATTAGATTCACAGCATGTACTGAACAATTTTCAGTAGTTGCTCATCAATAACTGAATAATAATCCTGCAGTTGCTGACCTAACCTTTCTGGTTTATGGAGTTCATATAGAGGAATGTGGTGTTCTTGCACTCATTCGTTTTGACAGTGGCTCATCTTTCAGTTTATGTATTTATTATTATTGTTGACCATTTGAAAAACAACAGTGATCCTTTTCTTTGTGTGCACATTTTATGATGAACAGACCAATAGAAATGATCCAAGACTACAGTCCCAAATTTCATTACATTACCGTTCATTTAGAAAACATAGGAAAGTTAAGAACACAAAAAAAATACTGTAAAGCAAAGGGAAACAGGGAAAGAAACAGAGATGGCAGGGGGAAGACAATCCATACAGAGAGAGAAAGAGAGAGAGAGAGAGAAAGGGGAAAGATGGAAGAAGAGAGTGAGGGAACAAGATTAAAAAAGGGAGGGAGAGAGGAAGGGGCTGGCGAAGCGAGAGAGGGGAAGATATATGAGCGTCCTGAGCGATTGTGACAAGCATAGACCATATCAGCCACTGTTTGTTTGCACACCAGTCTCTTCTCCATTGTCTGTATTAAAGCACTCTCTCTCTCTCTCTCTCTCTCTCTCTCTCTCTCTCTCTCTCCCCCTCTCTCTCCCTCCCTCTCTCTCTCATCACCTGACACGCAGCCAGATGTTATAGGCCGATAACGACCATAGGCCGCTCCTTCCACCACCATTACCTCTACACATATACTCACACACACACACACACCCACACTGTTGATGGAAAGAAAAATGGAGGAGTCAAATACATTATGATGCTGTTGGCCATTTGTAAAATATGAAATAGAAGGGAAGTGGAGAGAAAAGGGGAGAGAATTTCAATTTATCGTACAAGAAGAGAAAGAGAGCAAAAGAAAAAGAGGCAGGAGAGAGATTAAGAGGAGATGAGGAGATGGTGTGAGTACAGGAGAAATAATGAAACGCTGAAAGATACTGTACTGGACGGAGAAGGAAAGAAACGACAGAGCGAGAGAGAGAGAGAGGGAAGCACAGAAAGAGATAAAAAGAAAAAAGATGGAGAAAATGGGAAAAGAGAGACAGTGAGGCAGACAGCAGAAGAGAGGTAGAGGTAGACAGAGAGGGTAGATAAGGTGAGAAAGGGGAGAGGTGCAAAGAGAGAGAGGAAAGAGAAAGAAAGAAAGAGAGAGTGAGGATGAGGAAAAAAGAAAGTGGCTGAGAGAGAGATGTGGAAAAGTTGACAAATAGAGAATAAGAGAGAAAGAAAGCTATAGAGAGAAAGAGAGGTGCAGAGATAAAAACTAGAAAGAAAGAGCTAGAGGGATGAAAGAGAAAACAGACGAAAAGAGATGGAGAGCGTGAGAGAACGAGGTTGATAAACAGAGAGAGAGATGGGGAGAACTTGACAAATATGAGAGAGAAAGAATGGGGATGAAAGAAAGAGATAGAGAAAAAGATATGAGTGAGAAAAAAGAGACAGAGAGAGAAAGAGGTTGAGAGAGAGAGAGAGAGAGAGAGAGAGACATGGAGAATTTGACAGAGAAAGAAGAAAGAAAGAGAGAGTGGTACAAAGAGAGGGAGAAAGCTAAGGGGAAAAGGCGAGAGACTAAAAAGAAAGAGGGCAAGAAAGAGGGGGGCGAGAGAGAAAGAGGTTGATGTAGAGAAAGAAGGGGAGAGTGAAAGAGAGAGAGAGAGAGAGAGAGAGAGAGAGAGAGAGGGTTAATAGTTGGGGTTATAAGAGCAGGAGGGAAATGGAACAAATGGCCTTCCGAAAGCTTCCTGACTCAGCGATGATTTTTCTCTGTCATAATCGGTTTATTCCATAACTACTTCTGCCGCACATCATCATTAGCTGCTGATAATGACATTATTCAACAGGGGGATGGAGAATTACGCCGCCGCTCCGCTATCTCATCAGTTTAGTTTTCTTTTTTTTCTTTTTTTTTTTTATGCTTCACGGCCATTTCCTCTGATGCCACGCTTCCAGCTGATAGCGACTTGTTTGTGATAGTAATTACAGTTTAATGATGGCCATGTCCATCGCTGTTGCTGCTTAGAGATGAGGGGGGGAACAAAACACATCGTAATTTCATTCTATATTGCGTTTTCCACAGTTTGTCCACCCAACACCATGAGCCGAAGGCTCCAAAGTGTCCAGCGTTATTTTGTTTAGAACTCATTTACAACTGACTAATTGTCTTTCTGGGAGATCATTCTTGCTAATTTGTGCTCTGCTGTGACTGCTGAACTGTTCGATACTAGACACAGCTTTGATCTCAAACCACAAAAACTTAAACTTGGTATGAATATGCATCATCTCCACATGAATTAAAACGTACAACAATGTTATGTCTTTCAGTTGACTTACTTACTTACTGTCAGCAGCAGGTATGTCTATGTAATTAATTTCATTCGTGTAAAAAGTTTAGTCTTTAACCCTGTGAGGAGTCTGAGGACAAATATGAGATGAGCTCTGGCTGGTCCCTGGTGAGACTCGTCATCAATGTGTGATTAGCAAAATCGAGAACAGGGAGTTTGCTATTATACGGCAGTTATCCTCACAAAGTTTTCTGCCATAAAACCTTCTTTCCAGATGAACTGTTGGGAAAAGTGAAGCTTTTGTCAACTCAATGATTACTAAATATTATTCCAAATGTAATTTTCCATACTCTTAGAACTTAAGTTAGCTATAAGCAATGTTACCATTCAGACACTCTTGCACTTAACGAACCATACAGTCTGATCTATAATAATCCAGAGCTGAGCTAAAAATCTTCAAATACACAATATTCACAGACACAAGTTTTAGATTGACCGAGTTATCACTGAATAATATACTATAAGCTGTGTGACTACTGTATCATACACACACACACACACACACACACACACACACACACACACAGCTGGTGGCCTACTGGTAGTGGCTGCCTGCTGCTTCACTCGGTGAATGGGTTAAATGCAGGGAATGATTTCGTGCTGTTCACACTGTGTGCTGTGGTGTGTTCACCAATAACAAATGGTCAATTTCACTTCACTTTCACTTCACACAGATGCTGCAAAACATTTGACTGGTAGTGTACATAGATCTTCATTCTGTCAAGATACATAGACTCCAGATTATCAACCCAGACCTTTGTCTGGTTTTGTAAATGAAGATCTATGTACGCTACCAGTCAAAAGTTTGGACACACCTTCTCATTCAATGATTTCCTTTGTTTTTATTATTGGCTACATTGTAGATTAACATTGAAAACATCACCTATTGCTCTGATAACAGCTTTGCACACTCAGTCAAATTCATGAGGAATCAACCTGGAATGGTATTTAATTAACAGGTGTTTCTTCGTCAAGATTTCTCTCCTTCTTAATGTGTTTGGGATCATCAGTTGTTTGTTTTCAGTATTCATCTACAATGTAGAAAATAATAAAAACAAAGAAAAAACATTGAAAGAGAAAGTGTGTCCAAACTTTTGACTGGTAGTGTCCCATTTTTTGGGTATTAAAAATAGATCACATATATTTTCACTACAGTAAAATGTGTGACGAATAAAGAAATACATTCTATCAGCACTAATGCTCTAATGCAATTCTTAGCTATTATATCCCAACAGCAAGTAAATGTCTGGGATAAAACAAAACTCACAATCAAATCAGAATCTCCAAGTTTGTTTTTTTTTTTATATTTATTTGAGGTGAGGTCTGTCACGTTTGGCTGAAGTAGAGGTCTTGATTACAGTGGGAGTGTCTTTGCTTTATCACTTTCACACTTGCTGTTGGGACAAAATCTTATTTGTTTCAGTTAATTTTGATCGTAACTAGTGATAAACTTTGCAATGGCTGCTTTGTGTCTTAACGGCTGGCTGTCATTGCTAGGTTACAGGTGAGGAAGGTGTAACCTAGCAATGACAGCTAATCTAAGTGTGACAAAACTGGTCACACTTAAGTGAGAAGGACAAATATTTAAACCTTGGCAGTCCAGAGTTATTATTGATGGTCAATACATTGTGCTTTAAATTACAGCTTTCAGTCTTCAATTCCCCAAAAGTTCCAGACCTGAAACTTTTTTTTTTCCTAAAACATGACCGAAATGTAGGCGATTAGTTTAGAATATGAACTTTGAAAAGAACATCTCGGCTTGTTTTAGGGAGCTAGGAGTGAAAAACAGTTTGACAGTGTTTTTAAGGCGTACCCACTAGGGGCACCGAGGAGGGTTGAAGATTATAAAGAAATGAAATGGCTAGGTAAACTAATACAAAGCGGGGTGAAAACTGAGACAGTGCTGTCAACATTAGCGTCTCTCACTCCACACGCACGTACGCTGAGCCTTCAGAAGGCTTTTTCTCGCGGCCTAATCAATGCGACAATGATGATAACAAGTCTTCAGCCTGTGATGGGGCCTGGGCTCCGTCGTATCAGACAAAGTCATCAGCCGAATTTTCTACTGAGGGGACCGAGGGAGGGGGGGACCACGCCGCTGCGTGACAAATACACAGGCCGTGCAGTGGAAAGATAAGCGCTAAATAATACCTGTGTGACAGCAGAGAGTGGATGAGGAGGAGGGGGCACAAGCCTGCCATTCTCAACACACACACACACAGAAACACTTTAAAGGTCTGTTACACATATCAGCATGCTTACCAAAGCTTTGAGAGCACAATACAATAGATAAACATTATTATTATTATTATTATTATTATTATTATTATTATTATTATTATTATTATTATTATTATTATTTTGTTATTGTTATTATTATTATTATTATTATTATTATCGTTGTTATTATTATTATTATTATTGTATAGTAATAATACTATACTAATACTCTATTATCCAGTAGTAATGCTGCTCTTGTTGTCATTAGCAGGTTTAAAGCAAAGTGTTCAAAAGTGTTATTCTTTGTTTACGTTTTTATTTCCTTTGATGTATTTCATGCTCTTATCTTTTTCTTATTAATATACGTCCTCTCATCTCGATATTGTGGCGCTTATGCTTCAAACACCTTCACTCTTAGGTTTATTAGCATGTACTGAAGCCCCTGCTCTACCACTGATGGTGAGACAAAGATAAAGACAGAGTGAGAGAAAAACAGTCTGTATGGGCCCGAGTTCTGTAATGTCCACCAAGCCACCATCCATAACACCCACCTCTGCTCTCATACTGTTGTTTCTGAGGAATGTGGTGTTTGTGTGTCTCTTTCTTTGATGTCCATCTTCTTCTATCTTGTTTAGTCTTGCAGCTGGTCATGCCGTGGTGAACTAAAAAGATCTGACACACACACACACACACACACACACACACACACACACACACACACATACACCATGGCACACTCATCAAAACCTGAGAGATCATCTTTGAGTAGTCCCCTTTTTTAAGAAGAAAAAAAATCTCAAAAACACAAACTGCACAAACAAAACTCCCCAGCCCTACCAACCCTACAAACCACACACTCTAACAAACACTATTGCATCTGTGTGTGTGTGCGTGTGTGTGTGTGTGTGTGTGTGTGTGTGTTTGTGGTCTAGGAGGGCCAGACGTGAGCTCATACTGAGAATACACCTCTGGGGACAACTTGTTAGACTGCAGCAAAATTGGCCTTTAAGAAAGAAATTCCGCTCTAAAGCCTGCCCCTGTTTCTCAAGCCCATGTTCTTTGAAAGTTCAAGTACAACTGATAGCACACACTCAGCAAGGTAGCTAGCAAACAGAACTGTTGTTATGCTCTTACTATTGTAACCACATGTAATGCGCCTGTGACGCACCTTACATGCAAAACAATTTTCTGTCATGCTAACTTGTGTTACATTTTTAGACTTGCCCATGCTTTGCCCATGCTTTGCCCATGCTTTGCCCATGCTTTGCCCATGCTTTGAGCTCTGGCATTTGATTGGTTTACACATTTCACACTAGGTCTAGGTTCCCATCTAAATGTAGCCCATAATATCTCATGGTTGTCCCCAGATGTTGTCATTAAGAGATTACCAACCCTGATTACAAAACCAGCACTGATCAGAACCTCAGCAACTAACAGATCAGATCTGTTTTGTTTTTTTTTTTTTTTACTTTTTTTCTTTCATTTAAATCAGTTCAAAGCTGACTGTATTTACATTCTCCAGCCAATGTTGGGCTTGTGTGCTGCGAAGCTAATTTCATGAAGCTCTTGATGCATAGGTTTTGTGCTGATGTTGCTTCCAGAAGCAGTTTGGAGCACAATAGTGAGAGATGCAACAGATAATAGCTTGATTTAGTTTGTGTGGTCTTCTGCAGAAAAGTGTGTGAAGAGTTTTGAGAATGCTCTTCAAACATTACTACTGAAATTAAGAGTATTTGCTACAGTAACAACCGCTACTGTCCTGGGGAAAAAATACACCAAGGGTCAGTTTCCCAGACAGGGATTAAGCCTGGTCCTAGATTACATAGCGCTGTGAGTAGAGATTTTCCATTGAGTGGGAAAAGGTAGTCCAAGACTAGGCTTAATCCCTGTCTTGGAAACTGAGCCTAGATGTTAGAAGACTGCTGCGCGTTGACACCTGGCATTGGCCTTAGAATCATGTAAAGCTGCTCCAGAGCACCCCACTGTCCACTGTATTGGTAATGCTTTTGTATGGATACAAGCTATGTGTGCACAATTGGACACGTTTACTCAATAATTAGAATACCTGTTTGGGTACTTTTGAATATATTGTGTACTTGGAGGTGAGTTGTCTAAAAAAACGCTCATGTAATGTTACTCGAATGAAATAATGACTCAAGTAGAAGCATAATTCCAATAATAATTTTGAGAAGAAGTGAAAATGTATCAGGTCTAAAAACAACCTGAATGCTGGGACCCGTATAAAGGCGAAGTAGAAATTCTTAGTCTAGCATTCAGCTGTATCTTATGAGGCACTTACGAGTTCTTTTTTGATTCTTTAAGGTGTAAATAAAACCTATATAGTCAGGAGTTGATATGTTAATCTAGGTAAACGTTTGTAAAAGCTTATGCCAAGATGTGCAAGCTGTCATAAAGAATGCTTTGGACAATTCTGATGTCAATTCACCACAGAATTTGAAGTGTTTATAAATGTTTATGTAGGTTTAAGTCAGTTGTTATGAAAGGTTCATGTATTGTTATGTAGCTTTGTATATACAAGCTTTCACTGGAACTAGTTACTGCTCACCTCTGTGTACAATATATGGGAAGACATTATTAAAAACAGAATTTTGGATATTAACAGGCAAGATTAAAAGAAATCAAAGGCTAAAACATGCGCATAGCAGCAAAACAAGACTTTTCCCCCTTTGTTTGTTTATTTATTTATTTATTTAGCTTTGTTCGGTGGTCTCCTTGAACAGTTCCCTTCGGCACATAGCTATCCTCATCTTCATCTAACCCTAGAGACTAATGTATATCATCACCCATAATCACACTTTCATCTCCTCGCAATCGCTACACACACTTACACGCCCACCAGCTGGCGCACAAAAGAACGAGTGTGGGGGACATTGTTCTAAGCCATGTACTGATAGGCGGATTTATCGGACAAAGCCCTAGTTCACGGTCAATCATAAAGACAAACGAACGTGAATTAAAGCCACAGTCTTGTACAAATAGAAGGCTATCTTTCTGACACTAGACCCACACACAGGAGAATGGAGGGATGCGTTCTCTTGAGAAAAAAGAGGTATGCAGTCTGAGAGGCTGTGATGAGAACGTATTGATTTAGCTCATATCAGTTTATTTGAAACACCTACTTTGTATCTACTCTCTGTCTGGCCATTTTATTGGAAACACATAGCATACAGTTTGTGTGCCTTTTCTGTCACTCTTTCTAATTCCCTCTTCTTTCTTCTTTTTCCCTCTTTGTCTCTCCTACCAGCTATTCTCTTTCTCTCACTTTTTCCCTCTACTTTTTCTTTCTCTCTCTTTATCTCCTTTTTATTCATTCTCCGCCGTAGTCTTTCTTTCTCTTTTCTCCTGTCATTTTTCTTTTATTCTCGGCTTTTTTGCCCTCTCCTTCTGTTTGTTTCATTCTTTTACTTTATTCCCCCTCTTTCTCTCTCTCTTTCTCTCTCTCTCTCTCGCTCTCTTTCTCTTTCTCTTTCTCTCTCTCTCTCTCTCTCTCTTTCTCTTTCTCTCTCTCTCTTTCTCTTTCTCTCTCTC
>JBBJLS010000128.1:27166646-27177295 GCA_037577275.1 Bryconaethiops microstoma | reverse complement strand
TGTGTGTGTGTGTGTGTGTGTGTGTGTGTGTGTGTGTGTGTGTGTGTGTGTGTGTGTGTGTTTGTGTGTGTGTGTAAGCTGTACGTTTGAATATGCAACAGTAACTCATTCCAATGAACTGCTTTTGCCTACAATTAAATAGGTTTAATATATGCGACTAATTCAGCCATTTGAAATGTAAACTTTGAACTTTGATGTAAGTGAGGCTTCATTTAAGACCAAAAGAGCCCTGAGTGTTTCCCATAATGGTGTATGTGCTCACTTAATAATGTGGGATGAGAGAGAGAGAGAGAGAGAGAGAGAGACAGGGTAAAAAATCAAACAAGCTTTTTTAGAGATACATTCTTAAGAACAAAACTGAAGCTTTGATGTCCTATTGGCCCTCAGGTCAAAAAAAAAGAAAAAAGAAAAAAGTCTGTTTCTTTATCTTAATTGAAAAAATTAAATCATTAACCTGATGCCTCAATTTTTGTAAAGTTTCTCCTTTAATTTAATTTTCGAACTATTCTCAGTGCTGTTTATGAGGAAGGAGGCGGAGGGAGGACAAGGAAAGGGATGAGGTTGGACAGAGGCGATGAAAATGAAAGGAAGGACAAAAACTTAAAGCTGAAAAAGTTTAACCGGGTGTAATTTGATTAATAACAGTAAATGGAGAAATGAGCAAGAAAAAGAGAAAGACGTGTGGGTGTGCAAGAGTGTGACACACACACACACACAGACACACACAAACACGCACAATGTATCATGCAGGGAGAAAATTAGTCTGCACCGGAGGAAAGAAACTGCTGCTGTTAATGTGTATATCCCCACACATGCACACTCACTCGTCATCACTAAGGATGTAATAAGAATCACAGCACTTGGTCAGTAATAAAAATTCTGTTCCACACACAGCTTCTTAAATCCCTAATCAGAAATCATTTGAAATTTTAGGTTAGTTTTTTTTTTTTACAGAACTGCAAATGCAAAGACCTTTAATTACATTTACATTACATTTACAGCATTTAGCAGACTAATGCAGACAGAATAATTTAGCAGATTAATACACACTAATGAAAAAAAAGCATATTGTGTTCATTCAATCCCAGCTATGACACTCTGTTAGGGTTTGTATGCAATAATTTTTATTACACAGAAATACATAGTCTAAAAAATACACCCTATGCCCAAAAGGTTTATGAAAACTACTAATTTCTTAGTGTTTTTAGCTACACACATTGCTAACAGGTGTATAAAATCAAGCATGTCGCCATGCAGTTTCCATAGACAAGTACTTCCAGTGGAATGGTCATAATAAGATCAATATTAAATGCGCTAGGATGCCATCTTTCCTATAAGTCAGATCTGTTCCTGTACATCTGCCCCAGTCAACTGTAAGTACTTTTTTTGGAAATGGAAATGAAAGTGTTTAGAAGGAACAACAGCTCTGCCATGAAAGTGTAGATCATGCAAACTCACAGAGGAGGGCTGCTGGGTGCTGAAGCACATAGAAGGTAAAAACTGTCTATACTCTGCTGCATCACTCACTACAGAATTGCAAACTGGCTCTAAAAAAACATTAGCACCAAAACTGCATTTGGGAGTTTCATGAAATGGGTTTCCATGGCTGGGCAGTTGTACACAAGCCTAAAATCAATATGTGCGATTCTGGAGTGGTGTAAAGCATCCTGCCCTTGGACTCTGGAGCAGCGGAGCGATTATCCTTCCTTCACCAGCTCACACTTTACCATCAGGCAGTCTGATAGACTGAACTGGGTTTGGTGGACGTACTGGAACGTGCCAAATGTTCAGAGGAGGAGGGGTAATGGTCTATGACTGTTTTTTCAGGGTTTGGGCACCTTACAGCATGGAAAGATGTTTTAAACAGTTTCCTACTTTGTGGCAACAAGTTGGGGATGGCCTTTTTTTGTAAAATGACAGTGTACAAAGGGAGAGCCCTGACATGGTTTGTTGTGGAGTGACTCCAGTGGTCCGTATAGAGCTCTGACCTCGACCCCACTGACCAATTTATCCTTTGGGATAAATTGGAACGTTGACTGCAAGCCAGGCCTTGGCGTCTAACTTGTCTGGCCTCACGGTTTCCGAAAGGGCAGACATTCCCACAGACATACTCCAAAATCTTTGAAAAACCTTCCCAGAAAAGTTGAGGCTAACACATTTATTTACCTTCTCATCTTGATCTATTTTGATCAAAGTAGTCTTTTCCAGAATATTCCATGGGTGTTGCAGTGCCATGTTCCTAGGCCAGAATGCTAAAATACTAACAACCACACTGAGCTATGCGAACATGAGCTATGCGAACGCTCCTGAACTGTCAACAATGTCTAGCTGACTACTGGAATACACTGAGTGTGTTTCAGACACTGCTCCACTGTGTTCTGTGATAATAACTTTTTTCGTATTCCTTGTTGATAAAAGTCCTTTCCATTGGGCAGGTTTTGATCTTTCCACACTTCTAATGCAACACATGTGTTTGAGCGGATGAAGGAGTGTCTGAATCAAGTTTTAGGTGGATCTGATTAGAACTATAGTAAATTGCAGAAGAAACAGTAAGAGATAAACTCATTAACAGTCAGTTACTACCGGGAAAGCACAGACGTCATTGACGCTGGGGATGCTGAAGACATGTTCACGCCACTTTTTGTCATGACTCATTTGGCCCCACACCTGGTTAAAAGACTCATTTGTTATTTTCTTCCCCCTACTTTTTGAACAGCCAATACGTCAATCCTTACTCTTCATTGTCGACCAACACAATCACACCCTCTGCAGAATGTACGTATGGGGGTTCTGACTGTCATAAAAACAATAAAAAAAATGGAAGGTCTGTGGTCACTCTGAGAAAACTTCACTGGAATAGGTTTGGTGTGTGAGAAACAGAGACAAGCATTTTTAGAGATTAACAAATAGAGAGAGTGAGTCTTCTCTCTCTCTCTCTCTCTCTCTCTCTCTCTCTCTCTCTCTCACCTTGAATCAAATTTTCTTGCGCTTTCACTGTATTGTGTAATGAGAGAGAGAGCGTATTAAAACAAAAGAGAGGAAAGAAAATGTGGGTGAGGATAAGAGGGGGGTCTCAACCTCTTATCAGCTCACGAGCAGGACAGGGAAAGAGATTATTATCAAATCTAATACACACACACAGTCACCTAGCCACGCTCCCCCCCCCCCCCACCACCCACACACACACACCCCCACACACCCACACACACCAACACACACACACACGCACACAGTTAGGATGGATCAGGTGTTTTTTGTTGGTGTAACCAAACTAATGTTAACATGCTGGCAAATCTGTTGTTTCTAATCTGTCATGTTTTGATTATCAACAGAAACATTAGTCCAGTGGTGCCGCATTTTAAACTGGAAACTCAACATTAAGTACTGCATATAAACAAAGTAAGATACAGTTTTCCATTAGGTCAGATTGGATTTTGGCCAATGTTATGTTAAGGGTGTCCCCCCACAACAATTGCTGTGAAAGCGAAAAGTATAGATATTAGCAGTTATAAAAAAGCAATAACAACACGAAAATAACTGCTACTACTACTACACATCATATATGTAAATACTTGGTGAATGTATTTGGTCAATTCATATAATTCATGTACTGAAAACTCCAGAAACCGTCTCTCTTTAATCCTTTAAATTCAACAGAGTGAATATAGGGGGCTATATAAAACAGATTGTGATCTGATGGAGAGAGTGTGCAGAAGAGAAAAGAAGCTGTTTGACCTGTTCATCATTTCATTTACTGAATGTATTCAACTTGCAAATCATGCATGAAGTTCACCTTGTCAAAAGCACCCACCCTTATACTGCTATTCTGTGCGTGTGTGTGTGTTTGTGGAGAGGTACCTGCAGGTGCACAGGAATTCAAAATATATCCAGAAAACACGTTTCTTGTCAAAATCTCTCTCTCTCGCTCTCTCTCTCGCTCTCTCTCTCTCTCTCTCTCTCTCTCGCTCCCTCTCACTCGTTCTCTTTTTCTGTTTTTCTTCTCCCATTCTCTCTCTTTCGTCTCCCCCTTTTTCTCTCCTCTTCTTCCTCCCTCTCCATCTTTCTGTTCTGCTCTTCTCTCTATTTTCTTCTTTATTTCTCCTCTCAATTTTTCCAGTTTTCTATTTATTTCTCTCTTCTCTTTATTTCATTATTTTCTTTAAAAAAAACAGTGGCCACTCTTTTGAGAGGCAGTTGTGGAACGAGAAGAAAGAAAGATTCCTCATGCTACTGAAAAGAGAGTGAGAGAGCAGAGAGAATGAGTGAAGGAAATAACATTGCAAAGAGAGCAGGAGAGCATAACATGAACTGCTTTGTCACCAGATGTCCACACCTTTACATGTGTGCATGAAAGAGAAAAACGAAATGAAAGAGAGAGTTGAGAGGGGAATGCAGGGGCAGAACATTGCAGGTCATGAGAAATGATACACAGAATGTGAGAGATGAAAAGAAAGAAAAGGTTACCCATCAAAAATTTGAGGACACCTTGCACTCTTTGAAATTCCATTTTTTATTTTCTTGAAGAAAGTATAATTTTTGAAGGTTTAATTATAATATAATTTATGTTATAAAGCAGCGCTGTACTGATCCTTTGTGTTTATTTAGCTTCAGCCCTCAGCTTCATGCCCATCAAAGTGTCTTCTTTTGTCTGAAAAGCAGCTGTGCACTGTGTGAACGGCTGAAACGACAAAAAACCTACTTGACCTAACCTTAGCTTCTGCCTTAGTAATAATTTGACAGTGTTCATTCCGGGCTCTTGTTAAAAGGACACACTGCAACTCATTTGACCCCAAGGTGCTTTAAACACCTGAGATGTTTGAGCCCTGATGAGCATGGACATCATAAGATGTGGATGAACTATGTGTCCTCTGGTAGTCTTCCCAAGTTAGTGCTGTCTCTAATACTTAAAATGTGATCATTTTCCCTGATGGTAAACCATCTCTGGCTTGCTGCCTCTGTCATAAGAGTATCCCATATCTCTTGCATTATGACAAATAATGAATGATTGCAAATATGTATTTTAACATTATATATATAATAAAATTATTTCATGTTGGGGTGGAGGGGGGAAGCTTTCTTTATATATATAAACAAGCAACAGACTGAATTTGAATTAGATTGAAATGGATTGAATTTTTGTGATCTGCTTTCACACTCTTCTTCAGAATTGGCCCAAATGAACTGCAATGTAAAAAAAAAAAGTAGATTGTGCTGCCAAATTTAACTGTTGTGTGAAGTTTAAAAAAAATTTAAAAATGAAAAAAAACTTGGCAATGGAAATTTTTAGAACATTTTCTTTAGAAACTTACAAGAATGGTTACCTAAGAAGTAAAAGAGTTACTTAAATGGAATAATGACCCAAATGAAAGTACTTTTACAAAGTATGAAAGTAGCAACTCTAAAAAAACTACTAATAGAATTGCTTATATAATTTATAGAGTAACATATAGAACAGAAGTTCTCATTAAAGCCACAGATGAACTTAAGTATGGTAGGCTTTTTTGTTCTTTCAAAATACAGAGGTATGCTCAGTCTCAAAGAATTACAGATGGTGTCACCACCGTAACGGAACGAAATTAAAAACAATAAAACAATTAATAGCCAGAAATTAATGATTAGAATGTAATTGGGATAAAAGTGGATTTCTATCCTCACAAATATGCTAGAGTAGAAGTAACATTATGGATATTATCAAGAACGCAATTCCAACACAATTTATATACAGAATATGTATTAACGCAGCATATGAGTGATTACTGTACGCTTACCTTTTTACTGTGGCTTAGTTGTGTTTTTATGTTCTCGATTATGATTTTACAACTGTGTTAGGAACCGTGTTAGGTAAGTGACTTAGGCTAGGGTGTGTTTTGACACCAAAATTCGGGTTATGTTACTGTTGTAGGAACGGATCTGTGTCCTAACATTTGGACCTCCTACATGCAGACATAACAAAGAAAGTTTGTAACATGGTATAACCTGCTTTTGATGGGTTCTTGTAAACTGGCAGAAAAAACATGCTCTTTGTGTTAAAGACATTCTGAAAAGCTAGGTGTGCCCAAACTTTTGACCCGGAGTTTTTGTTGGAGAGAGGAGGAAGGTGGAAGGTTGGAAATTGGAAGGTTGTTTTAGTGGTTTATTGCTATAGCAGGATAAGAGCAGTTTATTATACGTTTCCTCTGCAACCAATTAAGCAAGTAGCCTGTCTACTTATCAACCAACCATTCATCTGTTCTTTGGTCAGTTACACTCATCTAATCACACACACACACACACACACACACACACACACACACACACACACACCAAAAACAAAGCCCATAATTAACTTTCTTCTGCTATTTCCTTTTGCAGTTAAATATTCAGTATCTACTACTAATGTTTCAATATTGACTACAACTTATTCAGTTTTTGCATGATTTAGTACCTACTACAGTTTATTTAACAGTATTAAGTATCTACTAGGAATTAATCAGTTTTTACTAGGAATTATTCAGTATCTGCTAGGAGTCATTCCACAACTACTACAAATTGTTTTACATTTTTATGAATTATTTCAAAACTACTACAAATTGATTTACATCTACTATTAAATATTCAAAACTTCTATGAATTGGTTTGAGTCAGTCCACAGAAATAGATGTTCCATTGTAGCAAACCTAAGAGAATTTTCTTTGAAAAAAATAACTCTGTCATGTCTTTCTTATTAGTATCCCGCTAACTGCAATCTTACAGGTAAGCAATGCCGTTTAGCAATGTCTGTGAATTATGCAGTAACTACTGGGAATTATTCAGTACAAATTATTCTGCATTTTCTATGAATTATTTGAAAACTACTATGAAATATTTGAAATATATACACGATTAATTATTCAAAAGCCCCTGTGAATATTTCCGTTTCTGATACTATTTTCAGGTGTAGATTGGTGGAGCTCCATGAGTGGTTAGAGAGTGGAAACAGAAGGTAGGGTTTCTAATAAAGTGGATATGGCTGTTTTCATCACACATGTTTATTGTGTGTTTTTACATTTTTATGTTTCACTTTATAGGACAGAATATCATTGGTATGCCACTTATTTCTGTGGGGTGATTCTGTCAAACCAAAAATGTTCGATAATAATATTTGCTACAGCTTTACTTAGCCTGCTAACAAATTATAACCATCTAGTAACATTGCATTGAGAATTAATAGTGATACATTTTTATATATAATATATAAATATATATAATAATATACTAATAAATATATATAATAATATATTAATAATAATAATAATAACAAATGACTAATCATCTAAACTATTAGTAACCTGCTATCTGCAACCCTTCTATCAAGCAATGACGTTTTAGCAACCAGAAAGCAGAAAATGAAAAAGTTGCTGAAGTAATTTGTTTTATTTGAGTGGAAATTATGTAAATATTTGTGCTTTTTCACATGTTTTGGTCATTATTACTGTGCACGACAGGGGGTACAAAATATGGGAGCTGTATTTCCCAGCATTGCAAAATGAACATGGTATTTCACAACCATGCATAAAATGAAACTTTCTATACTTCTACATATGAAGCCTTTAGCCCTGCTTTTTATTTAGTTTTTTTCACATACAGGTGGTCCTGTGGTTGCTGTGCACTTCCGCTGTGGGGTCATTTAAGGGAAAACCCTTAAATCACCACTTTGTCATTCATTAAAATGCAATGAAAGCTTTTGCTATAACTTTATTACTTATTGCATTGAAGCTATAAGATTTTATTGTGTCTTGTGGGCTGGACGGTTTAAAGTGCACCTTGATAGATCAACAGCTGAAAACCTTGTTAGCTTGTTAGTGTTCATTTCTTGACAATTTTGGTCACACACTTCAGAAGGTGTGTCACTGAAAAATTCCACAAGAATGACCTTTATATGTTTATGATCAAAATGTACACTGAAGAGTGTAATCAGTGCTGGGGTTTGAGACCTGTGGGAAATCTGTGGGACAGCGCATTCGTGGGCATTCGAGGTTTTTTGCTTTAAAGGTTATTAACTGATTACTAGCAGTTTAATCACTGCAGAACTTGCTTGATATAGAATATCTCTGCAAACTAAACTCCTAAAATAATGGTAGACCCTGTTCCTTCAGAGCTTGTCTAATGAGTTGTTATGGGTAAGTTTTTGTTAAACTGGTTTTTGCTCAAAACTGAAACGTTATTTCTTTCTTTGATCCATGTAAACACTTCGTGGAAATGTTTGGGTCCTTTCCAGTATATCAACAATGTGTTTCCCAATGTATAGCCAACAGCACAGTTTGACTTCTGATTTACTGAGTGGTTTGTCCTTCATATCTCACATTCTGAATTCCCATATCAGTGCAAAACATGGCTAATTTATGTGCAAATGAGAGAAATGTATGAATGGAAAGAGAAATAAAATGGGTTCACAAACCTGAACAGAAAAGATTCATTCATTCATTCATTCATTCATTCATTCATTCATTTTCTACAACCGCTTAATCCTTATTAGGGTCACAGGCACCCAGAGCCTATCCCAGGGTCTACGGGCGTGAGGCAGGGACTCACACTGGCTGGGGTGCCAGCCCACTGTAGGGCGCACACACACACTCCATTCGCTCATGGTAAGACAGGATGAAAGACAGTGGGAAAACAGTAGAAAGAAAAATAAAGACAGAGAATAAGAGAGTAAGAGAAAGAGAGTTAGAGAGAAAGAGGGAGAGCAGGGAGACAGAAAAAGAGGGATGAAGAGAGAGAGGAGTGACAACAGAAAAGCAGAAAAAGGAGAGAGAGAGAGATAGAGAGAAAGAAAGATTTTGTAGATTTGTAACAAGAAACTTTCAGTCAGTTCAAAGGTATGACATAAGCAGAGACACGGAGAGAATGAAAAAAGAAAAGAGAAATAATGACTGAGGAGAGAGAGAGAGAGAGAGAGAGAGAGAGAGAGAGAGAGAGAGAGAGAGAGAGAAGATTCTCTACTCTAATGACAGTTTTGTAACCCAACATAAACCCGTTATCTCTCACACACAGATTCCAATCTCACCGGGACCCCTATTAGCATACTGGCCCCAAACACACTCTCTCTGCCTCCCTCTTTCTTTCTGTTTTCCTCTCTCTCTCTCTCTCTCTCTCTCTCTCTCTCTCTTCTTACCACATTGCCCCCCTTAACACACACATAGCCGCAGTGGGACCCCATTACCATGTCACCCCCAAAATCCTGGGTGTGTAGAGGGGGTTAATCTACGCAGGGGAGGATTCTTTAGCCTGAGGAAATAAGCCCTGCCTTCATTTACACACACACACACACACACACACACACACACACACACACTTCTAATATATACAACATCACAAAGCTCCAGTTTATCTCTCTCTTTAACAGCCCCATACATTTAATTGGATTTAATTTGTGATTAGAGTAACAAAATGTCCTGCTATTCCACGGGGACACTCATTCCTGCATGTTTGTGTGTGTTTGTGTGTGCGTGCGTGTGTGTGTGTGTGTGTGTGTGTGTGTGTATGTGTGTGTGTGTGTGTGTGAGTGAGACCGGGTGTGTTTATATTGAAAAAAAAATCCTGGATGTACATGAGAATTGAACATTATTCAGAGAAAATCTACATTTCTATTATTTTAGAAATGTGTATGTTAAGTATGTATTCTTTTGTTTTTGCATATATCAAATACTTTGTATTTTTTGCTCTGTTTCAGATCTGCTTTGTAATAATATTTAATCAAATAAACATGACTGCGTTGTCTTCAATGGCATTTAAACCTTTCCAGTCAGATAACTAATGTATTGCTAATGGCATAAACTATTCTTATACCATTGATTACGTTAACCTGCAATGATAACAAAATAATCCCAAATTTGTGTAATACATTTATATCGCACAGTCAGCACACAAACACCATAGGTACTCTGCACCCACTCTACACTCATCCTCCACAGCCAACCGTCTCACACTCACTGTTGGGCTGTGAGTGAGAGAACGCAGGGATGTAAGCATACAGGTGTGTTAGAGAGAGAAAGAGAGAGAGAGAGAGAGAGAGAGAGAGAGAAAGATGAAGCTAGTGTTTATGTTTGAACTGCTCAGTCTAACAGTCTGTTCAGTGACAGCATCACCTCCCAGTGACCCCGCTAATGAGAGGGGTAAAACTTCAGTCAGCGGAAGAGAACCTGCACACACACACACACACACACACACACACACACACACAGCACAGAATCTTCATATCTCCATAAAAGTAAATCTACAGGTGCCACTACCATGTCAGTGTCACTGCTGTGCTGAGAACAATCCAGCGCACAAATAATACCTGAGGGGTTCTTGACCACTGATGAATGGGTTAAAAGGAACTAACAAATGATGCGGAGAAACAAGTGGATTACTGTCTGTAAACTACAAAACTACAAAGAGAGAAAATGTAAAAAGAAAAAAGATATTAAGCATGTTAGATACACCTTTCTAAAGTATGCTCATTCATACAGCAAAAAAAAACATTAAAACATCATTTGATCTGAATTGTGATATTTTGAGTAATGAATGTGTGTGGCATTTTCTCATTATGCTGAATAGGACACTCATTTATGTGTGTGTGTGTGTGTGTGTGTGTGTGTGTGTGTGTGTGTGTGTGTGTGTGTGTGTGTGTGTGTGTGTGCGCGTGT
>JBBJLS010000128.1:27094464-27127430 GCA_037577275.1 Bryconaethiops microstoma | reverse complement strand
AACAGTGTAACGTATTAAATTCAATTATTTTATTCCAAAGTAGGTAAGCACGCCTCACTTCAAAAGTGAAAATCAATATATTGTTCAGTCCTAAGAACAGTATTCAATAAAGTATGCACTGCATTAAAGTATGGACCATATATTGAGTATACATTAAGTTAAAAATGCATATCAAATAAAATTTCAAATTTCATGATGCACTGAATTATTTCCTAAAACACAATAGTCAAATGCAACAGAGACTGACACACCTTGAAGCTATACTGGCACAATAGTATCATATTAAGCCTGCTGTATCAGATGCACAGGTGCAAATAGAACAAATTATGTTTTCAGTAGGAACTGTCAGATGCATGTAAAATGACCAAATGCATTTGCTACTGTATTCCATTCAGATTTACTAGAGTTTCAGCATCTAGCAGTGGCTGCTGTGGAATTTTCTCAGTGCAGTTTGCATGATGAGCTAGAGGCTTAATAAACAGAACATTAACTTCAGATGCTTTGTTGGAGCTGCATTGAAGTACATTTTGTGCTATGTCTGCTCACATACGTACATCTGGCCCTGAGTGCAGCATCTCGGATATGTGGATGCATATGAGTGTGTATGTGTGTCTGAGTGTGTGTGACATGCCATTTAAACTGTTTGGCTTTTCCATGTTGTTCTGGCAGTAGCATCAGTTTGAAAGCTTGAGTTCTAATCCATCTGAGCCTGCTCTGTGTAATCAGGGCAGCAGTTCAAATTTAGGGCGAAGACTATCCGTGACGGACATTTACTGAGCTGAGCGAGGTCCCCCGTGAACTGTGGAGGCACTGAGAGAGAGAGATAGAGACAGAGAGAGAGAGAGAGAGAGAGAGAGAGAGAGAGAGAGAGAATAAAAGACAGAAAGAAAGAGATCTTCCATGACCATTAAAGCTAATAAGCTAATTAGAAACTGATGCAAACATACAAGATGAAGAGGAAACAAGCAACCCTGAGAAAAGCTAAGTTTCTGAATGGCTGAATGGATAAATGAATGGATGAACAAATGAACAGACCTATTCTAACTGTAAGATGGATTTTGTCATTCAATCTGGAGACTGTATTTCATGTTTCACGTCTGAAAATGACTTCTGCACTGGAGCTATAAACCGACCAGATGCTATCGTGCAAGCTGCATACATAAATCTTCACACATTTGCCTCAAATAATCCTTGACATATTTCATTTTGTGTGTGTATGCAGTCCTCTACATCCATTGATGGCTGATCACAACACTAGATGGATCAATAACTTCTAGCTAATAACAACTATTGATTGTTCACACCCTGCAGCACTTCTTTTCAATTGCACCAATGAAACTACTGATTATATTTAAAGAGTTTAAATACCAGTGTGTATCATTCCGACAATGGCTACAGTAAGCCAGTGATCCAATCATTCAATATTTCAGAGCAGTGTTGCACTTGTTATTAATATAGACAGAACACAACAAATCATTAAAAGAAAGTTACAAACTGTGGTACAATCAGTAAAAAACTTCACATATCCGTGTCTTGCACAGCTGCTGTATTACCAATGTTAGTCTAGTTGTAACTAGCACAGCCAACATAAATGCCGCAGAAGAGCTAATATGGAACAAATTGTTGAAAAAGTTAATGCTGGCTTTGATAGAAGGGTGTCAGGTGCATCACAATTCGAGGTGCATAGCCACCATCCAATAAAAGTACCCCTGTAAACCACTGAAAGCACCTACAGTGGGCATTCTGGACCAACGGAAGATGGTGGACTGGTCTGATGAATCGTGTTTTCATTATATGGATGGCGATGTGTGTGTGGTGTGGGTTGCTTACTTGGAGAGGAGGATAAACTATTAGTTCTGTTCTCTATAGCCACGAACAAACCAGTTATATGCCAAGTACGGTAGAAGGAACCATCTTGAAGAATTTGGTCTGAATTTTATCCATATTTATAAATAAGAAACCTCATAAGCAAGTCCATTAGAGATTATTGAACAAGTAAAGTGATGATTTAGGAATGTAATTGGCACAATGTTGATTGGTGTCCCTGAAAGTAGGACTCTTCCATCTGGGAGGCAGGGCTCAGGTAGCAGAATGGCATATTTTGACAAAGCTTTATGGCTGACACTCACATTTTGCGGTGCTGAATGTTGGAGCATGCCCTCTGGCTGCTCTCTGTGGTCCTCAGTAGCACTTGGTGCTGAAACTCCCCAATCTCCATTGGCCCTCAGTAGTGCTGTAGGGTACATTGTGGTATACGTTTTCATTACTTAACTATATTGGCCTTATGGCCATTGCATTTTGTGGCATTTGAATTCCTATTCTACCAAAATTAAAATTAAATCCTCTTCTACCAAATCTATATATTCACTCACATGCCCTGGAGACTCACATGCCCTGGAGACAGTGAGAGTGTGTATGACTCAACATAAGATTGTTCAAGAATTTTCAAGAAGCTTACCACCTCTGTATACTCAGAACAGAGGAAGGGAATTAACCAAACAGATAATTTCCTAACATAAGTCACTGTTTTTTTTCCATTTCCTATCCATTCCTCAGCCCACATATAGAAGTAACTGGGCTGGAATTGGAGGTACACATCCTCAAGACCCTGGTTAAAGTCACAAATAGGGCCCTAGCTTCAGTGATGCATTGTTGAACTAGACAAATGTAACATTTTAATGAAGAGTGTCATTAGCACGCCTCCTACATAAACTTATATTAACATATATACATGTCTATCTCAACAAGCATGAACTGTCATGAGGGCTACTTTTGTCAGTTTCAAATAATTACTGATGTTTACTGTATAAATATTTACATAGGTTTATGTCAGTGGTCATTTACAGTTTATGTAGCTGTCATGTAGGTTCACCAATGATGCAGTACGTGCATCATTTTACAGCACCAAATAAAGAAAAGTCAGACACGTCTTTGGTGACTATGCTAAGATAAAGGGGAAAATTAAGTAAATGTGACTTTTGATCAAGCACGTCAGGAAAAATGGTTCAAATAATCACATAGTATTTTCTCTATATAAAACTCGCAAAGAGTTCAAATGAAATTCTGTCTATTTCTAGATTTTTGGTTGAAAGAAAGCTGTTCTGGGCAAGGCCATATTTTTGTCTTTTCCAGGATCATCATCTTCTCCACCATTTGCTTTTATAAAAATTAGACTAAGATATGGAAGGCCCCAGTTAGGAGCAGAGTGAGAGAGGTGGAGAGAGAGCGAGAGAAAGCAAGGGGTGAATAAGACGCTGTGCTTGCGTGCCCCTTTTCTCTCTCGGCACTGAGCCACGTTACCCCATGTGGTTTAAAGCAGCGACAGGATCCAGCTCAGCAAGCCATGATATTGCATCCACAGCCCAGCCGAGCCACCGCCACTAATTAAGACAAGAGCTGCTTCATCACACTAATACACACCTTACTGAGAGAAATAAGTGGGCAGAAACAGAGAGAGAGAGAGAGAGAGAAGGGGCGAGAGAGACTGTGTAAGTACATAAAGTGCGTAAGCAGCATTTCTTTTCCTTCAGGATAATCTACTACTTCTTAATTTCTGTTTTGTTACTGATATACACTGTGTGCTCATATTCAGGTTTGATCTAGTGGAAATTCAGTGTGTGATTACATTACTTAACTAAGCCAAATAAAAAGCCACTAATGTACTCTGAGTTCAGAATGTGTATCATTCTGAGGAGCTTTACTTAAGAATTGTAGTCGAGGTAGCAACTGAATGACAAGCCTTATGACGTAAAAAATCTGGGATTTGAAGGAGTTAAGCATTGCATTTCTGAACAAATCTGAATCTGCTGAACTGAATCTTGAACTGTATCCTGAATTGATTAATTGGCCAAAAATCCAATTTGCACAGTTTCACCCCTGACTCTGTGCTCAATCAGCCAGAACAGGTTTGGTGTCTTTCATTTTCTTCTGTAGTTTTGAGCTACTAGACCAATGAAGTTATCAAGTAATGGCTCTTGTTTATGCATGTAAACTGCATTCCTAAATTGTTATTCAACTCAAACTTGTTTATTGGCTTTACTGTTATCAGTATGGACAAACGTCAAGACTGGTCCTACTGTTGTTTTTAACTACAAAATGGGAGTTTGTTTATGGACATGGTTGTCACAGATGCCTTTGCTTGTTAGCTGTAATAGAATAATAACTCAAAGTGCAAAACTAAAGAAGCAAACTTGTCTTGTGTCTTAGCTGAGTAAATGTAGGGAAAGGGGGAAAATTGTGTAAATCTGATTCTTGACCGCTTAAAAATAAAGGTGCAATCAGATCTTGCTGAAAGTAGGAGGCCATAGATCAAGATAGAGACGACAAAGGTTTATGAATGACAAAACAACAACTAAAACATAAGCTTCCAAATCTATCATTGAACTCAGTTTTAGTTCTGAGGCAGTTTTGGCTATTCCTAAGTGAAGCTTTAAGTTAAGCTTCAAGACAATCTGATCGGCTATAATGGATTGCATGGAGGAGCTGAATGGCTACAGTCGAGGTCTGGACCATGTCGTCTAATTTGTCTGGCAGAAGGCTGGTAATGGAACCAGTGTGATGTGTACAGAGCTTCTATAGCTGCCTGTAATTCCTCTAAAATCCTTTAATGTCAGTGCCAATGTAAACTATAGCCCTATTGTCAGCATAAACCATAAGACTTAACCATCACTATGGCCTACAGCTACACATTTAGTTTCTCTAAGACATTCATGAAACACACATACACGTGAAGATGTGCACACACACACACACACACACACACACACACACATATATACACACACCTGTACAAAATTACGATTGCCTGTACGTTTTATTTTAATTAATAATTTATATGCTTTTTAGGTATACTCACCTCATATCTACACTGAACTCATAACTACACTGATTATAACTTTATAAATATACAATTACTGCCTTTCTCTGTGTAATTTATCATCACATCAAGAATAGCCAATTAACAGAAATAAACTTGTGGCCAAAAACGAATGAAGGAATAGGGGATGCACAATCTGTGCACCAACAGATGAACTACCATCACCGACACCACACCGGCAAGGCTGACCAAAAGATGTTAGCTGTTTCTAATCAAATGGGCAGTAAGTGGACAAAAACCATGGCAACAGTCCTATGATCCACAGACAAAAACTGTTAGTAGGATGAAAAGCTCAGAAAGTTTTAAACAAAACATCTTTGGATGAAGCATTTTCAGCATGTCAGTTCATTAAAGATGTGCCTTGCTTTAACTGCTCACATTGTAAAACAGAAGCATCTAGGAACAACAACATCTCAGCTACAAAGAGGTGGTGATGAAAAACACAGAGCGCAGCAGGAAGCACTAAAGTGCATAGCTCAAAAAAAACTTCTGTAATCTGCTGCATCACCACGGAGATCCAAATTGCCTCTGGAAGCAATGTTAGCACAAGAATTGTACATCAAGAACTTCATGAAAGTTTCCACGGCCAAGCAATCACTATATGCAGTGCCAAATGTTGCCTGGAGTGCGGTAAAATACTGGACTCTAGAACAGTGAAAACAATGAGTGATGCTACACCATCTGGCAGCCTGATGGACAAATTTGGGTTTGGTGGATGCCAGGACATTACCTAATAGAATCTATACTGTTAACAGTAAAGTTTGGTGAAGGAGGTATAATGGTCTGGGCTATTGTTCAGGTTATGCTAGGCCCTTTAATTTCAGTGAAGTGGCGCTTTCATTGTCACTCTATGGCCAGTTTGTACAAATGTGAATTGATCCCTCATGGTATGCAGCTTTTTTTACATGGAGAATGGTCCAGGGTTGCCGGCTTGGAGCCAAAGTGAACTCTAGCTCCAGCACTAGTGACAGTCCTTCAGTTTTACTGCAGGATTTAAAGAAAGGTGAATCCACAAAGTAACACTGATCTGTTTCACTAATGCTATTCAAGCAAACCAACTTTGACCTTCAGTTTTAAGGAAGTATTTTCGTTATGGTATTGATCGAGGGTATTGTGTGGAGTAAGGCTCATATTTCTCACCCTGTAAAGGTCAGCTGGGGGGGTGCTATGTCCCTGCAGCCATTTTTTCACACTGTCACAAACAGGCATTAGCTATAGTAATTTAATAACTGGCATATATATATATATATATATATATATATATATATACACTGATAAAATATATAAGTACTGATAAAAATGACCCTTAAAGTCATAAAAAAACAGCATCACTAAACATCTTTGGCTGAGCTAAACCAATGAAAACTGAACTTTACCCCCAAAGAACAAATAAGACCAAATGTTGAGGAAGTAGAGGACTGATTTTAATGTCTATTTACTGGTCTAATTGAATTTAGATTATTTATCCACCAGACAGAATGTTGTTTTTTTCAACGGTTTCACTCTAATCTTCTCTTATTTTACTTTACTTTTTTTTCGCTGTTGCACATATATGGTTACCACGGAAAAGTGCTCAAGCAGGAAAGAAAGAAACTGTTGGAACACTTCAGGTGCTGCACACACACACACACACACACACACACACACACGCACACACAGAAGAGGGGATAGCGGAGGTAAGGGGTTAACCATAGGAGGAAGAAACTTCTGCACTGCTCTTTTATTTACTTCACTGACAACTCAGACATTTTACCACATCCCCCTACACACATACACACACACACACACACACACACACACACACACACACACACGCGCGCGCGTGCGCGCACTCAGTGCCTTCGCAGAAACTGTCGGTGACACCTGTGTTGTTGTGAAAATTCTTTAAACTTAAATTCTCCTATATTTTCTTTATGCTCATATATATTCAGATGTTACATTCAAACAGTTAGTACACGTCATGTATTATCTATATATTATTTACACTCAAATATTTGGAAATTAAATACATTTTTGCAAAAACCTTTACAATCAGCAACTTTTCCTTTGTACTTTCAAGCATTTTGTCCTCAAATACAGCTTTTGAACCAACACATTTCATTTAGACCTGTTTTATTTGAATACATTGTCCTAACACTCAGATGGATCCGTTTTAAAGTCAGATGCATTTTATTTACATGAAAACACACTCACTTCAATTCCAGCTCATGACACACAACACATGAAGCTGCTTGCATGTACTACAGTGGTATAAACACCTTTTCGAGTAACTTCCTCACATTTTAAAAGAAAAGTTGTTCTGAGCATTGATCTAGTGTGTAATTTCTTGTAGCTGTAAAGGAAAGCGTGTGAGGTGTGTTTGCTGATGTTTAAGGGCCTATCAAAGCCATTAGAAGTCTGTGAGAATTTTTTCTGTTTTTGTGAAGAGGGGGAGCTGTGTGGTACAGCTGCTTGCTGACATGTGGGCTAACAAACACACATACACACACACACACACACACACACACGCACACACATATACACACATACACACACATACATACATACACACACACACACACACACACATATATACACACACTCACTCACACACACACAAGCACACATACATACACACAAACATATATACACACATACATACGCACACCCACGAACACATGCACACACACACACACACACACACACAAACATACACAAACACAGGCACACACACACACACACAAACATACACACACACACACACACCCCCACACAAACACACACACACACACACACACACAAACATACACACAAACATACACACACACACACATACACCCCCACACAAACACACACACACACACACACACACACCTCACACACATATACACATACACATACACATGCACACACACACACACCCACACACACACACAATACAAGTAGAAATTATTATGTTTGGCCAATACAGCCGCTGCCAGTGCTTTGATGAAGATCAAAGCTGAGGAAAGGTGTGCTGCATGTTCTCCTTGTCCGCCCTTCTTTTCTCTCTCTCTCTCTCTTTTCACTGTTTCTCTTTCTCTCTCTCTCTCTCCCTTTCTTTCTTTCTCTCTGTCTCTTTTCACTCAGTTTCTCTTTCACAAATTCTTTCCTCTCTCTACCTTCTTATCTGTTGCTGTTTTTTCTGTCACGTTTCCGCACGCTGCCATCACTCAACGTCGTCTTTCAGTGTGTGGGGGAGGGTCCGGCCTGGGCGAGAAAAAAAGACCCTTATCTCTCTTTTTATCCTGAAAGCGCAGGCTTACACCTCGCAACATTCCTCTGGCAGATACCCCGAGCTCCGGAGAAAACAAAAGAAGCATCTGTCCACGACTTCTCTGAGGTTTTACGACAGAGAATCCCGTAAAAGTTCACGTCCAGTTGAGCCTCACACCAGCGTTTATGCTGAGGGCGGGAGAAATAGCTGCTACTGCAGCACCTGGAGTGGAGAACAAAAAGTATTGATTCATGGAACTATTGCTGATTTGTTGGTTTGTTTGTTTGTTTGTGTTGTTAGTGTATATTTTAAGTCTAAATGGGAACTAATTGTATACTGAAACCAAGACAGTTTTAGAGTGGCATCAGTGGAAACGCTTGGATAGCAGAGTGGTTAATACGACACATATTATAGACCTGGTTTGACTTTTAAATGAAGTTAATGCACCAAAATCAACAAACATGTTGCACTGCAGTTATGGTTCAGTAATTTGACAAAACACCGTAAAGATCCTTCAAGTCCTTTAGAGCAGCGGACCCCGACCTTTTTCGCGCCACAGACCAGTTTCATGTAAAACAATATTTTCACGGATCGGTACAGACACAACTAAAAACAAAGTGCGTCAAAATATCAAGAAGCTCCCCAAGGACGTTTGTTTTTTTACTCATTTTTCCAGCTTGTGGGCTACATTTTTGCTCTACCGTATCACGTGACCGAGACGAGCGTTTTCCCCAAAATACAATCAACAAAACATTTTTTATTCTGTCTTTCTGTGCTGCATGAGCGTCACCGCCATTCAATCATTTAACACAAAATATTAGTTCACCCAGTGCTGTTGAATCTTGAATCTTGAATCTTTCGCGAAAGAATCCATTCCACTTAATCGATAGGAGAAAACACACCACTGGAAATCCGCTCCGGGTACGCAAGTGAAGTGAATGGTCAGTGCACAGACAGGCTGCTCGAACCTGGAGCAGGTAGCTCAGCTCCATTGTGTGCAGAAAAAAAGTTTGGAAACCGCTGCCCTAGGCCACGTTAAATGAATGTTCAACTAAAGTGTAGCTCCCACAACCTTCTGATTGCTGGGGCAACGCTGTAATGGCCTATGTCTTTTATCTTTATCTTATTATGACAATAAAGATGCTCTATTCTATCTATTCTATCTCGTATACACGCGACTAGACTATTGACCTTTGGCCCCTGAATGAGGCCGTCCCGCTCAGACAGGTGCTGACAGTCGACAGGCGAGGCAGACGCTTGTCATCCTTTGAAACACGTTGCATTAAAGAGTGAAAAAAAAGAATCCTAAGTGTCAGTGAAGCAGTGATCGCTCCTTTTGTTCTGACATGTTAAGATGAGGTGGGAAGCTTTCAAAGTCTGAGGGCTTGAATTTCTGCTTTGTTCCAGCCAAAAAGGGAAAAAAAGTTTTCTATCAACAAGGCCGGCGTCTCTGACAGGTAGCTGCCTTTTGTTTTCATGGACTGTCCTTAACTGGCTGTCAAACACACTGGACCACGAATGTGAGCTTCCCAACAAGGGTCTGTCATAAAGATTGTAGCGTTTGAGCATAAATCTATCAATCAATCAATCAATCAATCAATCAATCAGTCAGTCTGTCTATCTATCTATCTGTGTGTCTATCTATCTATCTATCTATCTATCTATCTATCTATCTATCTATCTATCTATCTTTCTCTCTATATATCTGTGTGTCTGTCTATCTATCTGTCTATCTGTCTATCTATCTATCTATCTGTATGTCTATCTATCTATCTATCTATCTATCTATCTATCTATCTATCTATCTATCTATCTATCTATCTATCTGTATGTCTATCTATCTATCTATATATCTATCTTGCTTCCATCCATCCATCTATCTATCTTTCTGTCTTCCTTCCATCTATCTTCCTTCCATCTATCCATCTATCTATATATCTTTCTATCTATCTATCTATCTATCTATCTATCTATCTATCTATCTATCTATCTATCTACCTATCTTACTTCCATCAATCTGTCTCTATCCATCTATCTATCTATCTATCTATCTATCTATCTATCTATCTATCTATCTTTCTATCTATCTAATCATCTTTCTATTTTCCTTCCATCTATCCATCTATCTTTCTAACTTTCTATGTTACTTCCATCCATCTATCTATCTATCTGTCTATCTATCTTCATTCTATCTATCTATCTATCTTTATATCTATCTATCTATCATCTTCCTTCCAGCCATCTATCCATCCATCCATACGTCTATCTGTCTATCTATCTATCTATCTATCTTCCTTCCATCTATCTATCTATCTATCTATCTATCTGTCTATCTACCTGTCTATCTTTCTATCTATCTATCTATCTATCTTCCTTTCATCTATCTTCATCTATCTATCTGTATGTCTATCTATCTATCTATCTATCTATCTTGCTTCCATCCATCCATCTATCTATCTCTCTATCTATCTATCTTCCTTCCATCTATCTTCCTTCCATCTATCCATCTATCTATATATCTTTATCTATCTATCTATCTATCTATCTATCTATCTATCCATCTATCTATCTATCTACCTCTTACTTCCATCAATCTGTCTCTATCTATCTATTTATCTATTTATCTTCCTTCCATCTATACATCTATCTATCTGTCTATCTATCTATCTATCTTTCTATGTATCTATCTATCTATCTATCTTCCTTACATCTATCTTCCTTCCATCTATCCATCTACCTATCTTACTTCCACCCATCTGTCTCTATCTATTTATCTGTCTGTCTGTCTGTCTGTCTATCTAACTATGTTTCTATCTACCTGTCTATCTTTCTATCTGTCTATCTATCTTTCTATCTTCCTTCCATCCATCTGTGTATCTATCTATCTATCTTTCTATCTATCTATCTTCACTCTTTCTCCTTTGTGAACCTCAGAGGTTCCCATCCCTGGAAGTAAAGGAATTTTCATGCGTAGTACAACTGAGTTTGTGTTTTTGGGATATTTTGGGATGATCAGGTACTTTCGCATTTGCTTCCATTAAAGCGGAAACAAATAAAACAAGTGAAAAAAACCCCAAAAACTTTCAGTAATCTTCACTGTATAAAATCCAGATCTATCACTCAAATGCAGCCTTGATTTATGTGTCTCATTCCGGCCCTACTTTGTATTAAAATAGAGACGTTTAATGTCTATGTGAATCATGATCAAAGTAATAAAAATAAACCTTACTTGAGCTCTGCTTCTTGATTGAATGGTTTGCCAGGTCGCTGATGCTTAGCCAAAAATACATCAAAACCAAATGCATTTCTCCATTCCATTAGTTTACTGCTTGTCTATTAATGAGCAGCAGTTCATGCCTCATGCTGCAAGAACATTATATCATGAAAAGCCCATTAACACATGATATATGTAGCCTACAGCAGTTTGGCCTGGTCCACTCACTATTTTAACCGTTTAATCGTAAGGTGTAAAGTGAGGTTGGAAAAAGGACATTTAAAAACAAATTATTAAGTTCATTAACCCACAAAATAAGTGGGCTTTCAGTGCTGCTATTATTTCTTAATTATTCTTGCTATTATTCAGAAAGAGAAAAGAAAGAATGGATTGCTACATTTTTCCTGATATATATATATTAGAGAGAGTGGGTGAGAGATGGGGCATGGTTGGTTGTTTCACTTCAAAACTGCTGCAATATAAAGACTTATTAAGTATGCCTTAATATAGCAGAAGTTTAAAGGACCTTCACAAAATGCAAAATACCACCAGCTGTGGACTGGTTGCTCAGCATTCCATTAATCATGGCTTCCTTCTTTTGCTGACTTTGTTCCATTTTGAGTCAAAATCCCAGTGAGGATGTTAGAGATCAAGTATTTGTAATTGTGCTCAGTTTCAGCTCAGTGAGCACAAGCTAGGACTTTTAGTCAATCATAAGCATAGTTATCTTTTTACCCACTGGTCAATTTGCAATTACTATAAGAGAGAACAATCTTGTCTTCAGTGCCTGCACTAATAAGTAATAAACGTAGGTAATAAACGACAAAGACTTGCTCCGCCACCTCATGCTGCAGAGGGCAAAGGCAGACTGCCATTTCCTTGGAAGCTTGGGGACCATCTCCTTTGTAGAACAAGATAACAGGCCTGGGAAGTGCAGAAAAATCTTAATCAAATAAAGATGGACGGCAGCAATTAACTTCTAAGGGTCCAGGTATCATACCCACTGTTCTTGAAGTGTAGTCATTCCTCCTGCTGCAGTGAGATCATGCTAGTGATGAAGGAATGGCCAGTGTAAGATGACACATAGAAATGAAGTTTCGTTGTCATGGTACTGACTCATGGCCCATCCAGGCACCTCATTAGCAGCAATTTGTAATGACAGAAAGGCCAGTCTTAACCCCCACCCCAAAACACACGCACACACACAAGGCTTACTAATTATGGATACCGTTCATTATCAGAACAAATCAGGCTGAAGCTGTTCATGCTTGAGGCAGAGGGTACTGGGCTGGACCTTGTAATGGAGTGAGACACACAGCACAGGGATCACAAAGCCTTTCAGAATTACAGGCCAGACCTGATTCCCCTTCATTTTCAAACAAAATAGAAAGAAAACAAAAAGCTATCCCTATGTGGTAGCATAGCTTCTTGTTACATTTACTGACTAAAAATGGCATTGCATTTCCACAAGCTTTAGAACAAGCATGTCTGCATTCATGGAAAATCTTATTGGTTAGCAATGAAGAAACAGGTGGGGTCTGAAGCCTCTCATGCATTCCAGGAAGGACATTTTCTAACCTATTACTATTTTCTTTTTTCCACATAGAGCAAAGACTGTCCCACAAGGTCACTGTCCTCCATCCCCCAAGGTGGCAAAAGACACTAAGAGGGGCCCAGGTATCCACTCTGATGTAAAATGATGACAATGAAACCATCACTTTCAAGATCCCTCTCAGCCAATTAAGTGAAAGCTAATTAAGACCATGATGAGAAATACGCTGCTTGATTGTCCCATGCCTTCTACATCGTGGGGGGTTGGATTGTCAAAGTGGAGCACAGATCATCTTTCTATTAATACATCTGTTCCTTTCACTCACTCCCTTGTGTAACGGCAATATAAAAAAGAAGCCAGCACAAAGAGATTGAGTATGCAGGTTTGCAAATGCTTTTGTTCAGCACCTGAAAAGTATTCAAAAGGTTGTGCATACTGCAGTCAGTACAAATCAGTGATATCTATCTTTAAATGAATTTGCTTTCTAATTCTATATTTCTTTTAGCTGTGAATAAAAATAGTTTGTCAGTGGAAACTAATTAAAACAATTATATTACATCTAAATGAACTATATCTAAGAATGGCATCCCATTTTTTATGTACATCTGGTGCACCGAAAGAAACAAATTTTTCTGACACTTTCTTTTTATGATCATTTAAAAGTTTGTCATAAAAATAATTGTTATTTCATTAAATAATAACCTTGAATAGATTATTAATTTTTCACTGAAATACTATAATACCCAATAATATAAAAATATTCTGTTATCTATTATATAGTAATTTCTTTGTAAGTACTATTTGATTACCGCATTATGAGGTATTATTAGAACTTTTATCTTCATGTTTAACAGCTTTTCCACTCATTATAAAAACATGTATTGCTCTTTGCAAATGTTTATGATATGATCTGAAATTTTGTGCTCTGTCACGGTTTCCCCCTTTCTCAGAATAAGGGAAGGCTTGTAGGCAGTAATCCATTTTACTTTTCTTTTATGTATCAAAGGACAACACAAAAAGGCACGCGGACAAGATTTCAAAAACCAAAAGGACAAGGGAGAACTCAAGCACATGCAGTTATTGGGACGGTGGACCGACACCTGAACATTAAACACGAAAGCCTTATATATCCGAATACAAATTCCCACCACCAATAACAAACCCAATCATACATCACAAACTAAACACAGCTGAACTAAATACTTATACCCCTAACGACATTTCAAAATAAAAGTGCAAAACAAAACCTAAATACAAAACTCAACCAAGGGCGGCCCCTAGCGGCAGCTAACAGGACAGGACAGGACCCCCCCTTACGGTGCACCCCAGGGCAGCCAAACCCACCTACGGGTGGAGGAGGGGAAGGCGGAGGCAAAGGTCACCGTCCCACGAGCCCCACCCGGCCATCACTCCCAGGACTACATCCTGGCCGGCGCTCCGCACGGCCAGGGCGGTCCGGATGAGTCTCCTGGGACACTCCCCTTTGAGAGTCCCCACCCGTGTTCCTGGAGCCTCTACCAGGGGGTCCCCACCCGTGTTCCTGGAGCCTCTACCTCTCCGTCCTCAGGGGCGGAGCCCCCTACTGAGAGCCCCACACTGTCCACAGGGGCGGAACCCCCTCCTGGGAACCCTTCAGCGGGGAGCCCATCATTGTCCTTTTGAGGTGAAGCCCCTTACAGGGTGCCGCTCTCTGTCCTCTGGGGTGGAGCCCCTTACCGGGAGCCCCTCTCTGTCCTCAGGGGTGGAGCCCCCTCCTGGGAGCCCTTCAACGGGGAACCCCTCACTGTCCATGAGGGCAGAGCCCCCTACTAGGAGCCACTCTCTGTCTTCGCGGTCGAAGCCCCCTCCTGGGAGCCCTTCAGTGGGGAGCCCCTCGCTGTCCTCAGAGCCGGGACCCCTTACTTGGAGCCCCTCACTGTCCATAGAGCCGGGGCCCCTTACTTGGAGTCCCTTGCTGTCCTTTGGAGTGGAGCCCTCGGGGAACCCCTCGCTGTTCCCGGAAGTGGAGCCCTCCTTCTGACCTCCACAAAAAGCCTTCGGGGGCCCCAGTACACCCCTCCCAAAAAAAATAAAAATTCAGGGGAAAACCCCCAGCTCCTGTTGCTGCTACGGGCCCCTCTGCAGTAGCAACTGGCCTTTCTCCTATGATTACAGGCCCCTCTTGGGCCTGTACTGGACTATTGGGCCCCGCTACAGTGGCTAAAGGCCCCGCTACAAGCCCCTCTGTGGCTGCTACGGGCCCCTCTGTGGCTACCTGCTCTGTTACAGGCCCCTCTGTGGCTACCTGCTCTGTTACGGGCCCCTCTGTGGCTGCTACGGGCCCCTCTGTGGCTACCTGCTCTGTTACGGGCCCCTGTGCTCTGGCTACAGGCCCCTCTGCTCTGGCTACAGGCCCCTCTTGAACCCCTGCTGCGGCTATCGGCCCCTCTGCTATGTATACATGCCTCTCTCGGACCCCTGCTGCGGCCATCAGCCCCTCTGCTATGGATACAGGCCCCTCTCGGACTTCTGCAGGAGCTAAAGGCCCCGCTGTAGCAGCTAAAGACCCCGCTGTAGCTACCAATTCCCTCTAAAAACCCCTCTGCAGCTACCAGCCCCTCTAAAAACCCCTCTGTAGCTAACGACCCCTCTACTGGGCTAAGCTGCTGGGCTAACGGGCTAAGCTGCTGGGCTTCTATGGGCCTTAAGGGCTCAACTAAAGAGCCTGATGGCTCCTCTAAAGGGCCTAAAAGATCCACTGGCTCAGGGCTGGGGGCTGCCCGGACTCTAGCCCCAACTACGCTACCTAGAGCAGGTACTTGAAGTCGGCGGGCAGGCGTGGGAGGCTGCAGCCATCTCCGAGGGCGTGGTCTCTGTGGCGCTGTTGAGTGTTGCTTCCCCAAGGAGAGGCAGGATGGGCTGCTTAGCCGCGTGGAGCTGTGGTGGGTCGAGCAATGCGACTAACATGGCCACCAGCCCCGTGAGCTTATCCAGCAGCCGTTCATTTTCCTCTACTTCCTCCTTCAGACTCCTCAGGGGAAGTTGTCGATGCACTGGCAGGGAAGGCGGGAGTGTTCTCGGGGTCGGACTGGGACTCGTGATGACGGCTCACGCTATGGCAGGTGCGGCAGTCTCTGGTCTCAGGGTCCTTGGGGCACTCCCCTCTGGCGCCTTCGCCGGGGTGTTCACGACAGGCCTCGATGCCCGCTTTCCCCGTATGGGTTGAGGGTCCTGGCCATACGCCAATGGGAGGACCTGAAGAACACCAGGATCCAACTCCCAAACCGGAGTGTTCACAGCGGACAACACAAAAAGGCACGCGAGCCAGATTTCAAAAACCAAAAGGACAAGGGAGAACTCAAGCACATGTAGTTATTGGGACGGTGGACCGACACCTGAACTCTAAACACAAAAGCCTTATATATCCGAATACAAATCCCCACCACCAATAACAAACCCAATCATACATCACAAACTAAACACAGCTGAAACCCCTAAGGGCATTTCAAAATAAAAGTGCAAAACAAAACCTAAATACAAAACTCGGCCCCAAAGTTGCATGCAAAAGTGTAAATACCCCCAAGTCAATAATGATTTAAAATATAATGAATAAAGGATACATAAAATATATAACTGGCTATAACTTTTTGTTTATTATTATTTTTTACATTTGCTTAATTCAGCAAACTTTTGTATACCTCTTCAACATGTTATAAATTTATTTTCCTGAAAACAGTAATTCCAGACTCCTTTTTTTCAACTGCTAGTGTATGTAAATATGTTTATGTTTACGGCATTTAGCAGAGGCTCTTATCAACAGCGACGTACATCATTGCTCAAGTAGTCGACATCTGTTCTTCAAACCTGTAAAGCTGTTACTACTGTTCTTTTGAAACTCTTTATTGTCTTATCTTTATTCCTCTTGTTGCATTGAGCATGTTTATGACAAAAGAATTTCACTTGGGATAAATAAAGTTCTTTCTTATCTTATCTTACCAAGTTACTGCCAGCTAAGTTACACACCTTTACAAGCCCTGTATTTGTAATATAAGCTGTTGACAAATAAGACTCTTTCAGCTACAGCCACAGAAAAAAATAAGAGACCACTTTCCCCTTTTTCTGTTCACTGTTTGTACAATTTGCAGCAGTGTGTGTGTGTAAAATGCACGGGTTGCTATTCTTTTTATGAACTATTGCAGTGTGAGCTGTATAAAAAAATAAGAAATGCCCCCAGTATGTGTTTGTATAGCAACTATACTATGTGCAGTATTTCAGCAGCTTCACACCTGATTCAGTTTGCTGATGGGATGAAATAGAGCTCACACATGCACACACTATGCACTTAACATTACTATTTTAATTGTTGCAGTTGTAAAATAATGTGTGTTGTGTAGTTTAACTTTCCCATGGTATAATACATTATTTATATGTATTATTTTTTATTTTCACGTGATGCACCCATGGCGGTACATGCACATTGATGGAGCTCCTGACATCTAGCCCTTATTTTTTATCTTTTTCACCTCTTGTCGACAGATTCAACACTTGCAATCTTTAAAATTATTCTCTTATTGATGGTGCACAAACAGCTAACTTTGAACTCTTTCTTCTTCTCCCCGTAAGAAGAAATCTAAGCCAGAAGAGAATGCTGCCAATTCAGCTAAAATGGGGGACTCAATGGCACGGCTTGAGCAAGTTTTAAAATCTGAGTTAGCGGCATTGAGAGACGATTTCTCTTCGCATACATCTACCATGTGTTCAAATATTGACTCTGTAACAGGTGAAAAGAAGGAGCAAAGGAAAATCAAACAGTCACGGCACTCATTTGGATACGTTCAAGCAACAGCTCGTTGATCTACAGGACCGTAGCAGACGCAACAACCTACAGCTAGTTGGCTTTCCCGAAGGTGCGGAAAAAGATGACCCCATAGGCTTCCTTAACCGGTCTCTGCCTGTTTGGTTTCCACATCTAGCGAACAGGGAGATCGAAATCGAACGAGCTCATCGCATTTACTCCAACATTTCATCTAGTGCCAGGAAACCTTGTGTGTTCATCTTTAAGCTTCTCCATTACAATGACAGAGATCTTATTCTTCGTGAGGCTAGGAATCACGGGCCCCTGCACTTACACGATGGAGGTACACTAAGCTTTTGTCCAGACTACTCTCGCTACAGCTAAGAAACGTAGTGCTTTCACTGTGGTGAGGAAGGAACTGAGAGAAAAGGGGATTCCGAATTTCGTTCAGTACCCAGCAATGCTGAAAGTGAATCTGAATGGTCAGAATACATTTCTGCACTCTCCAGACGAGGTGCGTAAATTCTGCAAATCATTGCCCCAGGTCCGCTGCTCAGGTACCGACTGATCCAAATGCTGCAGGTCCCTTCCAAATTGCTCCTCCGAGCATCAAGGTCATGTCTGTTACATGTCAAATTTCTTCTGGTGCTTTATTCCTGTGATTTTATGTTCTACTGTTCATGTTTTGAACGTCTTCTGACGTTCAAAACATGAATGCCCAACTATATAGGTGAAGTGTTTTCCTTTTTTGTATTCAATATTAGGGCTAAAATCAGCACTCTACTGCGTGTGAGCCAATGTTTGATGTCACATATTTTTGAGAGAGTTTATGGGTTTTTGTGAAGGTTTATGGATTTTGTTTTGCAGGGTTTTGTATTTCTTGTTTTTGGAAGAGGTAGTGGGTGGGTTCTTGGTAAACATCTGAAGTTCTGTTCGATGTATGTTCTTTAATCTTTTTTAGTTTATAGAACGTTTGAAAGCAATGAGTAATCTAAATATATTAAATTGGAATGTAAATGATTCAAATGGTCTCCACAAACGTGTATGCTGTTTGGACTTTTTGAGAAGGAAGAAAATTGATCTCGTTCTGATTCAGGAAAGACATTTGAAGGTAAGTTTTACAAAGTGGTATCTTCTTCATCAGCTGTCAACAAGGATGTTATTATCTTAATTATGAGAAATCTACACATTAAAATACTGGATCAAAGTAATGACACAGATGGTAGGATAGCTGGTAGGGAGCTGATATGAATGCCGTTATGTCCCTTGAACTAGATAGATCTGGGGATAGCAAAGCCACTGTCCTCTAACAATCTAAAGCGTTGTATGTCCTCCCTTTCCTTACTAGACTCATGGCATCTGACAAGTCATTCGACTAGAATGTATACCTTTTTCTCACCAAGGCATAAGTCGTACTCCCGTATTGACTTTATTTTCACTTCTGTCTACATCAATAGCTAATTCAGAAATCTAGCCAATATCCCTCTCTGATCATAGTTGTAACTTTCAAAGCTCTCGCTTGCCAGTCAACCACTCCGAGCACCTCGTTGGTGACTTAACCCATCTTCACTGCGTGAGGAAAATTTTAATATTTTGTGCAAAGCACAGCTTTTAGAGTTTATTGAATTTAATAAAAATTCTGTAGATGATCCCTGGATTGTCTGCGACGCGGTCAAAGGCTTTATTCATAATTTTTCTATCTCATATGCGTCATACCTCCAGAAATCACGTGCGAAGAAAATATCTAATCTTGAAAATGAACTGGCTGCATTAGACAGATCAAACCAACTTTCCTATTCTGCATGGACAGCCACTAGAATTTATGTTATAAATTTCAAACTTAATCAACTATTAAAGGTTAAAGCAGAATTTCTTATTCTGAGAACTAGGCAATATTATTACTTTCATGGAAGCAGACCTAGTCATCTACTGGCTCTACAGCTGCGTAACAGTGAGAAATTTGCGAATATCACAGCCATAAAATCTCCATCCGATGAGCTTTTAACTAAGCTTTTGTCTGATTCTGATTTGGCCTCTCTAGCAGGACCAATTACTCTTGAAGAATTGGAAATAGCCCTGAAGTGTATGAGGAAAGGGAAATCGCCAGGTTTGGATGGAATTCTTGTGGAATTCCACTCTACTTTCTGGACTGAGCTAGGCCTTCTTATTCTAGATATGATAAATTACTCAGTCGAAAAAGGATGCTTTAGACAGGATATTAACACGGCTGTTATTTCTCTTCTTTTAAAAAAAGATAAGGATCCTACCTCATGTGCCAGTTATTGTCCACTCTCCTTGCTCGGAGCAGACATTAAACTTTATGCCAAAGTTCTGTCTGTTTATGACTAAGCTAGTTAATAAAGATCAAACAGGTTTTATTAGATCTCGTAATGCTTCTGATAATCTGCGTTATCTATTACACAATCTATTAGGCTGACCAATCTAATTCTCTCTGCTGAGTGTTTTCTTTAGACGCCATGAAATTCAATTATCTTTGGTCAGTGCTAGAACATATGGGTTTGGGATCAAAATTTATTAATATGATCAAAGTCTAACCCAAGGGCAGTGGGGGGCGGTTGATCTCAGTGTTTTTCCATAAGGCTGCCCGCTCTCACCTTTACTGTTTGCTTTGTCAGTAGAACCCTTGGCTCAGGCTATTTGACTATCAGAACATATTTCCCCTATCACTATTAAGAGTACTTCTCACCACATTTCTCTGTATGCCGACGATATTTTATTATTTATAAACAAGCCTGCTCTGTCAATTCTGCACATTATGGGATTGTTTGACCATTTCAGTTATCTCTGAGGCTACAAGTCTTGTTTTCTCTCACTAAACTTTAACCCTGACTCTCTTCCGCTTCCTAGTGTTGCACCTGTTGTCGGTTCCTTCAAATATCTAGGCATAGACATTTATCCTTCTCTTCAAAGCACTATCTCTAAAAATTTCAAAAGAATCCTGTCAGAGGTCACTACAGATCTTTCAAACTGGTCAAATCTACCTACCTCTTTATATGCTCGGATATCTGTAGTTAAAATGAATATTCTCCCCCATGTAAATTTTATCACTGGCATGCTTTCTTTACTAGCCCCAGTTCATTTCTGGGACCAACTTCACGCTGCTCTTACCAAATATATTTGAAATGGGAAACATTCTCGGATAAGGCTCCCCACTATCGAGCATAGTGCTCTCTGAGCTGCGCTTGCTCCACCTCCCCCTTCTTGAATGAAACAGATATGCTGTTTCACTATTGGTGGCCTTTTGCCTTGGCCCTTCCAAAACCTCTTGGGAGAGTGCTGTCTTGCAGCCTGACAAGATATGGTGGCTTGGGCTCATGGTGTTGCAAAGGGGGCAACATTCCTCCTTGCCCAGCCACAGGTGTAAATTCCTTGGGCAGGGGAGAGTCATACGTTGCTATCACCAGAAAAATAAGCCTTGTCTGCAGGATCTTCCACAGGTCTGCCAAGGTGATGTTTCTTTGAAACACGTCGTCCTACGTTATCCAGTCCCCGTGGCATCCCTGAGCAACAGCCTTGACCTTGAGGGGCTCATTCTTCATGCTCGCCACCTGTGCCATGACCAACTCCTTCCTCTCTTTTCTGCTGGCCTTGGGCCAGAACTTTGAAGCCTTTCCATACCCAAGGCACGCTCTTCCTGCCAATGATCTCTTTATGCTGTAGCCTGCTTATTGCCTTGTCGACTTCGGCATGAGCTTTCCATTTATGGCCAGTGCGAATCTGGACGTTGGCACTCCTCATTGTCTGATCAGTGGATTCCTTGATCTCCAGCATCAACCTGTTTTTCTCCTTCATGTAGCCTAGCGTGATTGATTGCAGCTGGAGAATGTTTCGTCCAAAGAGACAGGTTTTAGACATGCATCACTGCAGGCCCAGCCATCTTGCTTACTATGGATACTGGAATCCATACTTGCATACTTTAAGCGGCTACGTTATCCTCTAGTATAATGTGGTATGATAGACCTTGAGTGTTCCTGGGAGCTGGCACTGGTCGATACTTGAGAGGCCGTCAGTCAGCTGCTTCCTCACAGCTTTGTCTCCTTGTTTATCTGAGAGCTCTGCTGTTTATTGTCTCCCTAGACTTTTGATAGACTGGTTGGCAAGTAGGGGGATCTTCTCCCCACCAACAGCAAAGACGATGCGGTTACTTCTTAACTCCCTTCTGGAGAGACAGACTTCAGTATTTGGCAGGTTTGATCTTTATCCTTGTCCAGAACATCAACTCATCCACTCTCTTCAGCACCCTTAAAGGTGCTGTTGGCAGAAGATTGGTGATTACATC
The DNA here is from genome assembly GCA_037577275.1 of Bryconaethiops microstoma. Lineage (NCBI taxonomy): Eukaryota > Metazoa > Chordata > Actinopteri > Characiformes > Alestidae > Bryconaethiops > Bryconaethiops microstoma. The sequence goes on along the minus strand of JBBJLS010000128.1, from coordinate 27,105,479 downwards.
TATGAAAGCTCTCAGGGGAGGTAGTTTCTGGCCAGATGGCATCCTAACTCATCCTGCCATCTGCCTTGCCCCTATTAGAATTAACTAAAAGCAGCTCCAAATGGTGAACAGGATGGGGGATACATGCTACGAACAGGATGGGGAATACTGAGTACCCCATTGCAATGCCCACCTCCAGCTGCTGCCATTTGGTTGTGAACTCCTGGAGGGAGAAAGCCATTTGCAGGTCACCAAAAGTAGCTATTGAGTAATCTCTTCATGCTGCCAGGCATGTGGAAAAATTCCAGTGTACTCAATGAGCTGGTGGGGCACGGAGCCATATGTATTCGGCACATCAAACCACACAACTTGCAGGTTGGATTTTTCCCGTTTGGCCATTTGGATCTGCTCCCAGATTATAGGATGGTGGTGGCCTAGTGGTAGGATACTTGCCTCTGGACCAAGAGGTCATGGGTTCGAATCCTACCTCCAGCACACCACCACTGGGTTCCTTAAACCCCAAGTTGCTCCAGGGAGGCTGTCCCCTGTATTAGAATGGAAGTCGCTTTGGATAAAAAGCATCTGCTAAATGCCGTAAATGTAAATTGCTGAGGAGTGCTCCATGCACCCTGGGAATCCAGGGACCCCCACCTTTTGGTAGTTTGTGTCAACATACTCATTCTCCAGCAGATAATTGGTCATCCTCCATGCTAGAATGGAGAAGAAGATCTTTCCTTCAACATTGAGCAAGGTGATGCTCCAGAATTGTCCAATCTCTCTTGAATCCTTCTCCTTAGGGATGAAGACTGCTAGAGCTGTCCGCCATGCCTTTGGTATGGTCTACTTTTTCCATGTGACTTGAATGAGTTCCCATAGTTGTTTCAGCTCTGCCAGGCACTTCTTGTACAGTTTGTAGGGTACCCCATTAGGACCTGGAGCTGATGCAGATCTGGCCTTTCTCACAAACTCTCGAACTTCGTTGAGCTTTGGGGGGAGTATATGGAAATAGGACACTGGTGCATCTGGACGGGACAGATAGCCTGATGGACCTAGAGGCTTATTCCTTGCTAGATCACTATACTGCCTCCTGATGTACTCCTCCAGCACCTCTCTAGTGACCTCCAATTTCCCCGACTTCGGGTACTCCAGCAGCTGCCTGGTAAACCTAAAGCAGTTCTTGAAGAAGTTGGCTCGGTCCTTCTCTTTACTCTTATGCCTCCTTCAAATCTGCTCCGGTTTCCACAGATTGGCAAATCTCTGCCTGATCTCATTCCAGAGACCTTTGAAATCCTCTTTCTCGCTCTAGCTTGCTTTACTCCAACACTTGCGGAGTTCCCGCCGCTACTGGATTCTCCTGCCTCCCCTTCTGCCTTGGCATGATGGACTTCTTACTGGTGATTACTCCAAAACCTGTCATTGCATTAATGGTAGAGAATGTCTCAGAGGTAGTTGAGTCTGGATTCAACACTGCAACGCAAAGATCGTAGGATCCCACTGAGGTCTGAATCCAGTTTCTGCCTGGTTGCTGCCTCGCTGGAATTTGGCCACTTGATATTACTCCTCGTTGGAGCCTTCACCACACTGCCTTTTGGCTTCACCTTTCTAGGTGGATACCATGGGTCTTCCTGTCACCGTGGTACTGGCCTACCTTCTCCACAGGGCCTTCCTTCTCTTCTTCCTGACTTTTCTCAGCAACAACGAGACCAATGGCACTGTGGTTCTTTTCCTGGCCTTTGGTCCCTCTTGTCTGATCCACCATAGCAGTGAAAGGTTGCTGTGGAATGTTCCCTCCACATTGCATTCTTCCCTGATGGATTCGGAGGCCTCTTGCTGAGGTCACCTTTTCCTACCTACACCCACACACCCATAGGCTCTTCTCATTGTTCTTATCAGTTCCTACCGTTACTGTGTTGTCCATCCATGTAGGTCCATGTTTCATCCTGCCTCTCGGAAGGCCTTCATAATAACATTCAGGTGTCTCTGACAGAGACTAGTGGGTTGGGTTACCAGCTGCCCGCTTTCCTGCCACCAGCCTTCCCTGGACTCCAAATGCCCTGTTCGCAGTAGTCACTGGAATACCAGGAAGAAAAACAAATTCACAGGTAGGTCTTCACCTGCATAGGGCACTGCTGCCTGACACACCTCCTCTGGTGCCTATAGGTCGGCAGGCTGCAGGATCATCAGCCGGGTACCACCACTCCTTGATGTTTTGCCCCTTTGAACCCGGATCATCTCCTGGTGGCGGGGCAGTGACAGGGTCATCTCCCTGTCACCCCCTGCAGCCTGCCCTTGTGCTTAGTTATGCTCTAGTGTGCATTACTCCTCTTTATCCAGAGCCAAAAGCTGCTCTTCTCTGCCTTCTCTGCCAGCTCTTTAACCCTCTGAGGTCTGAGGCCTGTCAGTCACTTTGAGGCAGTTTGCTACACCTTTACATTTTTAAGTATTTCATCTAACTAAAAACATATATGCAAAAGTGACACATATGGTTATATTCTGGAAACCTGAGCAATAATATTATGAGATTAAAGTAAATGTAATGAAATTAGTTTTTATTCAAATTTTGTGTAAACATGAAATGACAAAACTATTTTCAGAGGTCTTCAAATATCATAAAAACACACTATAAATATATCTGAGGAGGACTTTGAAGTTTGAACCTTGTAAACCTATGTTTGGCTACAAAAAAAGTAAGAAGAGCATTCAGAAATGTAATGTAGTTTCAATACAAAGTTTAAAAAAGTCAGTCTTTTCTCTGAAGCCAGTGGTTCTTTCATATGCATTTTTATTAGGTGGGTGTATCACACCTGTAACTTCCCCCTCCCCATGTCAATGGCCATGTGTCAATGGCTGTCATTGTCTGCCTGCCCCTGCCCCAAAGCTCTACAAGCTACTGCAAAGAAAAGAAGCCCCAACATAGAAAAGCTTAAATTAAAATCTTAGCTTGAGCATGCCCATGTACAAGGAATCAGTAGAATTCAGAAACTCCAGCTTCCACCCATCTGTACTTTGCACCTCCAGCGATGCTCCTGACAGCTTGGTTGTTGGTGTTGTGACATTGGTTTTCCACAGCATCCTCTGAAAAGGACAGCTTAAAGAGATCCAGAGGAGTGTGATGGTCCTCTGCCCTTGGCTGCACACCAGGCTCTCTTGTAGGAAGAAAACACAGTGGTGGTGAAGTGATATCTGCATCACTTTCTGTCTTTCATGAAAGTGGATGCTGTTTGGCCTGAAGCCATGCTCTTTTCCCAGCTGGCACAAGTTGGATGTTCTCCATATCACTGTAAAGTTGAATAGAAAATATTTGAAAATATCTTTCTATCTTTTTAAAATATTGAATTCACCATTACAAGACAAGACATGACCCAAATCTGCATATCTTTCTAGCAACACCTAACCTAAAGTTGCATATGGCCTACACAAAGAGCAGGCTATCTATCATTCACACCTAATCTGTCATGATAATTTCAGTTTTGGTTCATACCTACCATAACAAAGACATGCATACTAATGATAAAATACAACAGTATTTTAGCCATATGATCATCTGACTAGCAAAAGACTAGATATAGCTTCAGTCTCCCTATAAGCTAACCGAAAAAAACATGATGCATGATTAGCCTGATTAGCCTAATGTTGGCTGATTAGCTTACTGTAAACGCAACTCTGAGCACAACATGACATGGATTTTAGTCATATGATCATCTGACCAGCAAAAGACTAAATGTAGCTTCATTCTCCCCATAAGCTAACTGCAAAAAACATGATGCATGATTAGCCTGATTAGCCTAATGCTGGCTGATTAGCCTACTGTAAACGCAACTCGGAGCACAATGTGACATGAATTTTAGTCATATGATCATCTGATCAGCAAAAGACTAGATATAGCTTCATTCTCCCTAAAAGCTAACCGAAAAAGCACCAACAACAGCTAGTAAAACAGATATTAGGCTATTTTTACTCATCGTAATTATCTCAGACAAGATCAAGACGAAGCTTAAACTGCATCTCTTCATAATTGCTGTCATAACTGGATAAATCAAACTTTGCATCATCTGACTCCTGGATCAGCAGCGAGGCTTCGTCAGGCGACATCTTCCGTTCGCTGGACATCCTTCCTCAAAATTTTCCCGTGTGTGCAAAAAGACCATGTGCGTTTGTTTATAGTGGTGAAATTGGGTGTGTTCTCACCTCCCCGTGCTACACACGCCTATTGCTTGCCTTGGTGTTTTCCATCTGAATAGCAGAAGGGTGTGTCATTAACAGGCGGCTGCTGGCTAAGGCAGAGAAAATATCAAGATTTCTTTTTATTCTATTTACAAAGCGTCATCGATAGATTTTATTTTAACAAAAATAATCATACATATTTGAAAACGAGAAGATTCAAGGTTTCTAGTGGTGTTACTTACATGTTTCTAGGACAAAAACTCACAGAGCTTTAGATGATTGTTTTGGAACAGTCCAAAAAGTCCCCCAGATGGGACTTCGACTGTCAGGTGTTAGCTTTGTGAAGGCTAACACCTGACACACCCATGTCTCTCAGGAGGCAAACTGCTGATGTCGCCATGAAGCCACGACAGCAAACCTCTACTGGGCAAATGGTGGTGTCCCATCCTGCCTCCCTGCACTCAGCTGCAAGCTCTGAGTATTTCAGCTGCAAGGTCTGAGTATTTCGCTATGTGGACGCTCTCATGCAGCCTCCACATAGCAAAATGAGCAGTGAAATTACACATAAGACTATTGCACATAATAATAATGATTAAGCACACATATAGAAATTACACATCTGAGTTGTTGCTTAGGCTATTGTGACAGGGAGGAGTTACAGAATCTGATGGGTGGGTGTGTGACAGGGGGAGGAGTTATAGAGTGTGACAGCAGCAGGGAGGAAGGATTTTCTGTGACGTTCAGTGGAGCACTTTAAGCTGGTGAATCTATGGATAAAAGTGCATCTCTGTTCAACCACAGCACTATGGAGTGAGTGATCAGCATTGTCTGTGATGGACTGAAGTCTAGACAATGTTCTCCTCTCAGGCAAGTTGTCAAGTTCCTCACCAATCACTAAGTCTGGTTTCCAGCTTGCTGGGCCTCTTGGTGCCACAGTATAGAAAATGGCTATAGAATCATAGAACATCTGCAAAATGGCTCTGGATAAGAATGTCTGCAAAATGCCATAAATGTAAACATGGTGTTGCAGATTCTGAAAGATTGGAGTCTTTGTAGGAAGTACAGATCTTTGACCAGGCTAGCTTATTGACCATGTGCACACCAAGGTACTTATAGTCCTGAACAATCTCCACATCCACTCTCCTAATAGACACAGAGCGACAGAACAATGTAATCTTTTCAGGTCCCTTCATGCCACACCACACATCATCTGGTGTTGTTCTGCTCCAGCTTTCTCCTGTAGCTGTCCTTCCTCCCTTTAACTTCACAGACAAATACCTTGTAGCGCAGAGGTGGAATGACTCTGCAGCTTCTCTCTGGTGGGACAGTCCACAAACTGAAGGTGCTAGGTGTCCTGTTCAGAGAGACATGGTTGAATCTCTGAAGATGAAAATAATAGTATCCGCATGCCTCGTCTGCAGTGTCCGATGTGGATGAAGTCACAGGCCTTGGCTGATTGAGGACTGTAAACAACAATGGCAGTCATTTATGAGAAATCTCTGGGCCGATAGTATAGGCATAGCCCCAGTGCTTCCAGGTCTCCAGGCTGCAGATGCCAATATGGCACTATTACTTATTAACAGAAACAGCAAGCCTGTTATATCTGACTAGTGCCGTAAGCTTGTGAATCTTATTGCCCAGTGCATTGTCTCCTCCTCCTGCTCACCAAATGGTTATCCATTCCTCACTGCTCTTTTTACTCAACCCTTTGCTTCTCCATGGCATCCTCTTTATGTCTTTTCCCACCTTATTTCCTCGGAAATGTCCAAGATGATCTCTCTATGCTTTGTTGCATCGTGCCTGCACACACAAAAAAAGAATAAAGTGTCTAAAAAACCTCTAAAAGATGTGTTGGCCCGTTGTCCACATACATTTGACCAAGTAGTATGACAAGTGACAGGCATAAGTCAGAAGTCATTATATGTCAAACTGCATTGTGCAGATATTCCATGAGCAGATTTTTAATGTATTGCTTTTGTGTATTTCAAAAACAATGAATTCAAAACAGATCATTGTTACAGCTTCCACAGACTGTATGAATTCCATGGACTACATGAAATTGAGAGCAAATGACATGTTCTGAAACATTAATAGTGTTTAAATACCACATGAAACACATTAGATTGAAAATTATATGTTAGAAAATTATATAAGCCTTTTATAGTATATTGCATCAATGCCAATGAACGTGACACCTAGGGTGACTTTTCTCATTAAAGATGAGGCAGTAATGGCTTTCGAAGTGGAATTTATGAAAGTTACTTTCAGTTATCGCTTTCTCCAAATGGCTGAGTGGGTTGGAACTGCAGGTTGTGCCCTCACCATCCCTCTGGCCTAGCCCTCCCTCCTCTCTGCTGGCCAGATTCCACTCCTCAGCCCTGGCATTTGAGGGACAAGGCTGGAGGTCTTGGCCCCATCCCAGCTGTGTCCTGGTTACTGGCTTACTGACCACTCTATACTCCTGAATTACATTTCTCTGCATTTAATGCATTCACCAAGTGAGGCAGTGGGCAGCCAGGTCACAGCACCTGGTGAGCAGTGTGTGGGGATGGTACATTACTCATTAGCAGTGCTGGGATTCAAACCCACAGCCTTCTGACACAGATGCAGATTCTTAACCACTAGGCCACCAGCTGCCACAAGTTTTTTTTTTTTTTCTAGTAATAAAAATTAAACTAGTTTTTTATTCAAAGTTTTCAATTTAGCAAAAGTAAAAATAACTACATACATGTTCATATGTTCCAGTTACATGAAAAACATCAACAACCACATACACTGATTGTTCATACACCGAATATATCCTTTCACCTATAAATAGATTTTAAAATAGGAACGTTTACTTGAACCTAAGCAGGCTAGAACAAGAAAACAGGCTTCATGACTCAAACCAGTCTCCTCTCAAAACAGAGCTCCTGTACATCCCAGGATGCAACCCCAAGACGTGACCAGTTAATGACTTTTGGAAATGCTGTCATCACACCCACATCAAAAGTACAAAATCTTCTTTTAAATGAAGATGTCTCATTTACATCTCAAATTAACAATCCAGAATTTGTAGCTACCTTCATTATAACATAGACAGTATAAATCCATTCCTCACCACTGATGCAATCCAGATACTTGTCCAGTCACTTGTCATGTCAAGACTGGACAGTGTATTTTGTTTCCGGCTGGCCTCCTTCTAAAGACTAAAGACCACTACCCGGTAACACCATGTTATTGATTCAATATTGAATTATGGTTAAATGCATTGATTTATGGTCACTGTTGAATTATCAATGTTGAAACTAAAACAATTTTTGGTCAGATTTTCAATATTGAACATTCGATGGTAACAAAACCTTAATTCAATATTGATATAAAATGACTTTTTCAACATTGAAAATAAGATGCTGAATTAACATTGATATTACTGAAAATATCCAACATTGAAAGCACTTTTGCCAAACAAGCGTTGAAACAATGTTGAATCCATCCACAAATGGTTGATTTTTCAACGCTGAATAGATGGCCTTCTCAACGAGCAAGATCAATGCTAGATCAACATTAAAGATCCTCTTTCTCTGATATGGAATCAATGGATGTGTGCTATCTGGGTACAGATGTCTCAGAATGCAGCAGTAAACCATCACTGGTGTCACGCGTACAGGTCATGTGACACGCAAGGGCAATCAGAAATGAGTGCATCACATGGTATTTAAGCCTAGTTATGGCAGGTAGTTAGTGCTCAGTGCTCAGTCTTCATCCCTCAGCCATACCAAGAATGTGGATTCCGGTGGGAATCCTAACTCTATCTAAAGAGAGTTCGTATAGCAACGTAGCATGTGAGAGTAGTGTGAGAGAGATGAGAGAGTAGCACGGGTGAGAGAGTTGCACAGAGTAGCGTGAGAGAGGTCTACCAACTCTCTTTGGGTTCTTCCACCACGTTACACTGGTGTAGCGGCTGCCTTCTGTCGTGACAGAATGATTGAGCCTACAGCCGTGAATCCAGCAGAGTTTGCTGCCATATGTGACGTTGTTACGCAGAAGGTGATTATAAGGCTGGAATGTGATGTGGTTGGCTTGCAGCAGGCGCTTCATTAGTTCTTTGTGGCTCATGCTGAGCGAGTCACCACACTTGAGACCATTGTGCATGAGCAGACTGCTGAGCGGGCAGCACCACAGGTGGCACCCCAATCTTCTCCCCCTCTCCCTGCTCCTTCACCGAGCTTCATTCCAAAAATCTCTTAACCAGATAAATGGGATGGGAAGTGTGATGATTTTCTCACTAAAATAAATGTTATTTGAGTTTCAGGAAGAGCGCTATCACACCGACAGCAGCTGCTTCTCGTCTCCCTCCTTTCTGGGCAGGCTACAGCTGAGTAGGCTATCACAGTCTTAAGGTCGAAGTCAGAGATAGCATGCTCCTATCCTGAGTTCTGTCATTAAGGTAAGTCGGGGGGGGGGGGGGGCTCCTACCTGGTCCACTGGTGGTTTCTTTCCCTGCTCCCTTCCCTTCCAAATTCCTCTTGCAGGCCCCCGTCCAGCTGGGCCACCAAAAGATCGTCTCTGCTGCATTCGTGGATTCAGGTAAAGCAGGGAACTTTATCAATCAGGCTTTTGCTGCCCTGCTGGGTGTGAGGTTTGAGGCATTATCCCGGCCTATTAACAACAATGCCATTAATGGCCGACCCTTTGTACTAGCCCCATTACTCATCAGACTTCCCCTTTAACCCTCACTATTGGAAAGCATGTTGAAAAGACCAGGACATGTTCAGGGGAGTCCGAGGCCCCCGAGGTCGACATAGAGGCCATTCCCATCCTGTATCGTGCCTTGGCGGAGGTCTTTAGTAAAAAAAGGCCACCAATCTAACACTCTAAATGACCATATGATATGACTATTGACCTCCTGACGGGTACGATACCGCCCCACAGCCGTCTTTATTCCCTCTCCATGACAGAACATCAGGCGATGGAAGAGTACATCAATGAGACCTTTATCATCTCCGGCAGCCACGGGGTTAATCTTTGTAAAGAAAAAAAGATGGGAGTCTCCGTCCATGTGTCGATTACTGGGAGCTAAATCCTATAATGGTGAAGAATAGTCACTCGCTTCCACTCACTAATACCACCCTAGACACTCTCTTTGGTGCTCATGTGGTCACAAAATTGGACCTTCGGTGCGCCTATAATCTGGTGCACATCAGAGAGGGTGATGAGTGGAAGACAGCTTTCATTACTACAACTAGATGCTGGTAATGCTCTTCGGATTGTGCAATAGTCCGGCAGCGTTCCAGCAATTTATTAATGATGTGCTGAGGGACATGTTAGGCCAGTGGGCCTTTGTATGTCTAGACGATGTACTGATTTACTCAATAAACATCGAGGAGCATATCCAGCACATCAGAGCGGTGCTACAAAGGCTGCTGGCCCATCAACTATACTGTAAGTTCCACCAGCGGTCCACCACATTCTTGGGTTTCATTACAACCCCTAAAGGTGTGGCCATGGATCCCCAGAAACTGGAAGCTGTGTGTAATTGACCTCTACCCAAGATGCTGAAGCAGCTCCAATGTTTCTTGGGTTTTGCAAACTTTTATCAGAGGTTCATCCGGGACATCAGTTCTGTTGCAGCACCTCTGGCCGCTATTACCAAACCCTTTTGGACACCATTCCATCTGGACTCATCTGCCATTCAAGCTTTCCACCAATTGTGCCTACTCTTCACCTCAGCTCCCATCCTCCTTCATCCTGATCCAGAGAAATCATTCGTTGTGGAGGTGGACACTGCCAATGTGGGCGTAGGAGCTGTTCTGTCCCAATGAGGTCTAGACCAGTAACTGCATCCTTGCAGTTTCTTCTCCAGAAAATTTAACTCCAATCAGCAGCGATACAGGGTAGGGGTCATGAGCTGTTGGCCATTAAGTGTGCTCTGGAAGATGGGTGTCACTGGCTCCAGGGCGGCGGTGAACCCTTCATGGTCTGGACCGATCATGAAAACCTCATCTCCATCCAGCAAGTTAAACAGTTAAATCCGAGGCAGGCATGTGGGCGCTGTTCTTTGAACAGTTTGATTTCCATCTTTCATCCCTGCACCTGTCCTTCTGGCTCAAGTCATTTTTCCACTGCGATGGGAGCTGGAAGATCGGATTTGCCACGCGCACACCTAGGAGCCTCCTCTGGCAGACATTCTGCCTGGATGTCTCTTCATCCCCGCTTCTCTGATATCTGATGTGCTGCAGTGGGGGCATAATTCCACCTCAAAAGAGCTTTCTGGTGGCCCTCTATGGGCAAAGATGTTAAAAACTACATCTAGGCCTGTGCAGTACGCGGCAGGGCTAAGTCTACTAACAAACCATCTCCAGGTGGTCTTCAACCTCTCCCTGTTCTTCGTCGGGCCTGGTCGCACATTGCACTTGATTTTGTCACCAGTCTGCCAGTGTCTAATGGGAAGAACATCATTATGACGATTGTGGATCGGTTCTCCAAGGCTGTGCGCTTGGTGGCTTTAACCCTCTGAGGTCTGAGGCCTGTCTTGCACTTTGGGGCAGTTTGCTACACCATTACATTTTGTAAGTATTTCATCTAACTTAAAACATTTATGCAAAAGTGACACATATGGTTACATTCTGGAGAACCTCAGCAATAATAATATGTGAGTAAAGTGAATGTAATGAAATTAAGGTTTTTTAAAAATATTGTATAACATGACATGACAAACTATTTTCAGAGGTCTTCAAAGAAAGTAAAAAACATACCATAAATATACCTGAAGAAGACTTTTGAAGTTTGAACCTTATAAACATATGTAAAGGTGTCAGACTAGGTACTTTTTCTCTGCTCTTTCACATGCATATTCATTAGATGGGTGTTTCACACCTGTAACTTCCCCC
>JBBJLS010000128.1:26968694-26972133 GCA_037577275.1 Bryconaethiops microstoma | reverse complement strand
ACACACACACACACACACACACACACACACACACACACACACACACACACACACACACACACACACACACCTGTAAGGCTGCCAATAACTTGGGCCAGCCAAGATTTCTGGGGGTAGCAACCCCAACAGAAAGATGAAAAGACTAGGAAGACTAAAAGAAAAAAGAGGGACGGAAGACATAAAAATAGAAGGGATAGATGGATTGAAGAGGATAGACAGATAAAGAAAGAGAAAGAAAAGGACTGGCAGAGAAGAGAAGGGTGTAGAGTGTGTCTCTGGTGGGGTTGGGGTTGCGGTGGGGGTTTTGCTTAGGCTTAGCGTGAGTGAGCGGCTCTTTGTGTTTCTGGTGGGGAGAAGCCCCCGCCGCTCGTCTGCTGCTTTTCTCTCCGACGCAACATCCACCATAATGCTGCTGTGCTAATTGTTTAACACAGAAACACGTCTTTTCTCCTCTTTCAGTGTTTTTGTTTTTATTGTCGCTCTGTTGCATTTATTACAAAAACCCTTTGTGGGATTTGTAGGCTCCTCCTCTTTTCTCTTTCTCCCTCTGTCTCTGTATCCCCTCTTCCTTTCTGTCAGTGTCTATCCCTGTCTCTCTCTCTGGACTCCCTCTGTCCTTTCTGTCTTCCTTTCAGGTCTCTCTGTCCATCTCTCTCTCTTTCTGTTCTCTCTCTATCCCTTTCTTTTCTGTCTCATCTCTCTCTTTCCCTCTTTTTATTTTTGCTCAAGAAAAGGGAAACTGCACATCAGCAGATTTGGAGGGAAATGTCTGGCAGGTTGCATCATTCCAAGAGAATAGGAGCGTGAGAATGTGTGTTAGCCGGTGAATTAGAGAACGCATGCTAACGCTAACCCTGCTGTGTAGCTCCAAAATAACAAACCACAACGAAAATCTCAATATCTCTCTCTCTCTCTCTCGCTCTCATCTCTTCATACAAGTTGTCATTTTAAGGCGGTATAATGCTAAGCGTTGCATATTCAGGGAAAAACACGGAAAACAAATAGAAACCCAGTTACTGTCCATACACAGATGACACTGCACTGGGGCTATACAAGAGCTGCAATTCTAACCTGCTATAAATGATTCAGCCACAGTTTGTGCTTCATTTGATTAGCACCACTTCTTAAGTTAACCGAGGACAAGCTGAAGACTCCAGCGCGCTGTAGTTTACACTAGCGATGAACATTTCCTATAGTGATAATTGTGGCTTTACAAAGATATTGTACAAATATACTGAACAGATTTAAATACCACTAATACATACTGAAATAGTCTCATAAGTATTACACTGACAAACCTCTGACTAATTTACTTTTTTTACAAAAAAGAAATACAATGTAAATAAATACATTTGCAGCAGCACAGCTGCTGTTTGCTGTTTAGATTATAACTGTAAACATTTACTGTCCTTGTATACTGTAGCAGTACTACTTATTATAGCTTAAAAAGATGGCAATGGTTTTCATATTGTCTGATCTGTGTCAGGATTTTATGGCGCAGTGAGGTAGAGTCAGACAGGTAACACAGATGGACAGTGACTCACTCACGCCTAAGTGATTCACATCACACTCTTTGCTGCATGTTGCTTTAAAAAAAACTGTTCAATAATAACTGACAGTTCAGTTAATGTATAAAAAAACCCCATAAAACTCCATAGATTTTCAATATGTTAAGATCACTATTTGATACACAATTGTTTATAAATATTTTAATTTTATAAGATTAAGATTATTCGATTATATGATTATCATTATATTCTACACTAAGGCTCACCATTAAAGCCATTCAATCCAAAGTTTACAAACAAAACAGGTTCAAATACTAAGATGGAGATTTAAGGTAAGATTCACTACAGTCGAATGTTCACTTTCAATCGTAGGCATTCACACTTTTGTAAAAGGCCTTAGGGGACCAAGCATTCTTCACACATGCACTCACACTTGACTTCTATGAGCACGAACTTGCGCGCACACACACTTCGTTCTCCCAAAGGAAAGAGTTGAGGCTCTGTATCTGTTCGATAAGACTTGTGTGTGTGTGTGTGTGTGTGTGTGTGTGTGTGTGTGTGTGTGTGTGTAAGCACACAAGTTCAGGGTCACCCACAATGACAGGCTCAGATAGTGCTATCTGCTTATGTTAATTAGTCTTTAAGTGGTTGAGGAGGTGGGCGCAATGTCTTTCTCCCCAAAAGTACCCCGCACTACTTAACCTGCGCTGTATCGCGATGAGCCCTTCTTTTTCGAGCACCTGCTCTTTATGTGAACACCCACACCTTTCTAAGGTACGTTTTAAAAGGTATGGGTGTGCGCAAATTGATTAATCAGCTTCTAAATGGATGTAAAGTGCTGTAGCCAGCATGACCCTGTGACTGGAGTCACTCTTTAGAACCGGTAACTAAAGAAATGATAATGACAAAAAAAAAAGAACAAAAAAAAAATGAACATCAAACTCTAAATTTTTTTTAAAGGGAATAATGAGGTACAATACAATACAATTTAACACCATGTCTTCTTTGTGCCATTTTAAAACCAAGAAACACCATTCAATCAGACGGAAGATTAGAAAGAATGGACAGACTCAGGCATCGAGGCTGAACTTGAATTTTTAAAAAAATCTATAGAATGTTCTTCACAAAGGCACTGCTCCCACCTTCTGGAGGAGTTAACATCAACCTGTCATGGACAATAGGGCCGGGTGAGGCCTATATGGAAAAGCTCTATCCCAGTACTTTAAGATGATAAACAATTTGAACAAGACAGTTTTACTGAAGTGTTAGTCAGAACTGATACTACGATGGCACCATAAAAAACTATTATAAACTATGATTAAAGAATGCCATAAGCTTGTGACACATATAATTTTGTGCTGCAAAAGGTATTTTTGTGTAATACTGCTTTCATATCAAAATATCAAAACATTTTATTATCAATTTTTCACACTATTTGAAAATGCCAGCTGTTTTTTTTGTTTTTTTTTTACATTGTCTGATCACTTCATGAAGAACAGACTAAAAGTGGGGGTCGTCAGGTTAATGTGCATTAAGTTAAGACTGATTTTGCCTGATTTTTCATCAGGCAAATAACTGGCACATTTGTTTAAGAGTGCATGCAGAGCATTTAAACATGGGTATTTATATTCTTCAGCATTTTAAAGACTGCATTGCCAGACATGCCGCTTCGTTGTTCTGAAATTCGTGATTGTGGCTTGAAGTTAATGATCTAGATAATGGGTACAGATGATGATCATTCCACTCTGCTCTTCTGAGGCACATTCATCTCTCCACACACTCTGTCCCTGACCCGCTCACACTCTCAGTCCCTGCTTCAGTCTCTCCAGCATGAACACTCTGGGTTACAGCTGCATGATAGGACAAAATATCAAACTGCTCCAAATAGTGACTGTAATATGCTTTGCAATTAATTACAAATCCAGTTAAAA
>JBBJLS010000128.1:26958694-26963694 GCA_037577275.1 Bryconaethiops microstoma | reverse complement strand
GGTGAAGGGGACCGAGGCATGTGCTGGGCATTGAGTGAGCTGAGAGGTTCTCTTGGCTCGAAGCTCCACTCAGGACTAGAGCCGGGTTTTGTGCCCAAGCGGGGCCTCTTTGCGGCGGGCAAAAGACCCTCGGGTCTAGGGCTATCCACCCTGCGCTGGCCCAGCCAGTTCTCATCGTTTTCTTCATCCTCACCATCCTCTTCCTCACCCAGGGACACCTGCATGGCCTCAGCTGATGTGCCCATATCTGCAGGGACTTGCTCTTCCTCCTCTTCATCTGAGGAAAAAAAAAAATGTTAGATGTTGGATAAAAGATGTCATTTCAGGGCCTGGATGTGCAACTATGATTAGAGACATCATGGAATACATACATGAAAGTTTAGGCTTTTAACAATATAAAAAGTTATTGCTGGGATTTTAAAAGGTTTTTAGTTCAAAACAAGTAAAAGCAAAATTAGTTACAGTGAGTAACTGCCACACAAAGGGATTAGGTCAATATAACCTGTCTGTGAATATGGTGCTTGTAGTTCTCTACACACTTTTCATTCTGTGTCTTGGAAAAAGGTGATTCACTTAATCCAAACCATTTAAACAGATGCAGGGCCAAAGCAATTAAAAGTGATACTACACCCAGAGGGACAACGTAGGCGGGAAATGGTAATCGACACAATGATTCAGCTAATGAATTGTTACACTATTTACCGTATACATGGAAAGAGGTAGTGGAGTAAGGGGGAGAGAGGGAGATAGAGATCGAGAGTGAGAGAGAAAGAACGAATGAGAGAAGAGAGAGAGGCACAGAGGTGGAGAGCAATATTTAGCGAAATGGAGGACAGATATCAGAGCAGCAGATCAAAATCATTCACACCTGATTACACAGCAGAACAACAGAGAAAACAAGTCTCTCACACACACACACACAAACACACACACACACACACACACACACACACACACACACACACACACAGATTGGACAACATATTGTAAGAGTAATCTCAAGCAAAATCAAACTTTTCTAATATTTTCCCAACACACACACCCACACCACAGATCAGACAATATGTTGTAAGAGTAACTCAAGCAAAATAAAAGTGTTGTAATATTTCACCCTCTACTCTAACACACACACACACACACACACACACACACACACACACACACACACACACACACACACACACACACACACACACACACTGCATGCTGCGGTTACTGTGATACTGGTAAAGCGACCATGTGACATCCTCCTGCCCCCTCAGAGCCACAAAGGAGGACAGGCAGCGCAGGCATTCTCCTCTGACACCCTCCATTATAAATAGTGTAATCTATATGGTAATACTGTTGTATTCTATAGGCGGCGAATGGGGATAAGATAACATTGTGACTTTGGGCTTTTTCTTCCATTGCCGACTGCTATGGTAATAGTTATCAAAGGTTATTTGGGGAATGACACGTCGGCCCCTCACTGATTGGCCGAGCCTGGTTATTTATGATATGAATTATGATAAAGATGATGTCTCTGCTCCTCCTTACGCTCTCTCCGCGAGAAGCCTTCCTCGCACAATAAATTGCTATCGTTAATCACCGCACGCTTTGTGGAGCTGTGATTACCCTGCTGCCGCCACCGCGCCGTAATAAGAATTTTTATTTAAAGGAAGAATATGGATTTGTCATCCCCTCCTCAGCGCAAATGAAACTGACAATATTTCACGACGCTGACATTTAATTTGTTTAAAAAAAAAAAAAGAGGTAAAAAAAGGTAGGGAGTGCGGGCGATATTTGCATTTTATGGCTCTATTCCTCCTTTTCCTGCTTCCCTGAGTATCTCTCTCATAAAAATAATACGGGAGACACTAATGACTCATAACAGAGAGAGAGAGAGAGAGAGAGAGAGAGAGAGAGAGAGAGAGAGAGAGAGAGATTAAGAAGAAAGAAAGAGAACAGTGGAAGCAAGAGAGTGTGTAGTTTGAGAAAGGGAAGAGAGAGGAAACAGGAGAAAGGGAAAAAGAGAGAGAAGAAGCAAGAGTCGCTGCAACAGAATGCAATATTTTCTTTTGTGCAGGAATAAGATGAAAGGAATCAAGAAAAACTGGAAGTGTGAACCAAGAGAGTAAAACAGTGGGAAGAAGAAGCAGGTGTGTGGTGAGTGTGTGTGTGGTGTGTGTGTATTTTCTGTAATCAGACTGCAAAAGACACTGCGCTGCCTTGTTGTTTGTTACACCAACAATTCTTTCATCCTTATATCAAAAATCAAACCAGCTCTCTTCAAATTTGGCACTGCAGAGGAAAGCACCGAAAGACAGACACACTCACACAAGCTTGAGTTGTAATTGATTGTGTCATTTACAAACGCGAGAAAGAGTACAGACAGGCCGTGATAACGAGAGAAAGCTGCGAAGCCAAAAATGGCACGTAGCAATGAAAACAAGCTTAGACGCACGTTAGGAAGTAATTAAAACGGAGAGATAAGAAAGAGAGAGAGAGAGAGAGAGAGAGAGAGAGAGAGAGAGAGAGAGAGAGAGAGAACGCATACAGAAGTATCATTTTAGCCGAATCCAATGGCTCACAAAATTGACTGGCTCTCTGGTCCTCTATGGCTCTATCCTCTCTTACACACACACACACACACACACACACACACACACAGAGACACAGACACAGACACAGACACAGAGTGTGTTAAAGTGAACAGAGGCAGAACAGATATTTATGCCCTTATTTTGGGAAAATTCATATCACTTCCATTAAAATCTCTCTCAGTTCACCTCCCTCCTCCTGTCACTGCTATATTACATGTGAAAAGCTCGGATTAAGGCTCAGTGCAATTAAAGCCAGGTCGTTTATTGGGGCTCCAATCAATGAGCGGCAGAATCACTAGTCTAAACGAGAAGAGATAAGAGCCTTTTAATGTCCCAGCTCCACAGAACCACAGCAATGGACAATTACTAACATCTGAGAGCGTTTGTGTGTGTATGTGTGTGTGCGCGCGCTTTGGTGTGTTAGTTCATACAACCTGTAGGAGTACGGTAAACGAAATTACATTCATCAATTACAAAAGATTTTTAAATCATTAAAATAAAGATATATTTATTTATACCCTTATCTTTTGTTTAGTAGTGAGATGTGTTTAAAATCCATAAACCACTTTGGCCCATTTCAGCTGACCCATTTATCATGATACGTTAACACAGTGTAAGGAGCTAATGATTTTAAGAAGTGGGAGGGACACGTCTCCCCCTAATATAATGGTTCCAATGGCCATGCATACAAGGCATCTCAAGCCACAATTATAACCTAGAATAGTTATAACAATAGAATATAAAAATAGAATAACACCCCTAACAGTATGGCCCATGTCCTCTTCACTTTAAAAATTGCATGAATTGCAGATAACGATACTCCTATCAACCGTTCCATCTTTCCGTTTTTACATTTTCTGTTCACTGGGCCAATCAGCTGATTTTCACCTCCTCCTTCATTTTACAGAGCATCTGTAGTCAGAACCAGATGGGGTTAAAGAGTCACCATTAATATTTTTAACGCCTTAATTTTTTTTTTTTGCTCAATTGATTGAAATTGATTGAAACACGTTAATTCGACACCCCAACACACATATATATATATCCAAAAATATATATTTAGTGAGGCCTGAAGTTCTTTGGATGTTGTTGTGGGGTGTTTTGGATGAATCATCGCTGCGCTCTTGGGGTAATTTTGGTCGGCTGGCCACTCCTAGGAAGGTTCACCACTGTTCCATGTTTTCGCCATTTGTGGATAATGGCTCTCACTGTGGTTTGCTGGAGTCCCAAATCTGTAGAAATGGCTTTATAACCTTTCCCAGACTGATAGATCTCAATTACTTTCTTTCTTATTGGTTCCTGAATTTCTTTGGATCTCTGCATGATGTCTAACTCTTGAGGATCTCTTGGTGTACTTCACTTTGTCAGGCAGGTCTTATTTAAGTGATTTTTTTGATTGAGAACAGATGTGGCAGTAATCAGGCCTGGGTGTAGCTAGAGATATTGAACTTGGTGTGATGAACCACTGTTAAGTCATGTTTTAAAGAGGGGGGGCAATCACTTTCTCACATGGGGCCAAGTAGGTTTGGATTTTTTTTCTCTCTTAAAAATATAATCCTCATTTTGTGTTTACTTGTGTTGTGTTTGACTAATATTTATTTATTTTTTGATGATCTGACACATTTAAGTGTGACAAACATTGAAAAAAATTAGAAATCACACCACTGTATGTTGAGTCTTGGTAAAGATGAGTGATAAATGAAGCAGCTGATTCAGAGAGGAGTGTTTTTTTCTGTCCAGCTGTCAGAGCAGTCAAGCTCACTACTTGAACACAAACTGTGGCCAATAACCATCACTAACCACATTCTCTTCACTGGATATGCTTTATGTTAAAGAGACAGGAAAAGGAAATGGGTGTATAAAAGGAAAAGAAGAGAAGGGGCAGGGCTAGATGAATGAAGATAAATGGCCAAAATTAAGCACGCTAATAACATGGACAGTGATTCGTGTAATGCTGACTGGCACAGCTGTTTTCTGAGTTGAACAAATGTGATTTTATGTTACACCTGTGGAAAAATTAGCATCAAGTTACTTCCAAATGTGGTTTTAGGAATAAATCCTAATGACCTAATGATTCTAAGGTCAGTAAAAACATTAATGCATAATGGGTTATTTTGTGTTAATTCAGACAGGGTTGTTGCTTCCTGTCTCAGATTTTGTTCATGCTTGTGAGCAAATTTTATTTGCTCCTTGTATTTTCCATTCTATATAGAAATGTAATATTGACTAATTAAAGAAGAAAAAGTCATTAGGCTAACGTGTAGTGCTGAAGAATATTGTCACGATTCCGGTCTGCGGCCGCTAGAGGTCACTGTGTGACTGTGGACTGTCCTCCTCTACGCACAGCTGGCGGTAGTTACCCTGATGGTTGATTAGTCCCCTGTTTGGTATTTAAGTGGTTCTGTCCCTAGATGTGTT
>JBBJLS010000128.1:26922683-26958594 GCA_037577275.1 Bryconaethiops microstoma | reverse complement strand
ACACACAGACACACAGACACACAGACACACAGACACACAGACACACAGACACACAGACACACAGACACACAGACACAATAGCATTAAAACTACCCGCCTAATATTGCGCCTGGCATTCATGTAGATGTTAACTTGACATTGACCACCTACCTGAACATGTAAACCAAGCACATCTTTTCACGGCATTCTCTAACGAAGGTGGCCTCTGTGTGCAGGATAATGTGTCCTGCCACACTCCGAAAATTGTTCATGGGTGGTTTGAGGAACGTAACCAAGGTGTTGACTTGGCTTTCAAATTCCCTAGAAATCAATCCAATTGAGTATCTAGAGGGACCGGCTTGACAATCTACTCAATCTTCGTGGACCCACCTCGTAACTTACAGAACTTAAAAGATCTGCTGTCAACATCAGTGCCAGATACCACAGAACACCTTCAGAAGTCTTATGGCCTTGATGATCAGAGCTGTTTTGGAGGGACGAGGGGGACCTACACAATGTTAAGCAGGTGTTTTTAACGTTATGACTGTGTGTATAGTTTTGTTCAGAAATCAGCGTCCAAATACTTAGCATCTATAGGCTATTATCAGGCAGCTGTGTTTAGTAATAGTTTTATCATTGAATAAATGCATACAGCGTAGTTACCACTTTTACTTCACCCCCAATAAGCATCCCTAAAAACTATCGAAGCTTCCTCTAACGTGAATGTCTTACGTTTAACTGGGAAGCGTAATGGCCCAGTTTTATTTTCAGCAAGAACCCGTCTTCCCCCATTTGATGCTCAGCCTTCCTCTGCAGTTCCTTAATCAGGCTGTCCAACAACCGCTTGGCTTTAAATTCCTCCTGTTGTTTCTCCACGTCTATCGCATCCCTGGAAACAAACACAAACACACACTTCCTTAACAGGCTGTTATTCTTGGCACCAATCTGTGGTCAAATAACCTAAAACTAAGAGCATGACGTAGGAGTAGCTGATTTATTATTTGTTCTGCAGACGTTATTTTTTATTAAACCACAAAAAAAAAGCACTTTTTGTGTTTTCGTCTGCTGAGTTATGCTCTGGGTTTGTTTCTCCGCATTTTGTCTCTTTGCGGCTACCTGTGAAGTCACACACTCTCTCCTAAAGATTTTTAATGTGACTCAACCATCTACTCTCACTCCCAATACATTACAGAGCTGACTTGATAACAATAATCTATTTTTATTTAACAATCAATACTCATTCAATGATCAAGAATCTGAATACATGTGCAATACATGTATTCAGAATAAAATTTTTATTTTTTATGTATTCAGAATATTAAAGAATTTTGTCAAAATTCAACACAAGCTCAGAGAAGAGCAGCACCAAAAAACATTTAAAAAAATGTTTTTTTAACATTAAAAAAAACGAAATTAATAAAATGAATGTTAAATAAATAATTAAATGTATTAAAAATAAAGGGGGGGGGGGGCAACAACAGTGTGATTGCTTCCGCCATTACACTAAAAACAGCTCGTTTCATTCTAAAGGATAAAGAGATCCTGGAAAATGATCTCGGTAAACTAATGACTTTGGTCACATAAATGTTAGAAGAGGACCTCAGGAAAAAAATATGAGAAGATAGAGGATATGGGCTCGGTCAAGTAAAAATGCCAAAGTAGACCTCAGGAAGAGAAATAAAATACAACCCTGTTACCAAGAGTTGGTATGCTGTGCAACATGTAAATAAAATCAGAATTGCCCATTATATATTTAATTATAACACGACATAGTACAAATACAACAAAATACATTGTGAAATGGACAATAATTTTCAGTAAATATATGCTCATTTTGAATTGTATGCCAGCAACCCGTTGTAGAAAAACTGTGCTATATCATCTCTTCTTTTAACAACACTCAGTAAATGTATGGGAACTGAGGAGACTGATCAGTGAAATGATGTGCAATTCTTGACTGATATAAGATATCAGCCGCTCAAACATATTTTACTGTTGCACAACATTCCCAGTCTTTTGTTGTCCCTGTCCCCATTTTTTAAACATTTTGACGGCATCAAATTCAACATGATGAAATATTTTTTTGATACCTTAAGTTATATTTCCAATTTAATCTGGGTATTCACAATTTGCAAATCATCACTATATGATTTTATTTACATTTTATAGTGTCACGCCTTTTTAGGAAAAAGGGTTGTAAGCTAAAAATGGATAATGTATCTTGTATATGTACTGAAATTAGAAATATTAATTAGAATTACACAGGCATTAGTGTTGTATCAACACAACAAGGTTAACGTTGCCAGTCTAAAAATTTCTTTTACTACATTCCTGCACACTCTTACCATGGCTGAGACTCGATCCACTGTGCCAGATAGTGTCGCACCTCTATGGGGAAATGCTGGCCGTATAGCGCCTGCATCTGGTGCAGTGCATCCCCCTTTAACTGCTGAGCCTGGATCCATAACGCCATCTCCACCTGGAGGGAGAGAGAGAAAATAAAAAAGTTAAGCTTCTACAGGTGATGAAACTTCATTACGGTTTCAAACTGCCACTTATAGTCTGATTCCAATCACGCTGCAGTGGTGTGTTTACTTACTGTACTTTGTTCACAGGCTCGTTTGCAGTTGCAGAGTGCTAGATGTAGAGGTGGGCGGCAGTTTGCCAACACACTCACACCCACATGGATGCAGAGCTACACTACAGAACAGTTACAAGTAAGTCATTAGACATTAGGCGGTCAACAAGCAGGGCCCTTGTTGGAATTCACATTTTCACAAGGCTCTGCAACCTCACTGGAATTCTCAGCCCTGCCTGAAATTCGCAATTTCACAAGGCTCCGCGTAAAAGTAAAATAACAATATCGGTTCATTTGTGCAATGACCTACCCTCCAACAATGAAGCCGCTCAGGAGTGTAGAAGTAGTTTAGCATACTTTGGGATGTCTCATGAGTAAAGTAGCCATTATAGTCCTGCATGAACACACCACAGCACAGCACAGAAATTCATTCACTGCATTTAACCAATTCACCAAGTGAAGCAGTGGACAGTCACCAACGCAGCACCTGGGAGCAGTGGGCGGGGGGGGTAGGTGTCTTGCTCAAGGGTACATCAATGGTGCCACTAGCAGTCCTGGGATCCAAACCCACAATCTTCTGATCACAGGGGCAACTCACTAACCACCAGCTAGTTCCAAGTAATATTTTGTATCTTCAACCTTAACTTGGATTTTATAGACAATGTGGAGAAATTGCATTATTTTGCACAGTTAAATGATTTGAAATGATATGTATCACAGTATGTAGGTGTGGACATATGAAAAACAAACACCAGTTCACTGTCCTCTGATATATACTAAAACCATCACAAATTTTAACTATACAGTGAGAAATTTGATCATACATCCTAATTTAATGGGGTATATATCTCCAATGCTTTTTAACGACATTTAGCCTAATTGCTTCAGAACAAAAGCAGCCAACCTTACACACTAAACATATCTCTGACACATCCACATTTTGGGGAGAAATTGGGTGAATTTAATTTTTCCAGCAAACTATTACTGTGAGCCATAGATTTCCAACGCTTGTACTAGAGTAACCCCTACAGTGCTCAGTAAAGGCTTGTTCATTAACTGATTAGTCTGATTAGTTGTTTTAGGAGCATCAAAAACACTAAAATATGCACGGCAGGCATTCCGTCGGGACCAGACTGACAGTTTAAAGGTCTCATTCACTGATGCAGAATGTCTGACAGGTTGTCCAGACCCGCCAGAAAAGGAGATGAAAGCAACAGAAAACAGAGTTCAACATCTAGGAACACTGAAATTAAGCAAGTAAGTTAGTAATTAAAGTGTCCATTTGTCATTTGTGAACACAGCACACAGTGTAATAAGCTTGAAATTCAACCTCTGCATTTAACCCATTCAAGTGAAGCAGTGGGCAGCAAGCGACTCAGCGCCCAGGGAGCAGTGTATGGGGATGGTACCTTGCTCAAGATTACCTCACTGGCACCACAAGCAGTCTTGGGAATCGAACCCACATCCTTCCAATTGTAGGGGCTACTCCCTAACCACCAGGTCACCCAAAATATTTTTTAGTCATCCAGGTCATTAAACTGGCAAGAAAGTCAGTGTGATTCTACATGTGTTTTGAGCTAAATGTGTTACCCTTCAGTGTAAGGCCTTCATCAGTTCAGAATTGATTCAGACTTGTAGTGACATCACAGATGACACCAGTTTTCCAACATTTCTGCGTGAATAAATTGTTGAGACAGATCAAAGTCACATCAAAGAGAACTGTAAAGAAACTAGGCTCAGAGGAGATCGGAGGAACCAGGGGTTGAAATATCCACAAAACAAATACAGACTATTTATCTTCTATTACATTGATAACGGTAACAGTGGTAAATCTGAGAACGTTTCTGTGAGGCAGCTTTTAGTGGAATTAAACTCTGGTTCCATTCACCAATACTACGAACATCTGTCTCCACAAAGGCACACCTGACATCAAACCATCGCTGCTTGACTATTACATTGGGGGCAGATGGTTGTCTGGTGGTTAGGGAATTGCCCCGGCGATCAGAAGTTTTTGGGTTTGAATCCCAGGATTGCTAGTGTTACCACTGAGGTAATCTTGAGCAAGGTACCATCCCCGTACACTGCTCCCTGGGCGCTGAGTCGCTTGCTGCCCACTGCTTCACTTGAATGGGTTAAATGCAGAGAAATGGGTTAAAAAATGGGTTAAAAACAGAAAAAGAATATCATGCTGTTCACACTGTGTGCTATGGTGTGTTCGCCTTACATATCTTAATTTTGAATTGAACAGGAATCAGTTGAGTTCTCCTTTAAATCTTAACCCCAACCACACTGACCACTGACTCACCGCCACTAAACAACAGCGAGGACTGTAATACACATTTCTTATGAACAAGACTGTCAGCAGGGTACAATTTAGTCATTGTTCTTCACTTTAATGCTGTTCTCACGGCACCACCGACAGCAAAGTATGACTGGTACACTCATCCAGAACAAAGTAAAGTGACCCATTACAGTCATATGTGAACACACTTTTCCACCCATCTAGCTAAATGTCTTTTCATCAGTAGGGAGAGATCCTTTCAACAGGTCACCTAGATGATTATCACACAAGTCACTTGTGTGAACACAAGTCAGTTATAAACAAAAACAAAAACAGCCTGACAGTTACACGCCAAACTTGAGGGAGAGTTGAATACATGGAAGAAAAGTATCAAAGACAAGCGTTTAGCCACGTTTTACCTCATTTTTACAGCTCCTTTACTATTCTGAGTCATTTTTTCCGGTACTTTGAGTCTAAATAAACCTCAGATGCTTTTCTGGAACTAGCTTCAGTTAGCAACATTAGCTAAGCTAGCTTCTAACTTGAGTTCTACGCTAACACAACTACCAACTGAAATGAATAGTAACTGTGAAGAGAAGGACGAGAAACTGACATCATGTGTACATAAGAGCGCTGTATATTTATTAAAATTAAGTTTTATGAGCTTAAATTGAACTAGCAACAAGCAGCGCGAGTTCGGCTAGCAGGCTAGTTGAGTTTGCTAGCGCGGCCTGACAAGAGCTAAGAAAACTTTGAGAACAGAGGAGGAACTTAAAGGCCCTTTTTAGTCAAGCTGAAATGACAAGTGGGTGAAAAATTAACTATCTAGTGATGAGAACGTATGACTGGTTAATCAGGCAGTGGAGCTTTATCAGTGGAAAGAGTTGGGAAACTGAACTGGAGCCTAGACTCAGTGGAAGTGTGTAAAAGGTTCCTGAACAGAAACCCGGGACTCTTAATCATAGCTGCAGGACCGAGGCTCACCGATCAGCTTCGCGTCTCCTCACACTGACCACGCTGTCACTCCATACATGAAGAGCCAACTTTCACACGGACTGCAGGTGTGCCATCAGCTCGCAGGCGTTGGGAGTGTGCAGTTTTCCGGATGGTGTTTCTGCTGTCTGAAGGTGGGACTATTTCTGGACTCCAGGCGGCGACACTGCGGCCAGAAACAGGAGCTCTGTTTTTCCCAACGTGTTTTCACACGAGCCCCGCCCCCTACACTCGGATTGGCCAGCAGCACCCCCACCTCCTGAAACACGATTGACCAATAGTACCCCGCCTCCGGAGCTACGATTTTGCAATGGAACTTGGATCCTGCGAAATGATTGGTTAATAGAAACCAGCCTTCTTCGTTGCGATTAGTCAATAAGGACTTGACTCCTGCGAAATGATTGGTTCATAGAAACCTGCCTTCTGCACTACGATTTGTCAATATGACATTGACTCCTGCGAAATTATTGGTTTAACAGAAACCTGCTTTCTGAGCTACTATTGGCTAATAATAGCCCCCTCCTGCGCTACGAAAGGTTAACACTGACTTGACCCCTGCAAAATGATTGGTTAGCAGAATCCGGCACCCTATGCTACGATTGGGCAATAGTAACCCGCCCCCTGCGCTACGATTGGCTAATATTTACCTGCCTCCTACGAAATTACCGTTTAATAGAAAACTGCATCCTGAGCTGCAATTCGCTAATAGCAACCCACATCCTGCGCTACGATTGGTCAACAGTTTCTTTGCTCCTGTGAAATTATTGATCAATAATAACCCGCCTCCTGAGCAAGATTGATTGGTAGTAATCCACCTCTTGAGCTACCATTTGCCAACACTGACCCGCTCCCTCACTACGATTGGGCAGTAATAACCTGCATCGAGTTATTATTGACTAGAACAGGGGTCGGCAACCTTTAACACTCGAAGAGCCATTTGGATCCGGTTTCCACAAAACAGAAAACCCCGGAGCCGCAAATACTTTTTGACATCTAAAATGAAGATAACACTGCATATATTGTTTTTTTTTACTTTTATCTTATGTATTAAAACCAGGCTAGTGTGTTGCTTGTGAAATTTTACTTATTCAAAGAAAACATTTTTAACAATTATAAATATGTAAAAAACACACACACAAAAAAATTAAACACATTGTATTTTAATGTTACAAGATGACAATAATCTTCAAATTTCGAACTACAATTTAAAAAAATGAGTAAAAATAAAACACACTTAACACCTAGAACGGCTGACAGTGTCAATTGACGTAATTTCATCAGGCTCAGTATCAGAATCAGAATCAGAATCGCATCTATTGGCCTTTTGGAGCAGCACCATGCTCTGTAAGAGACATATGGGTGTGGTGTAGGCACATGTACACACGTATCTTTACATATTGTTGTTGTTTTATACTGTTAAGCTTGAGAGACACCATCGACCGGAATGAAACTCCTTGTATGTGTTCACTCACATACTAGGCCAATAAATGCGATTCTGATTCTGATTTTGATTCGGCGGCTGGCGCTGACAAGCCCTTACTGCAGACTCTGTGTTCACAAATAAAGAGAATGCAAACTAATTAGTGAAGTGCAAAATTTATCAAAAGTTATATTGAAGGTAATAAATCATTTAAAATTTGGTTCAACGTGTCAATATTACACAAATATAATAATTCCCACCAGAAAATTTCAATATGTATTTTCATATTCAAGTAATGTCCTGTTGTTTGAAGAGTTCTATCTCAGGTAAATACATGTTCACTTCCATAGAGGTGTTAAACAGCGTCCACAAAAATGTTTCTGGTAGTGCAGTAATAACTGGGGACTTTTTCTGGATTGTAGCTTCAAACTCCTGGCACTTGCCTAAAACCCAAAGAAAAAAGCCTTTAAAAATGTACAACATTCATTTCTCAAAAGACATCTGGACATGACACCTACACAGCTGGTAGCGTAGTGGTTAGCGCGTTCACTCTGTGATCAGGACGTCGTGGATTCGGTTCCCAAGACTGCTACACACCTCTGAGGTACCCTGAGGTACCATCCTCACAGGCACTGTGTTCCTGGCTGCCCGCTGCTTTACTTGGTTAAACGCAGAGGTAGAATTTTGTGTTGTTCACACTGTGTGCTGTGGTGTATGACAGAATGGTCACTTTCACTATATAGACAAAAGTATTGGGACGTCTGACCATTACACCAACAGGGACTGACGCTGCATTCAAATACATAGACTTCAATATGGAGTTTGTCCCCCTTTGCAGCTATAACAGCTTCCACTCTTCTTGGAAGCCTTTTCACAAGATTTTGGAGTTTTTGTAGGAATTTGTTCCCATTCATACCACAAAGCATTTAAGAGGTCAGGCACTGATGTTGGGAATCACTGTTCCAGTTCATCCCAAAGGTGTTGGATGGGGTTGAGGTCAGGGCTCTGTGCGGGCCAGTCAACTTCTTCCACACCAAATTCATCCAACTATGTCTTTATGGAGCTTGCTTTGTTCACTGGGGCACAGTCATGCTGGAATAGAAAAGGTTCTTCCCCAAACTGTGTCCACAAAATTGGAAGCATGGCACTGTCCAAAGTGTCTTGGTATGCTGAAGCATTAAGAGTTGCTTTCACTGGAAGTAAGGCACCTAGCCCAAACCCTGAATTAAGAGGTGTGTCCCCATACTTTTGTCCATGTAGTGTACATGTTGCTATCAGTGTTTCTCTGAGTGTTCTTCTGTTTTTCGTTTCGTTCTTCTTAAAGCCCTGTATTTTTTTACTGTATATTAAATTAATGTATTACTGTACTTACCCTGCTTAGACCAAAAAAGAAAACCCGCGTGCATTAATTACATTACAGTCTATCAGTATTTACATTTCTAGCACTGTGGGAGACAGCAGTTCAGTGTAAACTGTACAGTACGAATACGGGTTTACCTTTACATTTTATTTAAGGGTGAAGTGTTAAGCTTAGTTTAAAATGAAATTAAAGTGTCTTGGGGGCATATTTAGGATGTACACTATAAAAATAGGCAATGTTATGCATTTTTTTACCACATCACATATTTGTGGTTTTTCACTATATGCGGGTGCTTTTGTAACGTAATAAGCGGGGTTTACTGTATATACAACACGAATTGAAGTATCTGGCCATCACACCTGTATGAGCTTACCATGATCATTAATATGGAGTTACATTAAATGTCTCTACTCCTCTGGTAATGCTTTCAGCAAGATTCTGGAGTGTGTCTGTGAGAATTTGTGCCCATTCAATCCAAAGAACATCTGTGAGGTCGTGTATCAGCAAAGCTGTAGTTATAGCACTGTTATAATAATAAAGACACACCCCTTCTAGCCTCATGGGCGGAGTCTGAGCGCTAAACTCCGCCCCTCCAAGACCCGAGAGAGCCTCTCTCTCTCCCCCTCCCTCAAAATACACCCCTGCAAGGCAGACTGTCTCCTTACCATTCCACCTCGACACAAGCACCATAAACAGGTGAGTAATTTATAATAACAGCCTCATATCTCATTTGTTGTGTATTAAATGCCTTCTCGATTTTCGGAGGGCAGACTGGGGCTAACCTGAGTTCTGAAGCTAGTCAGTGGTTTCCCAGTCAGCCTGTCCAGTCTGAGTTTAGTTAAATGCGGACATTTTCCTTACAGTGTCTGCAGAGCACCCTCCCTCACTGTTGTTTCGTGTTCTCAGTCAGCAGCTCTGAGAAACTAAACTCTGACCTTCATTCAAAGTCATAACCAAAGGCTAAAACGTTAGCTTGTTGGCTGCGAACGCTGTTTTTGTAGCAGAAAGACATGTTTTCTAAGACATTTAGCTGCTGAGGTTAACTTTTATCACAAAAAAACAAGACTTTTATCATATTACATTTTTTTTGCTTTTGCTGAGGGATGGTTTGCTAATTCAGTTTAGCTACATAAATAATTGAATTATTTACAAAAATTACAAAGACGAAAGTATTGGGACACCTGTTTTTCAGGGTTTGGGCTATGTAATCTTAATGCTTCAACATACCAGGACGTTTTGGGCAACACCGTACTTCCAACTTTGTGGACACAGTTTGGGGAACAACCTTTTCTATTCCAGCATGACTGTGTCCCAGTGCACAAAGCAAGCTCCATAAAGACATGGTTGGATGAGTTTCGGTGTGAAAGAATTTGGCCCGCACAGAGGCCTGACCTCAACCCCATCTAACACCTTCGAGATGAACTGGAACGAGATTGCAAGCCAGCCCTTCTCGTCCAACATCAGTTCCTGACTTCGTATATGCTCTACAGTATGAATGAGCATAAACTCCCACAGAAACTCAGAAATCTTGGGAAAGCCTCCAGAGAAGAGTGGAAGCTGTTATAGCTGCAAAGAGAGGACCAACTGCATATTAAAGTCTGTGTATGTGAATGCAATGCCATTAAAGTCGCTGTTGGTGGTCAGGCATCCCAGTGCGTTTGTTCATATAGTGTGGGTTTTTTTTATTTTTTTTATTTTTTTTAAAAGCTGCACTATGTACGTTAAATCATACTGTGGATGTATGGAAACAGCTGTGAAAAAAAACGACCTGTTTAAAAAAAAAAAGTTAATGGCACAAAACCAACACATGTACATATTTTGCCGTTTCCAGCCTACAGAAGTTGAGCAATGCTCCTAAAGAAACTTACAAAATCAGCCTGTTAAATTCTAAGGAGTTGGAAGATGCAGAAGTGTGTTTAGTAAGATGTTTAGCTGCTGATGTACAAGACGGCAATAAAAAGAATTTCTTTTTCATATTTCTGTTCACAAGTAGTTCACAAGTTGCTCTTTTTCATTTCGTGAATCTCTGTGCATAAAGATCTTAGAAGACTGCTCTTGTTTACATTCTTGTGTTGTTCATACCATGCATACCATTTCCATGTTAGCTCTTCACATCTTTTCTCTTTTTTTTTTCGTGCTTCAGCATGGCTGAGGCCAAAGGGAAGTTTGATTTTGCCATCGACCGAGGAGGAACCTTCACTGATGTTTTTGCTCGTCTGCCGGATGGTAGAGAGCGAGTACTCAAGCTGCTCTCCCATGACCCCCAGAACTACAGAGACGCACCCACAGAGGGCATCCGCCGCATACTGGAACAGGTGAGAGAGACAGCAGCTGTTCCTCAACACAGTACATCAAGTACAGACTTCTGTTCTTGGGAGTACAGAACTAGCAAGGTTGGCTCAGGGCTCCAGGCTCCCGGTGATGGGAGGATGCAGCAGGGTTCTTCTTGAAATCACAGCTTGAGACCCTGCAGTTTCACCATTGTCTTCATTGCAATTGATATTTACAATAAAACCATATGAAAACATTCCATAAAAAAAAAAAAACAGTTGAAAAATGTCCTATATTTATTGACCTATATTCCACATATGAAAATGTCTTGCTCCTTCTTGCCTTATTCCTGTCACTCCCTGTTCCATATTCTCCTCCTCAGTTAAGTCTTGTCTTTGTTTATGTTTAACATGTATTTCTGGATTTTGACGTGCTCTCCCCCATGTGCTTTCTGTTGTCTTCTCATACTCCCCTGTACTCCCCTGCCTTGCAACACCCACACCTGCTCGTTTATTCTCATGTGTTTTAGCTGTGGTCGATTTATCAGTATGTGTTTGTCAGTCATCAAAAACTCTTTCCTTGTCTTTGTGTAATCATACTACTGTTTCCCACATTTTCTATGTTAGTGTGTCTAAATGAAGTGTGTTTACGTTTGCATCCCCTCTCATTCTCCCACCATTATAGAAAAACTTATTTTCTCACCTGAAAAATCGTAAAAACTACATTTGGTGACAGAATGATGTTATCTTTGGTGACAAAACAATGTCTTTACTTTAAATGAGGCCTGTTAAGTGCTTGTTGAAAACAATTGGGAAAGGAAGTGTACTTAAATAAACATGTAAAGCGACTGATTGAACACTTCTCAAAAAGAGTATTTTAAAAAGGTTTTGCATCAAAGCAATGCAATGATATGAAATACTCAGTAATACCCACATGTATGCTCTGTGTACATTCTACATTTTCAGGAAATCTGAGGAAACGTATTAAAGTGCCTTTGTCATTGTACCTCATTCAAAAAGCAGTATGGCCTGAAACACTTAGAACTTCAGTCAGAAAGGGCAGAGATAAATTAGTCAGATAGATGTTAATGCATTGGTCTTTGTGACATCACAAAACAGTGAATTCAAAGTAGTTTCTAACATTTTGAATTAATGTTTACTTTCTATTTCAACATTTTATATGTAAAAAAAAAAAGGTGAAAATGTCAGTTTTCTATGATATGGGCCCTTTAAAATAAAACACTAACATGCAATAATTGTACATGAATGCAAGCTCTGGCAAATACTGTGTAAATTCTTGGAGGACGTTCCTGGAAGGCCTGTAAATTGCAGAAGCCTATGTCTAGAGTGACATCTGAACCTGCCCAAAAATAAAGGAGCAGAAGGACCATCATGTCTGTCCAACTAAAATGTGCAATAATCACTGTAGGAAGTAAAGGACAGAGAACAGTACATGGAAAGGGGATGGAGAGAGACCAAAGAATAACAGTCAGAGATGGAGAGTAATTTAGGGTGAGTAGGGGAGAACTGTCTGCTTTGGATTAGAGTAAGAGAGATTACAGAGTCCCAGGAAAGAATTAAAGGTCAGTAAACCAAGTCTGTTCATCTTTATTTGTGTGCAGGAAAGAGCTTGTCTTGTGGTTCATTTGGCTTTCACCTCATCAACAGGAAACAGGCTGTAGTTTCCCACGGGACCAACTCCTGGACTCTTCTCTGATTGGTTGGATTAGAATGGGCACGACGGTGGCCACTAATGCCCTGCTGGAGCGTCAGGGTGAGCGGACGGCCCTGCTGGTGACCCGTGGATTCAGAGACTTGCTCCATATTGGCACTCAAGCCAGACCCAACCTGTTTGATCTGGTGAGTGATGCCTTAGATAAGTACAACACTACGATCTGTGCATTATTGTTTTAAACGTATGGGGTCTTTTTTTAAATTGGGTAAACTTTAATCAAAATGTTCATGCCAAAATGGATGTTTATCCATTATACACCATTTAAAAAAGAAGTCACTACAACAGCCAGCAGTATTTACATTGCTGACTTGCACATCAATTTGGAGAAATCACGAAACAAATAGCAACAACACGGTTGAGAAGTGGAAGATAAGGAGTTAAGACCTCAGCGATATAATAATAATTGTAATGACCAAAAACATTTTAAGTATATTTTTATTTTGAGGTATTTGTGACA
Organism: Bryconaethiops microstoma; assembly: GCA_037577275.1. Taxonomy (NCBI): domain Eukaryota; kingdom Metazoa; phylum Chordata; class Actinopteri; order Characiformes; family Alestidae; genus Bryconaethiops; species Bryconaethiops microstoma. The sequence continues at coordinate 26,945,521 of JBBJLS010000128.1, read as the reverse complement.
AAAAGATTATGTTCTGTGTCTCAATCTAACAGCAATAAAGGAAATTTGAATAACTACTCTTTCAGTACACTGGGTGGTGTTTAGTATCTTTTACTGTCATGAGGGGGGAGAATAAATCTAGCTAGTCACTCACAGCAGCACAAACTAGTGGGACAGTAAGCAGTAAGAGTTTTTGATGCCTGTAAAAAATAATTTGCACTTTGATACACATTGCGCTTTTGTTGTGGGTGTGTTGTGGGACAGAGAACAGTGTTTCATGGATCGCAGAAAAAACTGTCAGATCAGTAACTGTATATATTTGTGGTGGATTTTACACACCTGAATGTGAGCTGACAAAATACGTTTTTACTCCATTTTGTCTGAAATCTGTGTGACTGTCCCCACCAAACACTTCTACTATATAAGGCCCCACCCAACACTTCTACTACAGGCTGACGCATGGCACACTCTGCCTTTTGCAAATGATGCAAAAAGAAATAGGAGGAAAAACACACATGTTTTCAGTACGACAACAACGATAAGTGTATTATAGCAGCCAACAGGATGGCCTTTGTGTTTGCTTTACAGGAAGTATGTATGCCAGAGGTTCTTTATGAAGAGGTTATCGAAGTGGATGAGAGAATTGTCCTGAGACAAGATGATTGCCAACTTCCTAGGAAGGAGCCCAAACGAATAGTGACTGGTGAAGAACTTTGTTCATGTTATGTGGAAAGGTTTGCCGCACCATGATCCCTTTGACACCTGGTCATTTCATGTGACTAGTATTCAAATTTTTTTAACCACATACATTAACACTTAATGTCAAATGCGTCTACAGCTAGTCAAATCTGAAAATCTGATTGCTCCATGGAACACAAAATACACTATATGTACAAAAGTATTAGGACATACCTGTTTTTCAGGGTTTGGTCTAGGTTCCTTACTTCTAGTGAAGAGCAATCTTAATGTTTCAGAAAACCAGTGCATTTTGGACAAAGTCATGCTTCCAACATTGTAGACACAGTTTGGGGAAGAACCTTTTCTATTCCAGCATGACTGTGTCCCAGTGCACAAAGTAAGCTCCATAAAGACATGTATGAGTTTGGTGTGGAAGAACTTGACTGGCCCGCACCCTGACCTCAACCCCATCCAACACCTTTGGGATGAACTGGAACGGAGATTGTGAGCCAGGTCTTCTCATCCAACATCAATGCCTGACCTCATTACTGCTCTGCAGAATGAATGGGCACAAATTCCCACAGAAACTCCAAAATCTTGTGGAAAGCCTTTAAAGAAGAGAGGAAGCTGTTATAGCTGCAAACGGGGGGGCCCACTCCATATTAATGTCTATGTATTTGAATGCAATGTCATTAAAGTCCCTGTTGGTTTAATGGTCAGGAGTCACAATATCTTTTGTCCATTTAGTGTCGTTGGTAATGAATGTGTCATTATTCAGCAGCTTCTCTGCACCCTCAGTGCTTATTCTCTTACAACACAGCAGCAGCATCACAATGAGTCTATCGGTGCTCCAGACACATCTCCATGCTTGCCCTGAGGCCATGCCACATGTTGCAAAAGTTTCAATCTAACACTCATGCTTCAGACTACTGCTGCATTCTAATATAAAGAGGACTATAAAAGACATTTGGTCTTTTAGGAAGTCGAGCTACTACTGCTGTTTTACTTTACTATTACTTTATTATTCAAAAATAATTACATAACCCAAAACACAAACACACACATACCTGACCTGAACTTCTTTCTTCTCCTAACACAATGCATACACACACACACACACCAAACTGTTCTGCCTTAAACAAACTAATTACACCCAACTGGCTCTGTAAATAACCCTCTATTTATTATATACTGCATATTCTTTGTCCTGCTGGTATTTACACAATTATGTATTGCTCTCTACCTCTTTTCTGCATTTTTGCAGACTTAACAACTCTGCTGCAAGAATACACTGTGTGTTATATACTGTATTTATTCAAAATGGCTGAAATGAAAATAAACCTACTTGACTTGGCTTGATATGCAGAAGTCGAGTTCCAGATATTTCATAGGATGTTGATTTTTCATAGGATCAAGTTTGGGTAGCAGGGTTGTGGCTGTAATATCAGTGGGACATAAAAAGTACCCCAATCACTTCTAAAAGACTTTATCTGATAGTTTTGATGAGTAACCATTATAAATCATGTCATGCACCTTTACTTTATGGGGAGATTCTTTAAAAAGGTTCTACAAACTTGCAAATCTGCTTTCTTTAAAAATTCAAAAATGAACCTTTTTTGGAAAGTTAATTCTACGTGTGTCATTATTGTTATCCGGGTGGATAACTACAAATTCTAGGAGTTAATAAAATTGTGATGTTCTGGGATAATGCATATATGATTTAAAGAAACAATATTTTTATCATCATCGTTTCAACATGTTTGCCCAAGCTGTCTCTATACCAATCAACTTTGCAAAGCTAAGTTTTTGTTTAAGGTCATAAATGTTTGTTTTTTTAACACCAGGCCTGTTTAGGTGTCTTTATTTCCCTTTAAGTGATCTTTCTCTTCCAACCACTGATGCCTCTTCTTGGTGCAGCTTTTTCTTGTTTGAAATATGCTGTCACAATTTTGGCCTCTGTCTGCATTTGCAACTCCAAGATATTGAATTGTTTCTAGAACAAGAAATTTGAAAACCAAAGCATGCTACATCTTTTGCAGCTGTCTCACATTGTTTTTTAAATGATGCTTTTAAATGATTTGGTTTTATAATGGAAACATGCTGGTAATAGTAGTCAGTAGAAATAAATAAATAACATCAGTACATTGCCTCGCAAATGAGGTTTATTCATTTCAAAATATGACCCCTTCTTCATTTTTTATGTGAAAAAGAATGGAATGATCAGGCTCTGGAATTTGCATTAGAGGAGAAACAGATGTGGACAGAGAACAGAACACCTCGATGGATGATCAGCTTGCAATGTAGACAATGCTTAACCAATTAATCATTCTTGGCAATTCTGCTTTTTATGATGCATTTTTATGTTATATGAAACATGTATAAGTTTGTTTTACTAGTTCCAGCAGTCTCTACTTTTTTAGTCCTTTTATATCCACTGTACCCTTCCTCATTTGGTCATGCCAAAACCAAGCTGCTTGTATCTCTATTCCTTTTTTTTCTCTCCACTTTTCATACTAACACTAACATTATTTCTCATAAAGGGCCAGTGTTAACAGTGAACACAAACAGCAGCAGCAGCAGCAGCAGCAGTGGATGAGCTTCAAGTCATGTTTACCTTTTGGGGGGTGTCACACTGAACATGTTTTTGCAGACTGATGTGTCTTTTTTCTATTGCCAAAGGGAGAAATATATTGTTTGCATTGCTTTTGTGTGCCAGGCACTTTGCAAAAACCAGTTAATTTAACCTTGTTTGTGCAAATGACAGAGCTTTCTGCCAGGAGCAGCCAGAAGCAGTGTTCAGAAAAACTTCTTCTCATGCTTAAGGCCAGACACATGCTTCATGCAAGTACATGAATTTCTAAATCATTACAAAAATCAATTTATACACTGTATGGACAAAAGTATTGGGACATACCTCTTAATGATTGAATTCAGGTGCCTAATTACTTCCGAAGAACTTCAGCATACCAAGACATTTTAGACAACGCCATGCTTCCAACTTGGTGGACACAGTTTGAGGAAAAACCTTTTCTATTCCAGCATGACTGTGCCCCAGTGCACAAAGCAAGACAAATAAAGACATGGTTGGATGAGAACTTGACTGGCCCACACAGAACCCTGAACTGGAACGGAGATTGTGAGCCAGACCTTCTTGTCCAACATCAGTGTCTGACCTCATAAATGCTCTACAGAATGAATGGGCACAAATTCCGACAGAAACTACAAAATCTTGTGGAAAGTCTTCCATGAAGAGTGGAAGCTCGTATAGCTGTGAAGGGGGACCAACTCCATATTAGACTATATAATTGAATGCAATTTCATTAAAGTCCCTGTTGGTGTAACGGTCAGGCGTTCCAATACTTTTGTACATAATATTGTATGTGATGTGATTTTGTTTATATTCATAGATAGCAGTATAATGGTAACATACAGATAACACTACTGGATGTAAGGCGCCCAGAAACCCAGATACTATTTTGCCTGAAATAATGTTGATTTGATGTTGGGGGAAAAAGCATTGAATCAGAATCATTTGCACTGAATTTGCTTGTTGTTTTGGCCATTGTTTCAGTATTGGGTCATATTGAATATGTATCGAATGCTAACACTGTTCAGGTTGATTTAACATTGAAAGCATAATACATTCAGTTCAGTATTCACAAAATATCACACACACTACTTACACTTTGAGGTATTTGGCAAACTTTCTAATCCAGAGTAATTTACAGTGGTAAACAAGTGCTGCAAGCGGAGACTTACCTGAGAACTTTTAATCCTGGCTGCGCTCCCTGTGCAAGGATATATCCTCCAGTCTTCTGTATGCCAGGCGTGTGCAGTATCTCCTGCAGCATGCTGTACAGTCCTGTAAGATCTAAAGTTTTACCAACGTGTGGTGACAAAAGTCATGTATAGCCATGTAATGGACGTGGGTAACGCTGTTGCCCTACATTCTTGGTTTAATCCCCATCCAGGCAGCACTGCCAGGTAGGAATAAAGGTCAATCTCCAAATGCTGGCCTTGCCTACCAAAGTTGCTCTAAACTACAGTGTCTGGTAATAATGGAAGTAATGTGTGTGATTAATGGCCAACAGAACAAGCAAGATCAAAGCAAAATCAACATGAAAAAATCTACACTACATAGACAAAAGTACTGGGACACACTTGTTTTTCAGAGTTGGACTCGGCCCCTTGCTTCCAGTGAAGGGCAATCTTCATGCTTCAGCATACCAAGACATTTTGGACGACGCCATGCTTCCAACTTTGTAGACACAGTTTGGGGAAGAACCTTTTCTATTCCAACATGACTGTGGCCCACTGCACAAAGCAAGGTCCATAAAAACATAGCTGGATGGACAGAGCTCTGACCTCAACCCCATCCAGCACCTTTGGGATGAACTGGAATGGAGATTGTGAGCTAGACCTTCTCATCCAACATCAGTGCCTGACGTCATAAATGCTCTACAGGATGAAAGGCCACAAATTCCCAAGCTCTTCAAAAAATCTTGTGGAAAGCCTTCCAAGAAGAGTGGAAGCTGTTATAGCTGCAAAGGGGGGACCAGCTCCATATTAAAGACTACGTAATTAAATGCAATGTCATTAAGGTCACTGTTGGCATAATGGTCAGGCGTCCCAATACTTCTGTCCATTTAGTGTACGTTGATTCAGCGCTTAGCATCAAATCAGCACTGTTTCAGTCAGTTTGCTAGCTTTGATGCCACAAAAGAAGCATTTTTGATTCTCTAATCAAAATGTGTGAGTGTAAAGAAAGAAGTTTAAAGACCCTCCACGTAATGTTAAAGTTCTTTGAAGAACTCCTAAACTGGTTTCAAACCTTTACATTACGTCAAAGTTCTTTAAACCTTTAAAAAAATTTTCTACGGCGTTGCTGATAAAACTCTTTTTGGCACCTTTTTCTTTAAGAGTGTATGTCATTCAGTGTTAGAAACGACATACACCTTCTCTAAACATGTTTTTTGCTGATGGACGATATTTGAGGTAAAGGAGAAAAGTGGTTTTGTTGACTATTCTTTTCAAAGGAGAAATACAATGTGCACAGTATTACAGAGGCAGATTCTCTAAATAAGCCTGAATGACAGCGGTTTTACAGTGGACAGCTCCTCTGGAGCCACACAATGGTCTTGGCAACAGGAGTAAACCTTTTATCGACAAGGACCTGTTCTATGTCTGAATGGTTTTTAATGTTCTTTGAATTGGCTAGAAACTACAGGGGGCAGTTGAGAAGGGTCAAGAGGGGTTTCATGTGGTCTTTTGAGACATCCCACAGTGGGTTTTGTTTACCGCTCCTGTTCAACAGATGTTTGAGTTCGAGGGCAGATCGTGCTCTCTCTCTCTTTCTTTCTTTAATTACTCATCAATAGCTGAAATTTGTATTGACAAGTGCCTGTCAAGGAGAGAGCTTTGTAGCTGTCAGTTATCTGTGGAGGAGCCGCTTAAAGCAAGAGGCCCCAACACGCGCCAGATCGATCCAGCAGCAGCACAATCGAGAGGCGCCGGGGCTGCTGGAGCAGGGCGGGGGGCTAAACACTTCTTCACTGGGGGGGATCGATGGGGCCGCCTGGCCTTTGACCCGGCGCAGTGAGGGATCCTCACTGCAGGCTAGCAGGGCAGCAGCAGAGTTTAAGCCCCCAGCGAGAGATCAGAGAAACACTCAAGAAACACAGATTCAACAAACACACACACATACACTTTTTTTTTTTTCAAAACTTTTGTCAAGTGTCCACCAGCAGAGAACCAGACAGTCATTCAAGGCCCTGAAAGTTTATAATAACCCAGCTTTGACGACACTGTCAGAATGCGAATATTTCACAAAGCAAAATTGATCCATTTAGCCGGATAAATTAAGCCCAAAGTAAGGACTTTCACTTTAGCTGTGCAAATTACCCACAACCTTAAATGTGATACCAGGCCACCACTTAAACACACCACAAAAAACAACTTATAACAACACAAAATCAACTTATAAAATGTTGGGCCTTATGTAAAGTGAGTCTCGACATGCATGTCTTGTTTCTTACACTGACATACAATTAAGCGCAATTGTTTTGACACCCCTGTTTAAATTAAAACATGTAATTGCATTTTACAAAGCAACAGAAGACTATGGAGATACCAAAACACTTCCTGCTTAAATCAGTCAACCTACAGACCTACGGTCAACATGTAAGACATCGCATAAAAGAAATCATGTATAAAAATAGATACACATACATATAAATGACATAAAAAGGTTCACATGGACATGTGCCCTACAAGTAGGCAACTGTACCAGTGTTTCCACAAATGAGATTAGTAGTGTGTAGAAATGAACCTTATATTGGCCAAGCCCAAGATTTCATTTTCAAATTCATTAACCCCGTAGATACATTCTTACATTAGCTCTTTTAACACAGCTTAGAAGTATCATTATATGCTACCTGAAGTCTCTGTATGCTTGTTCTTTTTGTAAGTTCACATAATATTCACTGCCTGGAATGTCTAAGAAGTGAAAGTGAAGGAGGACTGTGAAGTCAAGATTCAAAAGACCAAAAAATTTGCAAAAAAATGAGCAAAAACCCACCACAGCGCCAAGGATCTTCCAGATTATTTAGCTGGCACAAGAATAATGATACACTGGCCCACTGTGCATTGCTGCTGCATAAACACTGTCTTCATGGAAGGGCCATTAACTGTGAGCTCATCACCAAATTCTTTGAAATCAAGCACTGTGATCCAATGAAACAAACAATTAACTCCTACAATCACAAGGCATTTTTGGACAAAAAGGAGAAATTAATAAAGAGAGATGTTGCCAACAGTTAATTATGAGGGTGAATCTGTGCATCAATAGGGGCTACAACCATCAGTAAAACAGCAAAGTGGAGTTACAAAGGGTTTCTGATAAAGTGGCCGGTGAGTGTGCACAGTGAGTTAAAACCCCAGCTCTACTATCACTAGTATCAGAGCTACTATTGTGCTGAGCATGGTCCACCATCCAAATAATACATGGTCAGCGGTGGTCTTATGGTGGTCCCTTTCCATTGATGGATGGGGTAGAACAAAATAATGGGTTACAGTCTGTAACTAAATACACTGTAAGGATTTTGTTCTTGGTAAAATGACTAGAGGGATAAACGTACCTAATAAACTGGCTGTGCAGTGAAAATTGCAGCTCAGTTTTGCTCAGCTGCAAATCTGAACACTGCATTAGAAAACGTAAAGCCTCCACTAAGTCATATATATGTTTTTAAGCATATTTTGTCATATTATGTTCAGTATGTCTTAGAAAAAAATAACACAAAATGTGTTGTCCTAAACTGGACACACAGAAGAGTTAAAAAACACATTATGTGTTGTTTTTAATATGTCTGTTTGGACTGAGCATTGGTGTTAATGGAAAACTTTACATGGATTTTTTTGTGTTTAATAGCACAGGGCTTTCCATGCAGACTCAAGTTGTTCATAAAGCAAAGGCAAGTCGAAACAGGAGCTTTCATTCCAGTCCATGGGGCTGCCTGAGGGTCTGTCTCCTTGAGTGACAGATCAATATTGGAAGTGAATTGAACATTAGTCTCCTAATTAGGCTCAAGTTTGCACTGGGTGTGACAGAGTTAATGACCAACCTGAGGTCAAACGGAGGCCCGGCCAGGCCGAGCCAGCTGTGAATGCTTTGCTGTGCTTAAAAAATAAGCCACGGACTAGTTCTGCTCTTTCAGACTGCTACAGATTCAAAGTGCAACATCAACGTTTACAGTAGTCAGGTTTGTAGTTTGTGCTCTCCTTGACTCCTTGCCACATATAGCTGTGGCGCTACGTGGGACAGAATCAAACTCATGATCTTCCGACGATAGAGGCAGCGCTTAGATGGTCGTGCCACATTTTTAAGCTGTGAAATGCCTTTAGGTGTACCAAGAGTGACAATTAGTCATGCTGTTTGCATGATGCAAATCAGTGGCAATAAGCTTTGGTAACTTGATGGCTACATTAGCATTGTCGCTTCACTACAAAACAAATGATGAACCAATGCAGACATCAAACATGTTATAGTTGATTGACTACCATTTGGAGTAAAAGGATTTTTAGTATTACTCTAAGAGTGTACACTACATGTGGTGTTTCAGACAATAACAGGCTTTAATAAACTGTGTATGAGAGGGTTAATCAGCTCCAAGCTTAGAGGTCAGTGTGGGCTCTTCCCAGCATGTTGCCCCCCTGAGTGTCCCCGCCAGTCAAAGGTGATCAGAGAAGGGCGCTCTGATCGAAGTTGATAATGAACAACTCTCTAAGCTGCTCCATCCCACATGCCCAAATCTCTAAATCAGCCCCTACACAGCCGCAGTGGCATTGTGCCTAGTATTGATCCTGCAGCGCAGGGTTTTTTAATACTTGCCGTCTGCAGTGGACCGCCCGGATGGGAAGTGACGGCTCTGGGCCTGGTGGGTAAACACAGGGGCCCAGGGAGAGGAGGACACAATGGGGGCTCCTCTCACCCTTCTCTGCCCTTTTTGTTCAGTTTTGTTGTCCAATAAAACAGCTGCTGAGTAAAAGAGGGACTCTGGTCAGGCATCTGCTGGACGAGGCCAGGAACAGCACACAGATCATAATGAAGCATAGACACTCAGAGATATTGCCTTTAAAGAGGTAGCTTTTGAAAACTCGACTTCATTTCTCCATTACGTAGTCCAAATGTAGTCAAATCAGACATGTTTAGTTTCTGAAGTTTGCTGCTATAGCTTTGTAGCGCAGTTGTGACGCTAAAATAGTCAACAAAGAACACAAGCTTATGTTTTTTTTAAATATAATAACAAATAAGTTAAAAACATTTTTTATCTCAATACAGAGGCACCTGACAAAGGGTGGGATATATTAGGCAGCACGTGAACAGTCAGTTCTTGAAGTTGACATGTTGGAAGCAGGAAAAGTGGGCAAGTGAGTGACTTTGACTGGGGGTCACATTGTGAGGGCTAAAACTCTGACTGGGTCAGAGTTTTACTGGTATGCGGTGGTTAGTACCTACCAAAAGTGGACCAAGGACGTCGACCTAGTGACAGTGTCGGACAACCAAGACTCACTTGTATCCGCGAGGAACAAAAGCTAGCCCATCTGGTCCAGTTCCACAGAAGAGCTACTGCAGCACAAGCTACTGACAAAGCTCAGGTTATTAATGACAGAAAAGTGCCACACAGAGCAGAGCATACAGAGCACCACAGGCTGCTGTGTAGCTGCAGGCAGGAAAATCAAAATGCTCACGCTAACCCCTATCCTTGCACCTGCAGTAAGCATGTGAGCAACCGAATTGGACCATGGCGCAAAAGAAGAAGTGGCCTAGCCTGATTAATCATTTTTCTTTTACAACAAGTGGGCAGCTGGATGTGCATTTGTTGCTTGTGGAAGAGACGGCACAAGGACACACTATAGGGAAAAAAGCAAGCTGGCGGAGGCAGTGTGATGCTCTGGGCAATGTTTTGTTGGGAAACCTTGAGTTCTGGCATTCACACATACCACCGACCCAAACACTGTTGCAGATCATGTACACCTCTTCCTGGCAATGGAAGCGGCCTCTTTCAGCAGGATAATGCTCCCTGTCACACTGCAGAATGGTTCCAGAATTGTTTAAGGAAAATGACAGAGTTCAGGGTGTTTACTTGGCCTCCAAATTCGTCAGATCTTAATATAATCGAGCATCTGTGAAGTGTGCTGAACAAACTAGTGCAATCCACGGAGGCCCCAACTCACAACTTAAGAGGCCTTAAAGGATCTGCTGCTTACATCTTGGTGCCAGAGACCACAACACTCCTTCAGAGGTCCTGTGGAGTTCAGGTCTCAACGATTCAGAGCTGTTTCGGTGGCACAAGGGTCACCTACACCAGCGGCCCCCACCCTTTTTTGCGGCACAGACCAGATACAACTCTAAAACAAAGTGTTTGTTTTTTACTAATTTTTTCTAGCTTGTGGGCTAAATTTTTATCTACCGCAATACATGACCGAGACAAGCGGTTTTTTTTTTGTTTGGTTTTTTTTTTAAATAAAAGATCTTTTAGACTCTGAAAATCAGTAAAATATTTTTATTCTGTCTTTCTGTGCGGCCCGCTACCAACTGACTCTCGGGCCAATACCTGTCCGCGGCCCGGTGGTTGGGGACCTCTGACCTACACAATGCGAGGCCAGTGAATTTACTGTAATGGCTGATCAGTATATGCCAGACATGCATTAATGATAAGCTATAAAAGGTGAAAGAAGTTATTGTCATCAATGTATTACGCAGTACAGAAAAAGAGGCTAAATAAAGAAATAATGCAATTAGATTTAAACCATTTAATAGAAAACAAAAATAGATACAAAACAACTTTGATACGGCATATTTACAGCCTATGGCTTCGAGATTAAACCACTTTATAAAGAACAATGCCTTAAACAAACATGGGACAGAAGCAGTCAGTGTAATGTCATATGTGTACAGTGATAGAATTTGCAGGCAGGTGTGTGGTCTAGGCCTTGTCTGAGTGAGTGTATTAGCCAGCCAGCTCAGATCCATGCTATTCACAGGCTGTGATTTTAGAACAAAAAGAAAAATGAAAAAAGCAATCAGGTCTCTCTCAATCAGCCTAACTCCATCAACTTATATCTAAGGTCCTGAATGGGGGAACAAAACCAAAAAATGCAATTCTGATAAACTCTCTTTCACTGTCGAAGGGGAATCCTTTCAGGCGATTTTTCAAAATTCCTGTATAAAATGTGAAACGCTTTGTTCTAGAGAAACTAAGAGTGGTGGTGATAGCAGCCTGACATCAAAAGTGTTTAATGCCTCTGAAAGCTACATCACAAGAAGGAAATACATGAAATGGTTACAAATATGTCACCTGAAGCCTGAGACATTATTTTTGGATAGTTCCGAGATATGAGATTTTAGCCTAAAATACGTTCATTAAAATCTATTTGTAGCAAAGTTGTACATTCAGGGCGTTACAGTAAATTAGTTCACAACGAAAGCATATTTTCCTGGTTTTACCTTGATTTCACCATATCAACATTACATACAAAAGAGTCACACAACTCTTGTCATTGTTTGGTTGTTTTGGATAGTAAACAAAATGGCTATATTTGTGTTGTACACACCGCAAGCCCTGGTTCTTATCTACAATGCACCATTTTATAGCAAATTTCATGTGACTCTGAATGACTGTTTAAATCTTAAATTCCACAGAAATTCTGAAAAAATCACTGGAATTCCCCTTTCATTGCAGTACAGGTAGACTACATCTCAAAATATATTTATCATCACAGTTATGAAAGGTACAGGTTTCTGAACAAGAGGCTGAAAAACAAACCTTCTACAGCTAGCTATGGGTAGACATGTTCCAATATGCTGTTCCTCATGGAGGTGACATCAGTACTAAACTTGATCTGGTGAGTAGAACTGTGGACTTAACACTGTAACAAATATCTAATTCCATCCTCTCCTGCTGTAATACTAACACCTCAGGTTTTCCAGCAGTGCAACATAGAGCCTTTCTAAAGCAGCAAACGCAAATGCGTCTTTCGTTCCCCCAACAGTCTACGTTATGGCACTATTACAACTTATGTGCATTAGGGGGGTGTTTTCATCAAATGGTAAACAAATGAAACATAAATGAGTAACACAAATGTAAAATAAATAATACAGTCTCAAAAGGAGACAGGAGGGTCATTTTTAACCTCTAAGGCAAGGGTTCCCAACATCATTCCTGGTGACTCCACGCTAGGCGAGACATTTTGTTTTTTTTTCTCCACTCCACAGGTCTGACCCAGCCAGCAAAGTTAAATGAGGTGAGGAAAAAGAACAAAACATGCAGGGTATGGGGTCCCCAGGATTGTGATTGAGAACCCCTGCTTTAGAGGTTACCTCTTCTGCAGTCTTGCTTCAAGGCTGCCTGAAGAGGGCGCGTATGGTAATAAAGCAGGCTTTGTTTCAGACGAAGCTGTAGATGATAGATCTTGCATCAAGTTAACAGCCAGGTCTGTACACGTTAGCCCCTTTTACAGGCAGTAGTAGCATCTTCCCCTCTTTTTCTTCTTTGCTCACCTCAGTGCAAATTCAGACCAAACAGCGGCAGATGACCCTTTACTCTGGCTTTGTTCTTCTTTGCTTTCTCTTCACTCTCTCGTTCTCGCACCCCCTCACTCTGCCTCTCTTCGTCTAGTCATACAGGGTGCGAAGGAATGGTGGAGAGCAGTGACTCAGGATAGTCAGAGGTCATCTCTTGACTTTGGCATCTTCTTTGATCTTCCATATCATGAGCTCCATGCAAGCAGCAGCATCCTCGCTGGAGTCATGTCCCTCCACTACAGAGGGACAGAAAAAAAAACCAAAAAACCCACATTTTTAATTATTTTGGATTAGCATACTTCTTAAGGTCACACAGTTCTTTCTCCAGATATATTGACTTTGCCTATAACAGTTGAAAATGGGTAGTACTTTGCTTGCCATGTTAAGATTGTGATCAATTGTTGGGCATATCTAAGATGTAAAGAGACACAATGTTTCACCCATCAGCAAACAATTCAGTGTGCAAGGTTTCTCTCATTTAACTAAAAAGGAACTCAGTCCCAAATATAACATTCTTTTTAGGGGCAGGTAGATTCAGTCTTCATGACCTAAACTGTTTAAAACAGGAGTGTGCAATCGTACCTGCAGATCAGTTTGATAAACGCTGCCCTAAATTCTTGCTATTTCATTGCAAATACCATCCAAAAAATAAAGTAACAGGTGAAGAAACTACTTAAGTGCTGTTTCGTTAATTTTTATAGCCCATAGTAAGTCACACTGTGTCCTAAACCACATTCACAAGCCTACCCCACATTACTGTATTGTGGTTTGAGCGAGTTGAGAGAAAATTTGGGGATGTATTTATGGAAATGATAAGGGTGACTGGTGACTTTTATTGTTTGTTAGCAACATTAACCTTGCAGTGCCAGTGCTAAACTACAAAAGCAACGTTTGATTATGATTAGATTTTGGGTTTTTTTTCCGGTTTTCCTCTAAAAACATGACACAGATGTCATTTTTTAAGAGCTGTATAAAAACATTTTTTCTTAATCTTTGAAATCAGGTTATCAGACTTTTTTTGTTTTTGGTGTTCATGACTCATGTGGATTAAGAGTGACACTGATATCAAAATGTGTGCACACTGGTCCATTCAGGCCTCCGGTGGTAACAGATATAGAACACTTACACTGACAAATGTGCAAAAAGATGCAGGCAAATAGTCTCATGACTCAGCCTACAGCGCACTAAAAGTGTTTCATAAAAGTGTGTCGCCCTCACCGTTGTCCTGGATGATGCGTTTGAGGTAGTCAGCCATAAGGTTGCGGAGAGCACGCTTGTAGGGCAGCCCGAGACGGTGGGGGAATACCACAGCTGTATCCACAACCATACTGTGCAGCAGCTGAGGGGATACAGCACAGGGCTGGAATTTACACAGCAAAACAAAACACAGAAAACTCAAAAGCTGTGTGTACATGTGCCTTACCTTGAGGGCTAAGAGGTCACTCTCCAGACTGTGGCCAATCAGAATGGACTCAGCACTGAACATGTTCAGTAACACAGCCTGGACATCTCGCAGCCTCATTGTGGCATTTTCTAAATCCTCCTCCGTCACACCAGAGAACCTGGACACACACATCAGGCACATGACACTCTGCTAAACTTCTTTGATCACCTAATTCAGGCCCTAAAGTTTATAAGGTTATATAACCAAAGTGGCTCTGCAAGAACATCAAATAAAATTAAAAAAAAACATGTGAAATGGTAAGGAGGGAATAGCAATATTTACTGTTTGAAACTACATTACTGCCTATTGGTCTGTTCATTACATAATGCAAACTATATAGTGTAAAACACACACACACACACACACACACATACACACACACAACCATAACATTAAAACCACTGACAGGTGAAATTAATACCACTGACTGCCTATAATTTTGGTATAATTTTGATATATGGTTGCTCCACTTTACTGGGATTACAGGATCTGCTACAGGTACCTTAAATTCATTAGGTGGAGCCTCCACGGATCAGACTAGCTTGTCCAACACATCCAGCAGCGAATTTGGAGAATTTGTAGGCCAATAAAAGAAAACATGATTTATCCGACCAGGCCACCTTCTTCCATTGCCCAATAGTCTAGTTATGATGCTCACATGCCCATTATAGACCTTTTGGTGCTGGACAGGGATCAGCACTCTGACTGGTCTCAATGTTATTGTTTATATAAAATTCAATCCGTGGAAATCATGTGAATCTGAAAATCACATGATTTCCACAAACTGAACACAGTTTCTAGGTTTCATCACCAACAGCTCCTGCAACTTCATGGTTTTTCACAATTTGCAGGCGCTCTTGGAACCTAAACCCCACAAATGATCTACTGTATATCCCAATCAAAGAAGGTATGACATTTTAATGTTGACCTCCCCTCAAAAAACCAAAACTGAGAAAATAATATTTAAAGGCTCCACTGCATTTCCTTCAGTGTTGCATTTTATCAAGGGACACCAAATAACAGTTCATTTAGAGTTTATTTTTTTAACCCTTTAGACCCCAACACTATTTGGAATTTGACACTTTCACAGTCACAGCATTTATCATTATTTCAAACTATATCATTAATTATAAACCAAAGGGTACAATGACAATTACTTATCATCATTGATTTTATTTTGAAGGTGAATGCCACCTCATCAATAGAAATACAAAACCAAAGGGTAGAAATTTGCCCAGAGCTATGAGCCCAGGACAAAAGAAAAACATTCTCTGATGTTGTAACATGCACAATAATTATAGAGAAAATAAATTATAAAAATAAGAATTCCTAGTAATAAAGAACAGTGATACAAAAATGAAGTGACAACAAATATTCAAGGTAATTTTCTATGAATTAACCATAAAATCACAATGTCATATCCATAACCGAAACCATGGCTGTAGACGTAGTCTAAAAACTTTCCAAAGGCATCTACAATTTAACAAACCTACCCATTACTCTGAATGACTAAAGCAAGAGATATTAAGAGACAACCAGTATTTGCAAGTTAAGCATCAAAGGGAAGTGTCTGTTTTAGCTGACTCATAAAGGCTTTGAAATGTTCCTATAAATCTACATCAATTGTTATTAAACACTAATACGCAGAGTTTCCAATATTTTTAAGAAAGATTTATGTCCATGGTGGAACAAGAAAATGGCTAAATGTAGAGTAAACCTGCTTAAAAAAACCTGCTATAAAAACAAAATGATAAACAAAGACAAAAAAATAATATATATTACATTTTGAACTTACTTAGACAGCATTACGGCTAGGTAAGCAGAAATCCTGTCAGACTCCTCTGTCTCCATATCTGATAAATAGCATAACCAAAGATATTGCCTGTCTGAAAAATTTGTTTTTCCACAAAACATGTCAAATTCTGACCGCAGTTTACTTTGGAGAAAGTGGAAAACAAAGTAAGGGTGAATTTAAAACAAAACGTGTTAGTCAGCTAAGTTTACTTAGTCATATAATTCAACTGACACCTTGTGTCTCTAAAGATCTCCCAAGCTGGGAGCCCACTGAGTAATAAGTTTCTTTTGCCATTCATGACAGAGTATTACTCACTTATTATTGTACTGTTCACTTTGCCTGATCTCCTTCCTTATGTCTGGTTTTTTTTTTTCAATTGAGAAAATTTGTGGAGGTATATTTAAACGAAAGGATTGCAGTTATGGACATTATCAGGAATAGCAACATTCAACAAGTAAGTAGCTGGGCTTCAGCCTATAATGGCCTTTAAAAAAGGTCAGTTTATCATGTTAAATCCTTATTTACACACTAATTGTGACAGTCCTAATATATAGTGTACTGCAAGGCTTACTGATTGATTTCCTGTGCATGCTTTTGAAATCCTACCGTGTGTTGTAGTCCACCACTTTACTCTCTGGTTTCACGAAGGTATCATAAATCACTTTAAGGTCAGAGTTGATCACTGTTACCCTGGTCAACTCCAAGCCTTGCTTTGTGTAGCACTAGAAGACAAATCAGAGTTTTTTTTGCAACATTAGTATTAATGCTGGGCAACGATTACATTTTTAATCGTGATTAATCACATGGATTTCTATGATGAATCGCGATAAATTACATTGTTATGTGCAAAATTAAATAATTA
The DNA here is from genome assembly GCA_037577275.1 of Bryconaethiops microstoma. Classification (NCBI taxonomy): domain Eukaryota; kingdom Metazoa; phylum Chordata; class Actinopteri; order Characiformes; family Alestidae; genus Bryconaethiops; species Bryconaethiops microstoma. The sequence goes on along the minus strand of JBBJLS010000128.1, from coordinate 26,928,681 downwards.
ATTCAAAAGTAGTGTTTTTCTATTATTAAAGTACTGCTATACGAACAAAAGTACAATAACATTTGGTTTGCAAACACTTTAAACAAATAAGGAGCTTTTTAACAGCAGTGTTCCCTTTAACACAGTCACGCAGTTACAGTTCAAATATATCTACAAATCTCAACTTAAAAAATTAAGGTAATAAAATCAAATACAAAACCAAAGCTATTTGCCACTGCAGGGCATTCACATTTTATCTAGTTTATTATAGAAAAACAAGGTACTCTCAGAGTCCAGAGCATGGGCGCTGGAACCATTATAGCTTTATAACCATTATAATCCCACCCCCCACCCCACCCCTTTGCCTATTTCTCATCATTAGCAGTGTTATATACTGACTTTATAAACTGAATAAGCTTCAAGGTAGCATTTTTCGACATGGTAGGATGAATCGATACACTGCTTATAATATATTAAATAAAATACAATTTTCTCTGATTATGAATATTATTTGTCTATTTCTCAACATTATCAGTGTTATAAACTGACTATAAACTGTATAAACCTAATGGGATCATTTTTCTGCAGGGTAGCATGAATCGACAGACCCTGCTGTCTATTTGCGCTGCGGTAGCATTTTTTTGAAAAGGCAGCGGTACCCATGGTCCAGATCAGAACATTATAACAGGGACCTTCCGACCAACAGCAAGTTAACATTTATATATTCTGTTTTTTTTTTCTAAACAGGTACCAGCAGAAACATTTAGATAAATAAAGGGAATGATCCAGGACATATAAAGCACTAATAGTTGACACAGTACTAATAGCAGATTTTCTTCTGCTGTAATTTGGTGCTTTGCCTATGGGGTGCACAGGCCTTTGAAGTGGCAAGACATGCAAAGTCAATTACTACTCTTTTTTAATATAAAAAAAGAAAATTCAATTTGGGCCTCTTATGCTATGCGACAGAGTACATAGCATGATCCCAGTTTTTGGTGGATAAGTTAAAGCGGTTATTTATTTATCTGAGAGAAACCTGATTAGGCTGAAGTTATAGACTAATTTTTTTCTTTAGTATTGTAGTTTTTGTGCACACAATTGTAAGAGGGGGAAATAATTTGGCAGCATAGTGCTCTTCATCAGAAGCAAATTCGTCGTAATGATCTGCTCATACCTGAATGAAAGGAGGGGTGTGTGAAAGGTGGCTAGTGTGGTGGTGGTGGTGGTGGTGGTAGGGGGGGGCTGTGTTGGTTGCGGTGGGGGGAGGGGTTTCTACAATAACCACGCAAATGAACCGATATGCAGTCAGCCGCCATTGAGAGTGGAAATAATGTGTGACGCTCCACAAACACTTCGTATTTTCATTGGTACAAAAGGAGCGCAAGTTCTCTTCCTGTCCACTTAATGAAGTGATCTGTTTGCTACTGCACTGTACTACTGAAGTGAAAAAAAAACTCCCACAGACACATCACACTTCAACTCTTTCTCTTTCTTTTTGTTGCTTTGACTATGGTCCTTTCTGTCCTTCTCTATCTTTTTTTCTTTCAGGCTTTCTTTCTTTCACTCCTTCTTTTCAGGTGCTGGTGGAGACAGACTGGCTGGAGCACCCTCATGTTCTCAGAGCTGTATGTTAAAGAAAGCAAACTAAAAGTAACGCTACTCTTCTCTCTCACTCTTTCCCCTCACAGATTTTTTCTTTATTCCTCCCTACCTAACAGCTCTCTTTTGCCCACTTTTCCATTCTTTTTCTTTTCCTATAGTTTTTCCCCTATTGCCCTCCTTTCGTTTTTCTGTTCTCTCACTTTTTATCATTTTACCTTTCAGCCTCTCATTCTTTCCTGCATATCCTTTTCTTTCACCCTATATAGATTTTCCTCAATCTTACTTTTACTCTCTTTCTCCTTGTCTCCTCTCTTTCTCTGTAGCCCTTTCATTTCGTTTTTTCTTTCTCCTTCTTCTTCCATTCTCTTCCACCCTTGCTCCCTAACTCTAGGTCCCCTCTCTCTCACCGTTCGTTCTTTTACTCTCTCTCTCTCCTTCCGTCTCTTCTCGCTCTATCTCTTGCCCTATCTCTCTTTTGCTCTTTACCTCTCTTTTCCCACTACCCCCCCTCACCCGCCCCATGTACATAGATCAGGAGCCCTGATCGCCTTTTGCGATTAGAGAAAAACTGCAGAGTTCTGCCTCTCCCCCCAAAACAAAGTGTTTTTAAAGCTTCTGTTTTCCCCAGTTCTGGCGCCACCAGGAGAACAGTAAACAATAAACATCGACGGATGGAGGGCGGTCACACACACTCTGAGCACGTACACACACCCCACACACACACGCGCGCACACACACGTGTGCAGGTTCAGTGCGAGTACGTACATTGTGTCTAATGACTAATTTGACTTGCATTGAAAGGCATGGCGTGGAGGCGTCGTGTCAGCGTGTGTTAACACTTCTCTGCGGCTGTCAGCGCCCACACACACACACACACACTGAAAGCTCCACCATAAGGCTGGGAACGTGTCGTGTCACTCTGCTGAATAAATGAACACACACACACACACACACCTTTGCAATCACCTATACACACCTGCTTCCATACACATTCAGCACAGACACATCAAACTTCCATAGCCAAAACAACCCCATCCTCACTGGACAGTGTTAACCCACTTTAAAAAACAAGGTTCAGGGCTGTTGGGTTAAACGACAGAAGGAAAACGATGCTTTGGCCCTGTTAAATAAACACAGTCCAAATTGACTCAGTGTTATCTATACATCGCGATCCCAGTTCCACTGGCCTGCGGTGAGTGTGCCCCTCAGGAAAAGAGCCGGCCGAGTCGAAACGCTTAAAAAGTGGACTCATGGCAAATTGACTTTTACTTCAAAGTGCTCCACAATTATGTCTTTCAGCAATTAGAGGGGTTGAAAAAGGGACCCACTTGAGGCTTGTCAGTGAACCGGCAGAGGAATGCCCCTGGAGCAGCTGAAGCAAGGGTGGGAGCAAGGACCCTTTAGTACCATGGGAGTCTGAGGCGCACACACACACGCACATGAGGGGTCGAAATGAGAGCTTTCTCCACCCACCAGACACACACTAGTTTTTTTTTTTAATACTTTGTCAGGACATGGGATCATAGATGTATTTTTTGAGTGCGAGTGTGAGTGTGAGTGTGCGTGTGTGTGCATGTGTGTGTCCCATAAAAGAATCTGCATATAACGTCTCGCATGCATTATAGATTTATGTAAGGTTCTGTAAGTAATCATGATACATGTATTAAACAGTATTTTACAAGGTCAAAAGCATTTTACTTTTTCCTGTAGGTAAGCCCTAACTTTCTCTCAGGTCAGGACATTATTGTCCCGAAAATGTATAAAAACAAGCACACACACAGACACACGCAAAATTTCCTACACAGTCCAGACTGTTCTATTATAAAGAAAACCATCAAGCAGTCAAATCGAGGGTATGAAATAAAAATACACAGAAAATCACCATCTTAGTGCATTTGAATTTTTTCCAGATTCAATACAGTCTAAAAACTTTGAGGTCATTTGGGGAAGGGTGGTGTATCTCTACTAATATGCATGGTTTTAAAATTAGAGAGTCATGCTGTAAGTCAGGGAGAACAGCTCTTCTGCTCAGTTTTAATGGTAATAACGCACTCCTATCAGAGGCAATTACACTGCACGTGATCCCTATCGGATCTGTGTGTTCCCAGCGCATCTAAAGAAAATGTTTGCGTTTGAAAAAGTCCATCGCGTAAACAGATAAGGAAGGTTGCGGTACGGCATATCACTGGGGCTGACTTTATACCCACAGATCACTCATGCTGGCCTGCTGTTCAGGCTGATGAGCCCTGGCTACTGCAAGAGCTGTCGATTAGACACACACACACAATTTTTTTTTCAGGCATACACACAGCCCATGTGTGTTACAATGGACTATGTATGTATGTATGTATGTATGTATGTATGTATGTGTAAAAATTGTTTTGTTGTTTCATTTTTAAAAATGAAACATGGATATTATACAAAACCAGTTTACAAAGGAGTATTTGGGTGGTTAGGTGGGAAAACCCTACTTGATCTTGTCTTTACAACAAATAAGGGACTTTTTTGCCTTGAAAATGTATGAAAACAAACACACATACTTGTCAAATTAATTTTCCCTGGGCCTTTGGAACGTGAACGATTCTGTTATTAAAATAATAAAAAAATAATTTTGAAAGTAGATATATAATTTAGAAAGCCAATATATACTACATGCTCTAATAAATTCACCAAAACATGATTATTTAAATTGGGAAACAGTTTATTCTAATGGTACTCTATAGATTCTCTACATATATTGGTTAAAGTTGGTTAAGGATTACCCATGGTTTTAGGTTTAGATTTAGGACGAGGATTAGATTAAGTTTTAGGTTATGGTTAGGTTTAGAGTTAGATGTAAAATAATTTATTTTCAACTTAAGGTTCAGATATACACCTAAATAATATATAATCACTTGAAGCCTAGCTACACAGCACCTATTGTGAGCCATCCAAATTGTGTTACTATTAAACCGTACGTCTAATCTTTCTCAGTGATGTTCCACAAGCATAGTAGAATGAAGTTCAACACGACTTGGGGCTGCCCAAAGTGGACCTCAAGACCAAATTCGGCCCCTGAGGATGTTTGATTTGGTCAGTCAAAGTACTATAACCTGTGAATTACTCAGCGAGGCTATAAAATGCGTTTTTAAGACACCTTTATTATATTTTGGGGTGGTGGGTGAGTAATTATGCAGAAAGCCAAGCAAAATTGAAGTTGAACTTAGTGTTTCTTTCCAATAAAATAAACCCAAAATGCTTTTTAACATTTTCAAGATCTCAAGACAACCACAACAACCTAATCTACATATTAAAAATGTACTAAAATATTTTAATCATGTAAATCATACCTGGGGACGAGGGGTCCATATACACACACAGCCTACTTATGCAACGCAACTATGCACAAACACAAAGACAAAACATTCATTCAGCCATCACTCACTTGTCGCCTCTTGAAGTCTGTAAAATGGTTTCTGTTTCTCTTAAACTTTTATCTTTAGCATCTTGTACTTTTTAAAAAGAACTTTATAAATAAGATCCTTTTGACATGTTTCAAAGATGGTTAAATATTCAAATGGATTTTTGGTTACCATTTTTACATTTTCCTAGCGATAAAGTTTATTTTGTAGACAAACTACAAAATGACTGAATGAATGAATAAATAACTGAATTAATGAACAAATAGACAATTTATCAGTAGACAGGCTGTAAAGGTTCTACAGTAGTAATATTACCTACAGAACATGCTGCATCATATCTACATCATATCTACAATAATGCTCTTTTGCAAATATTTATTGTCTTAAATTTTTAGGAGTCCAATTATTTTATTGGCTTCTACAGCCAATAATGTTCATTAAAACAAATATAACTTGATCATTATTTAAATGCAATCTGCACTGAAATTTGCAAATATTAGCCAAGGACACACACCTTTCAACTTATTTTAAAATTATACTCTAGAAGGCACCATTATTCCTCCTTCTTTGTCTACTTAGTTAACTAATAAACACTGTTTGGTGGTGAAAGCACAGGTACACAATACAGTATAATACTTACTACCTTTTAGTACAGATTTCATCATTGTATACTGTGTGTTCCATGACAGCAGAGTGCAGTTTAACAGCACAGGCCAAAGGCTCCTTGTCCCTTGAAATGTGCTGCAATTTAAAAAGAACATTCTGTTGCCCAGGTTGTGACCTCTTTGTGAGTGTCTGTGAGGTCACGGGGCCAGGTCAATTGGAGGGGAATGTTATCCAAAGCGCTTTATTTATTTATTTAATCTTTCATCTGACTCCGCTCGTCGGGATTATCCGTTAAGAAAAAGGGTGATGTGTGTGTGTGTGTGTCGTGTGTGTGTGTGGGGTGTGTGTGTGTTCGGTGTGTGTGTTTTGGGTGTGTGTTCAGTGTGTGTGTGTTCGGTGTGTGTGTGTTC
>JBBJLS010000128.1:26892634-26903396 GCA_037577275.1 Bryconaethiops microstoma | reverse complement strand
ACACACACACTCTTTCCATGGAGACCCACTGTCTCACACTCTCCACACACAACACCCCCCACACACTCTCCACACACACACAGAGGGGGAGAGAGAGAGAGATCTGGAGGGAAAATCCTACTGCAGCCTGTACGGCCAGCACATACATTCCCATTGTGTGTTTACTGAATGTCCGTGTGTGTATGACCATACGGCATATCTAAACCAACATTTACACTGTTACATCCTTATACTAGAACATATTTCAGAATGTGTGTGCTTGTATATATATGAAAATGAAAACTTCCTTCCTTTTCCTGCGACTTTTGTGAGATGGTGACAGCGTAACAAGTCATAAAATAAACTGTTTGTATATTTATGCTTTAAGTAAAGTAAGAGAGAAAGAGGTAAATGCAATGAAGAGACACCCTGGAGAACACCAAAACTGCCATTACAGTCATTTTCCCTACGACAAAAATAATACTATACACACACATCCAGTAACACAATCTGTTTCCATGTCACCACAAACACGGGGAGAAGGACAGTGCATGGAATGAAACACTTTGTTTAAGAGAGGAGAGAAAGAAAAAGAGAGAGATATCTAGATTAGTTAGTGCAACAGTGCCATCGAGAGGCAACACTGGTACTACAATTTGTGTGGGCTAAGACAATTCTCTCTCAAAAAAGAAACAAACACTTTCTCAAATTGACTTGCAACTATATAATTAAAATATAAAATAAAGAACGTATAGATCGGTTTCAAATTAATTTATGTGATACTTTTGTTTTAAATGTTTTTGAGAAAGAATGAAAAAAATTTCAAAGCAATTAATGCAATAACAACAGAAGAAACAGAAAAATCAGGAATATAATAAAGAATATGTCATTAGTAGGAAAAAAAAAATCAATAAAAAGTCTTAGTGTCTGATGGTGGGAAAAACAAAACAGCAGGACGTACATTAACGCCTTGAAAGCCCAGTGAGGCAAATCCCACATCACAGAGCCGAATCAAAGCACCCCAGCCTGAAGATGGCAATGAGGGAGACTTTGATATGCCCATAAAAGAAATAATATTCAACTTTTATAATTACACTCGCCTCCTCTTTCTCTCCATCTTCCTCTCCCTCCTTTTTTTCCCCGCTTTTGTTTTCCACCCTGTCTTCGTCGGAGGGTTCAATCGTGCGACGGAGGTGGCGTGCCGCTGAGAAGAAGTGTACAGGGAGGGGAAAAAAAGACAAAAAGTCCAGCAACGGGGCACAGGGATGGGACACTTTTTAAAAGTAATAATAAATAATACATTAAAAAATGCAATTTTATAGACACCCCACGCAGCGTCAGTCAAACACTGTTTGAACTCAAATGTAGAGGCACACCAGGGGGAAGGAAAACACAGGCCTGAGTCCCAAACCTGAGTCCCAAAGCTTTTCTTCACACTCTTGCATAAAACAGCCTACACACACACACACTCAGTGGGGGAAAATTTGGTGTGTTTCTAAATCATTTAAATTGGACAGTTTAGTCATAATAGAAATTTAAAAAGACAGATCCTGACCCAGGTGTTCAGAAGAAAAAAGAAAGAAAAACAGAAAGAAAAGATGGAAAAGAAAAGAACAGGTGGAGAAAGAGAGATAGAAAGGCAAGTTTGGAAAGCGATAAATACATACATGCACAGAGAAAAGAGACACATTAGTATACAGCTTAAATGTATGTATGAGATCAAGCGTATCTATCATGCTCTTGTATCAGACATAAAAACACAATGTTGTCATAACAAAGCCTCATGTCTCTAAAAAGAAAATTTTACAGAACAAGAGAAAAAAATTCTTTACAACACAAGATTTTATTCTTATTATTAAGTAATTTTGGAGCATTTCAAATGTACCATTTGTCATCAAATACGACACAAAGGAAGCTGGTGATTTCAAACGGTGAAAAGAAAAAAAACCAAAGTTTAGACCTACTGACACAATAGCGTCCGAATTGCTGAATGAGTCTGTCACAATTATTACATAAGCTGTTATACGTTTATGTCACATAGAATGTTAACTGGGTGTGTTTAGACCAACTGGGTTGAGGCAAATACATGTAAATAAAGGAAATCAGAAAAAAATACTTCTAATAGGTGCTTTAGAGGGAGGCGGTGAGTAATGTTTATGTTGTTAATAATACCTATAGAGAAAAGTAATGAGTAATGTGTGTTGATCTGATGTTTATGATTATCACTCGCAGAGGGCATCAGTGATTACTGTTTATTTGATGTTTGTCAAATAAACTTTTGAAAGTGCAGTTGGGAGTGCTTGAAACGTGTTTGTTTACTTGAAATTTGTGGATAATACAATTAATGTGAGTAATGTTTGCTTATTTGTCAGTACGTAGCTGCTAAATCACGACAGTCGAAAGCAAGACAGCTCATCAGTCAATTTAGCCTCTTCGCTTGTTTGTATTTTAATAGTTACATACAAAATGAACAAATAATTTTATTTACATGGCAATTAAACACCAACTAAAGTTTCATGACTGTAATAGGCCAAATTCAGACCACGGTCTGTAAAGGGGAGAGGGAGGTTGAGGGGGAAAAAAGGCAGACAGAAAAAAAAAAAAAAAGAATGGGTGAAAAGGATGACAGGTAGTTAGTAGTCTCAAAGAAGTCGACACTACCACACACACAAACACACGCATGCACACACGTTTTGAGTTAGCACGGCTGGTCAGAGCAGGGCAGCATTCTCTACAGGACTGATCCTGGGTCAGCTGACCTCTCCACAGAGCCGCACAGCAGGGCACTTTCTGTTTCTCTGCCACTCTCACACTCATAACAGACACACACACTGTCTTACACACAAACGCACTCTTACCCACTACCTGGCCCAGTGCAGCAGGGAGTCATCCCTGACCTGTCAATCATAAGGTGCCAAAGAGCTAACATATCTCACACACACACACATACACACACATACACACACATACACACACATACACACACATACACACACATACACACACATACACACACACACACACATACACACACATACACACAGAGAACGGGAAGGTAAATGGTTGTGACAGGGGGCATTAGGGTTGGACCGAGCCATCTATCATACAGCCAGGACAGAGTAACATTAGAACAGAGTCTTCCTCTCTCTCTCTTTCACACATATACCCACACACATACACACGTACCTCACAAAAAGACCAAACCTGAACACATCCTGAAAACACAAGTGTGATTTTTAACCCTTAGAACTCAGAGCATATTAGTAAAATCTGATTTCAACAAATGAAAACAGTGTAGAATAGTCTAAAGACAGTGTTCGCTCTCCTACATGCTCGCTGTTTGCTGCATTTTCACTCGGAAGCACCCATTTGTGGGCGGAGACTATCCTGAAAGTTCTCCCAGGTTCAAAGATCTAGTGTTATTTTGTCTTGTAAGACCTAAAAGAAATTTGGATATTTATATTCTTAATGAGCATTTGTGTGTAATGCCATTTTTAAAACCCCAGTAGTGGTTATTATTAGTACATTTTTTTAAAATCACAATAACTTTGTTTCTATGTGTCAATGCAAACTGGGAGAACTTCCATAAGGAATTGTTTAGCCGTATGATGACAATTTACTATTTGTTGCACTGCCAGCAGAGATCTGTGCTGCTTGCATTCTAAAAGTTAACAAAAATAAAGTCAAGAACCTTCAAATCAAAAACTCACAACTGCCTTTTTTAATGTTTTTATTTCTTATAACACTTGACAACAGCTCTATACGTTGTACATTTTATGATGCAATGATGCAATACACTCGACTGGCAACACCATCAATGTTCACCTTATTAAATGGTTCAGATATCGAACAGAGGTCCACATTAGTGTTTCAGAATCATGCAGATTGTCTTAGAGTTTTTCAAGGTGCTGAAACTTTCCTTCCCAGAAAATTCCCACAATGTACCTGACAAACAAGTGAGTGCCAAGCGCTCACTGTGCTCTCGCATCAGAAACAGCATCACGTCCACAGATCGACTCCTGGAGAGTTCTAAAGTTTTTTTTTTTTTTTAATGCGACGTTATCTCACTACTCAACTCAAACTGACACAACTAGGTGCACTTGTCTGTGATTAAACTTTGCTTATAGTCAAATGCAAAAAATGTGTACACACCCCTGTTCAAGTTACATGTTTTTTTTCTTCCAAGTGAAATAAGCACACATGCTCTACAGAAAGAGCAATTTAATGCCACCTCCTCCTCTCACACACAAAATGACCATGTCTGTGTACAGTTAATGAGAATATAAGTGTGCAACCTAAAATAAATACAACAAAACAGCTAAAACTGGTTTTCAGGGCCCATAAAGCATTTACAATTGCCTTCTCATGCAGCAAAAAATACCTTGACTAATCACTGTTTATTTGAAGCTATTTGCACCACAGAAACCGGCTGCTGCTGACCCATGACTGTGGAGAAGCCTTGTAAACTGACCCACACATTACAAAAAATAAGGCAGGACTGGGTGAATAATCCTCTTAACTACAAAAATACATACATTTCAGTTCAACTAATCTCAGGTGGGACTACACAACAAAGAGGAAATTTCAAATTGATGGACCTAACATGAACGAAGTGGAAAAATGATGATTAGCTAAACATTAGATCAGTGGTACACAGATTTAGTCCTGGAGGGCCAGAGTATACGATAGTTTGGTAGTTCCCTTAACTTTTTTAAACTGCTAGACTTGCCAAAATTGCAATGATAAATTGGTCGATAATTGAAGCAATAATCTGTCGATTCTGGTCATGGCTGATTCCAATTGGGCATCGCCACCGCAAGGGAACAAAAGTTCAAAACACCATCAAGCTATAGTTCTGACCAAGAGAATATGCATCATCATGATGCAATATCACTGTTTTTCTTTTAACTGCTTCTTTCAGGTGAGCAACGTTGCCCTTGTTTAAAAAAAGGTACCTTAGTGATAACAAATATAATACAGTTTAATTGCATTTTGATATCTGTGTCTGTTTCTCTCTCTCTCTCGCTTTCTAAGCCTGAAGTGGCTCGGCTGAGGCCGGATGGTCTCAGATTTATAGGATAGTGTTTTAATTTGCCCTTTGATTTGATCTAGATGAGCAAAGTGGTGCATTTAGGATAAAGTACTGTATTTTACAGGGCTTAGTGAACGGTTAAAAAGACAAATGGATACAACTGACAAACCTCAGTGTGTGTGTAAGAGAGACGAGAGAGAGAGAGAGAGAGAGAGAGAGAGAGAGAGAGAGAGAGAGATCCACACTCTTCCATCGATCCCTTATCCATTCTCCTCTCATCTTATCTGCAGGTCCGAGGGAGCCGGGCAAGTTTAAACGATTCTGACCTTGTCCGACATAAATAGTCAGAAAAGTACAAAGCGCAGATAGCCTTTTTCTCGCTCTCTTTCTCGCTTCCTCTCTCTCCCTTTCCCTCTCTCTCCCTCGCTCTCTCTCTCTCTGCGGGAAGAGGAAGGGAAATACATTGAGATAAGGGGAGGTAGTGAGATAATACTGGAGTTACTACTACATCAGCTACAGTGTCACTGCACAGTGACTAGCCTGGGAAAAACCAAAGTGAGAGAGAGAGAGAGAGAGAGACAGAGTGTAAGAAAAAAGGGAATGAAAAAGAAAGAAAAAGGAAAGAAAATGAAAACAGAGAGAGACAGAAAGAAAAAGACATGGAGAGAGACAGACAGAAAGAGAGGTAAGTGTGTATAATGAGTATTATACTTAAAAGACGAAACTCTTTTCATCAAACTCGACTCTCCTGGCTAAGGGAGCGTGCCCTAGCCAATCGGAACGGGCCCTGGGCCTATTCGCCGTCTGAAGATGATGTGAACGTGTCGCACGGAAGAAAAGGAGAACAGAAGGGGCTCCTTTAATATTCATCCTTTTCTCTTTTCAGAGTGTTACGGCTACACCTGACATCGTCGCGGAACCTGCGGAAACAGTGCAAATCTCTTCACGCATTGTCAGCTGTTCCTCTAATCATTTTATGCTCTTGTGAGGCTTTGAAAGGGACTGATAACGAAGCAGCTCAAATACAGAGACCCGGCTCAATTCATAACTTAACACACGCTACACACACACACACAAAATCAGTGCCCTTGCTATGAGGCATTGACTATGAGTTAATATTGTGATGGTTTATCCATATGACTAGTTTATCTCTCCTTTTGCTCTCTTTCACACACACAACCGATGTCCCATTTTAAGTGTATACATACATACATACATATATACATATATACACACATACATACATATACACACACATATATATATATATTATATATATGTGTGTATATATCATTATATATATTATATACATGCGTGTGTGTGTGTGTGTGTGTGTGCTCATGCATGCATACATACATGTGTGTGTGTGTGTGTGTGTTATATGTAAAAAGAATTAAGCACACACACCACTACAGAGAATAACACACTTTTCCCCCGTATGCGGTTTATTACAGAACTCAAGCCTTCAATTACTTTGTCTCCATTTCAATTCGAACTCAAATCCACAGGCCCAAGAGCCGAAACACATTCTGGCATTGTTGGGATATGCCTGGGAAAAATTCTGCAGAATTCCAAGACTGCTTTCATTCATCCCCATGTCTCTCGGCCCGTCTCTCTTTCTGCGTAGAGCGGTCTTTATCAGGCAGCGTGATCGCTGGTAATTTCAGTGTACAGATGCAATCGCTTCTCTCTCTCCCTGCCATTCCACCTTCCCTCAGGACCAAACAACAATAAGCTCCCGAACAAAAGACAAACAAGCGCCTACAGACAGAAACCCAGACGTGGCTCTGCTCTCTATCAGACTCATGAACAGTTTCGGATAGGCAGTCACGATGCCACAATTTTGCCTTCGACACTGACTCCAAATGTAGCATCGCAGTGTAAGACACTGAGTTATACTATGGTTGCTGTCTGAAGACCCGAGTTACTTGGCGGAAACGATGATATACCGGGTTATCCATAAAAAGGATTATTGGTATTTATCGCAAATTGTTGATTTGTCAGTATTTAAAACCACAGTAACATTCAATAAAACCTAGAACCATTTTAATTTCCACCAAAGGGGGTGACAATGCTCAATGCATTTGTTCACCAGGTTTACAGAAGTTTTACAGATCAAAAATAACACACTAAATCAAAAGACTTCAGTGAAAATGTACACTGTGTTTTCTTGCAGTGTTAACGCTTGGATCTCCAAGGTGAAGTTTAACCTCCTCTATACACACAGCCCTGGTGCGGTCTTTTGGTGTTCTTCCTATTCAGGCCTGCCATTGTCACTTAGGGCGACCCAGTGCTTTATATGTAAACAACACAAAGCCAGAACTCGAGATTCAGATCAATCTCGTCCTGAATTCAGTCTCATTTCATAATAATTTAAGGTCAGCTTCAAAGCACCTAGGTTTCAATTACAAAGCAGCTTCAAAGATCTAATGCTGGTCTGCAGTTACCGAGTTAATTCAACAAAACAATAAATACAGGTCTGGTGTGTCAAGCCTAGACTGGAGCTTCAAAGTCCAATGTAGGTAATAAGTAGTAACAAGATATTAGTAACCTGCACTTGACATGCTTACATGGTTCCTGACTCTATATCTCTGTAGGACACGGTTATATTTAGACATAATGAAATAAAAGAAATGAAAGTGATAGACATACACTACATAGATCACCTACATGTTAAAGCATGTTAAGGTAGCCACTAGAAAAGGGTGAGTTATGTCAACATGCAGACCTTTCTATAGTCAGTTTCTATACTTTTCAAATTTTATTTCTGCCTTCACTTTAACAAACGTGTCCAAAGAGTCTGCACACTGTCAGCAGTGTTAGAGACAGTCAGTGAATAGCTTTTGTGGTCAGGTGTGTTCCATTTATTCATGAACACGTTTTGGTTTCTGATTAGACAAAATATTTCGGCAGCTTTAAGAGATCTTTGACATTAACTTAACATGCCACGAATTATGGATAACTGGTTCAGCTCTGGTGGCATTAAGTGGATGTCAGACCAGTTTGTTCACTGACCCTACCACTGCCCCAGGAACTGATCATATTATTGGGGGTTGAATTTTAAATCTATGCATACAAACAGATTTACAGATGAGAAACTTCTTTTTCTATTATGTTTACTACAAAATAACCAGACATAAACACATGTAGGTTTGGGGTACTGTTGTACTCTACAACTCCATGCATATACTCCAACATGAACGTTCTTCAGACCAACATTCCATCTGAACTATTGCAAATCAATGTGTTGGGCATGAAGCGATATATTCATAACCATTTCACGTAACATTTTTCTGTGGAGTAACTATTGAAGACATTCCAATTTTCAGACATATGGTTCCCATTACTACCATTGTTAACAAAGGTTTTAGTAGTAGGTTGTTTTAATAGATGAATTTTTCCATTAACCATTCTAATCTGTGGTTGGTGGTACACACAACAAAACAATTATTGCACTTATAGACTTCAAAAAATATAGGATATAGTTAATAGTCATTTAGTAATATGAGAAATTATTTTAGTAAATTTAGATTTAAATATTGCAGAAATAATTCAGCAGACAATAATCATTTGCCTTTACATGGTCATCCAAGCTTGCAGTTTAGCACAATGAGTCATGCATAATTATTCCATGGCATTTTGGTACAGGTGTAGCAGCGACATTTAAATACAGTGCAAGTTCACATATCTGCCTTTTGTTATTTACCTCATTAAATTACAACACAAATCAGCTTAAACCAAAGTGATAAGCAGGCCAACTGCTGATTATTATATTTTAAGAAAAAAAGACTATTCTGATTTTGGCCTATTTCAATAGTGCACCCTTAATATACCTTTTGTTTGTTCTTAAAAACCCACATGGTTCATTGGTATATTCATTATTCACAATTCTCTCATTCTCCGTCAACTTCAATTCATTACCATTTAACCACGATCAATCTGGAATAAACCATTCTTAAGAAATGAAGTAGACCTAGTTCTTCAAGGTTTATTTACTATGAGCTCCAATCTCCAGCAATATTCTCAGGTGTCTCCTGAGAAGAAGGGCTAAAACACTCTTCCATGTTTGAAACAGAATCTCCAGTAACAGCAGCAACAGTGTGGGTTTATGGTTTCTGCCAATACAACCAAAAATAACACAAGCGTTTCTGCACACGCGCCCCTGATGTGGAGGATCAGGATGACATACTGCATCTTGATCACTGCTACTAATATATATCTGAGCGCTAACAAAGATTTATAACCACAAATATGCACCACCCAAAGTTCCAATGAATAACACTAGGGCCTGGGGGGCTTTTTGCTGTAGCTGCTGATCGGATATTAGAAAAAGGCCACAACAATCACATAGACCTTGCGGTCATTCATTATTGTGACTGACCATTAAAACTACTCATATGATTTGTCTTATTTTTTTCTTTCTACTTGTTTCCTTTGTACAAATTATTCATTCTATTCTACAAACGGTTAAATAAAGTAGTATAACTTGTTAAATAGAACACTGCTCTATACACAAACGCACATGCATATACACACATGCACACACACACACGCCTCAAATGTTCAGCTATGTCATTTACAGGGCTCTGAATGATACTAGTTTTATGACAGTTACAAAAGAAATATGGAAACTGGAATGATTTGGGTGCAGCAGAAATGGCAACATAATTTACATTTTATTAAAAAATGTCCATTTAACTTTGTGTAAAAAAATTATGTTCCTCAAAACATTTGTCACTATTGTTTACTGGTTGTTCTTTTAGAATATATCAAGTGACATCTTAAAACTCAAAAATGTAATTTTACTTCTAATACTAAAAAAAAAACCAAACAAACAAAAAAAAAACACCCACAGCAGCCCTGGTGAGTCAGTCACTGGAGTTCATTGGTGCTTATTAGTGGTTAAACAGCTCCAGCTTGTGGCTATATTTAGAACTGCAACTGTTTCTATCTGATGTTCAGGCCCTGAAGTTCACTTATGTTTCAGAACACTTTATGCACAGCGAGTTTATGTAAAGCCAGCGGCTTGTGCAGAGCAATAATAGTGTTTGTGTAATGGTAATAGTATGGGGGTGGGCTTCAAATTGTGTGTGGGAATAGCTGTGTGTGGTTCCATTTACATACCTTACTTGCAGAACACTGGGTATGACGGAGGAAATGGAAAAGCGGAGTGGGGGGGTGGGGGGGGGTGGGGGGAGAACGAAAGAGAAAGAAAGAAAAAGAGAGAGAAAGAAAGAATAAGACAGGAAATAAAGAAAAAGAGAAAGAAAAACTCTCTTTTGGCAAAGCAAAGTGGCACCCAGCTGAGTGTTGGCTCCAGGCCTAGTTAGGCCCCCTGCCCTGGCTAGAGTCTTTTTCTCTCTCTTACACACTTACACACACACACCACAGCCGGTCAGCTTCCTGGCTAACCTGAAACAACCCCGATCATGTCCGCCTCTCCACCACCCACTGGCAGCGTTCGGTGTGTGTGCGATGAGAAGGAGTAAGTGTGTGTGTGTGTGGTGCCAGACGCTGGGATGGGAGCCAGACAGGGAGTCCAGGAGGACGGCAGCAGGTGAGAAAGGGAGGGAAGAAAAGAGTGGGGGAAAGCAGGGATGAGAGATGTTTTTAAGGAGTGGGGCTTCCTATGCATGCCGACAGTGGGCTTGACTGGTTCCGTTCTTCTACTGCGGAAATGTGAACGAACACACACACACACACACACACACACACACACACACACACACACACACACACACACACACACAC
>JBBJLS010000128.1:26870144-26892534 GCA_037577275.1 Bryconaethiops microstoma | reverse complement strand
GTGTGTGTGTGTGTGTGTGTGTGTGTGTGTGTGTGTGTGTGTGTGTGTGTGTGTGTGTGTGTGTGTGTATGCAGAGGTCAACAGGTCTATCACACTGAACAATAGGCGTCCTCCTCTGAATGCCGATACTCCGAACCCCATCTGCTTCTTGCACCCAGAAAAACTCACAAAAGAGCACAATGACACCCCCCCTCTCCCCCATTCACGAACACACTCGCACCTCCCCCTTCACCAGCCAGACAACCCAGACTGGACAATATAAAAATGCAAAGTTGATTGAATGGAATCTGTTCACCACATATATGGGACTGGGATTGTTTTGCCACACTGACGCCAGTGCTCAGATGCTTGCTGCCCAGAGGGATTGGGTTGGTTTATAGATTGTCTATGGTGCCCCCTGCAGGCCATGGACCCTTACTGCCTCTACTGCCTATTCAGAAATTTCAGTTAAATTCTTTTCAACTTGTATGATACTAGGACTGCATGACCATTCTTCTCTTTATTCTCACTCGTGAAGCATGTATGTTGTACACAGCAATAGAAAGTACATAATGGAACAGTTTAGAGAGCTGCTGAAATGCAGGGCATTGACAAACAGTTAAAGGAATACCTTGGTATTTTTTCAAACTGGTCTTTATCTGCCACACCAATAACATGTGGTTGACAGCCACCGAAAGTAATTTCCTTCTATCTGCTAATTTCCCTGTGCTATTGAGGCCTATTGTTTTCTAATGCATGTGGATTTTCTGTTTTAGCACAAGTACAGGAATGACTGTGTTTTAGCCCAAATGAATGCAGTGCTGGAGAGATAACACTACTGAGAAGAGCAGGGCATGGGGTATTACACCACTTATTAGATTAGGCCTGTAAAGTCCATAATAAAAGCAAAAGTTGTGGTTGTAGTTTCTTTATTTTGGTCACAAAATTGCAAATTGAGAGACTAGCTTCACTGTTTTGATTAAGCCAGTGGTATCTGTGATGCATTTTGATCTGAGGAGGTATTACCTGAGAGCTGAAGCTGTTTTATCTGCCATCTGAATCCTGACACTGTCATCTTTATTAATCGGCACCCTAAATACAAAATAGGTGACTTTTTGTATGGACAAAAAAGTCTGTTCTTGGCATGCCTCTTGCACCTTGCAGTCCTGATTTTGTGTGAATGGCCATTTTTGTGTGTTTCAGCGCTGGAACGTTGACGTGAGCAGTCCAGAGGAGTATGAGGCAGAAGGTGAGTTCAAATGCAGTTTTCGTTCTAATTATTTTGTACAGAACTTTTAACAGTATATCACCTCACTTCTAAACACATATTATTCTGAAGGAAAATCTTGTATGTGATCTTGTTTATGCAGGTCAGTTGCACTTTTGGAATCCTGATGAGCCAGGTACACCGCGGGGCAGCCTGGCACCCCTCAGTGGCCTGGAGGAGAGACTGCAGAGTGCATGCCAGCAGCTCTCACTCCCACTGAATGGCATGGCTACTCTACAGCAACTACACACACTCTGTCAACACCTTGGCATAGAGGTACATGCATACACACCCACGCACAAACATAAATATACCTGTATGTACATTTACTGAGACACATTTGGTTGGATATGGCCAAGTATTAATTTTTTTATTTTTAAGGTGGGGGAGGATGCGTTCAGTTCTGTGGGAGAGGAGTGTATGATGAGTGTGCAGGACTTTGTGTCTTACATCCTTAACAAAAACAAACCACCTACTCCCTCTGCCTCCACACCCTACAGGCAGCTGAAGAGACATCACTCTATGCAGGTAAACACCACACGCACGCACCACTGCACTAGTGCACATAAGCTGTACTGTTCTTATAGTTTTAAATAATGGGACTTTCGCATATATGCTGAAACTTTTTAAATAACATTTTCACGCTCACATTCTCTCTCTCTGTCTCTCTGTTTCTCTCGCTCGCTCTCGCTCTCGCTCTCTCTCTGTCTCTCTCTCTCGCGCTCTCTCTCTCAGCCATTTGATGAGACAGGTCGCAGGATCTCGTCTGTGTTGAGCAGTACAATAGGGTTACGGCTGTTCTCCGGATTAGATGATGGAACAGGACACACTGCTGTGGAGCAATTGCTGGACGCCTGGCTAGAAGAAGGAGTAGATAACAGCTCTGAGATCCTGCAGGTTACACACAGCACACTGATCACGCTGCACAGACATACACTGATCAGCATAACATTTAAAGCAGCTCTGATCTTTGAAAGCTTGGCTTCGAGAAGACCTCTGACGGTGTGCTGTGGTTTCTGCACCAAGATATTAACAGCAGTTTTTGCAGTGTCGCATTATCCAGTTTTGGAGGTAGTCAGTGGTTAGCATGGGCATTCTGACCAGTCTGTAATGCATTGTGTGTTTTAGCCAATGTGAACTTTTTTTTAGCCGCAGTTCTTTTTACTAATATATATGCGTCATATTTAACAGATGCTACCTGAATGTGTTTCTGTGTGAATGGATCATTTTTTAATTGTGTGTGTGTGTGTGTGTGTGTGTGTGTGTGTGTGTGTGTGTGTGTGTGTGTGTGTGTGTGTGTGTAGGCTCTGGATTTCAGTCTGGAAGGCAAGGTGAATTTGAGTGAGCTGACTGCAGCTTTAGAGAATGAACTATTGATCACCAAGAACTCCATTCATCAGGCAGCTCTAGTGAGCTTTAAAGCCGAGATCAGACACCTGATGTAAGTTTTCAAGACCGTGCACACATTTACTCAAAAATCAGATGGTTGACAAAGTTTGAGAAAGGCAGCATAATAAATATCTTTTACATGTTTATGCACTTGCATATGATTGCAACAGTGAGCGTGTGGATCTGGAGCTGAGGGAGAAGGAGAAGATCCGCTCTGACCTGGAAAAAGCAGAGAAGCTCAAATCTCAGCTGGCCTCTGATGTGGATGAACATCACTCTGCCATCGAACGCATCAATGATCTGAACTTGCGGTAGCTCTTTCACTTGATTTTTCACCTTTAACACGAAGGACACAGTGACATTTTTCAGTTAAGTCATTTAACACAAATGGCTAATACTTTGTTTGTGTCTGCAGTAAATTGGAGCAGGAACATAAGGACCGTATGGCTGCTCTAAGGGTAGAGATGAGCAAAGAGGTGGAGCTTGTGCAGCAACAGGCCAATCAGCAGAGAGAAGAACTGGAACAGGAGATCAGAAGAATCAGAGAAGATGAAACCTTCGTTAGAGAACACCTCACTCTGACCATTAAAGTAATCATTTGTCAATAAGCACTGCCACTCTACTGCACTTTTCTGTCTTCGTTAAAAATAAATGGCCGTCACAGTGACTGGTCATATGTCTGATCACTAAAAAGCAATTAAAACACGTATATTATTTAAACATATTAAATACCATTTAAAAAAAAAAAAAAAAAGATTATTCAGTATGATATTATTAGGTGTCTAACAAACATGCCTGGTTTGTGAATATTCAGGAGAATGGGCACCTGGAGGCAGAGCTGCTGGACAGCACTGAGCGGCTGCTGGAAGCCGAGACCCAGCTGAATAAACTGCAGAAAAACTTGGACAGTGTGTTGAAGGAGAAGGTACTTGTCTCTGCAGCTGGGTGATATGATACTCACTGTTATTGTTATGTTATGGCACAATATGCTTTCCCAAACACGTATACTGTACAAATTCTTAAAACTTAAAGAATCTGAAAAGCAACATGTTTTATTGCGAAGAGACTAGAATTAATGAAGAACCTTTTTTTTTTTTTTTTTTTTTTTTGGGTCTCTATGTCAACTTAAGACATGTGAGGAAGATACCTGTAAAGTATCAATGTTATTTTGTGATGTGTACTTAGCAATTTTATTGTCATTTGTTATGTACGTACAATTTACATCCTTGTTTGTGTGTATGTAGTTTGGTGATCTGGATATGAACGATGCAGAGTTCTACCGGCAGGAGGAGCGTCTGAGGCAGCTTCGCAGCAACTATGAGGAGCAGTGTCGGGTTAGAACTAAGTTCTGTTCTCCCTTTTCTTTCTTTGTGCGTGTGTGTGTGTTTGTGTAAGTGAAAGTGACCATTCTGTGTGTATTTTAATGTTGTATTATGTATGTTATAGGAACTGCAGGATCGTATAGATGAATTGCAGGCTCAGTTAGAGGAGTTTCGTGCCTTAGGCCGTACTCCCCAGACGTCCCTCATGCCCTCTCTGTCTGATGAGCTGGACAGCAAAAGCCCTGGGATGGAGTCGGACCAAGGTATGTTTTAATCTTTTTTTTCTGTCTCTCTTATTAAAGTAAAAATACACATCCTCTAAAGCAGGTCTTTTGAAATTCACAGCCCATACAACTGACCAGAAAAGCTTTGTTTGTCCATAAGAATATTTTACTGATCCTATTTTTCAAACTGCAAACAAACATTTAATACAATAATCAGTAATCGTTGCAGTCTATCAAATTTTGTTTGATTGAATAGTTACACAACAAAATAAACACCAAATATCCGGTCATGTTTTTGTAATGTGCATGGACACTGAAAATAGAAATTGAATCCGATATCTCTTTATGTTGCTTGAAAAGTCATCAAGCTTGACCTAAACATGTTTGATTTGTGCATCAGTATCCCAAGATTGTCATTTAAAATGGTTTGATTTAAATATATTTTTATAAAGCTTTGCTAGTTAAAAAAAAGGCTTCCAATATCCCCCTTGCAGTACCACCAGGTAAAACTTTAAAAAAAAACGCTGCTCCACTGAATAGATCATGGGTGCGCTTCATCTGCAGAGATTTGGAAGGCAGGAATGCATTAGATGGAATGGGGGATTAAAGGGGCATAAAATATGGATCATATATAAGTTGTGGCACATTTTGTACATCCTGTGTGCTCTTGTGAGACCCTGAGCTGTGGGCGTGTTTGTAGGCCTTGGTTCCGAAGAAGGGCAGCCCTTTAACATGAGTCTGGAAGCAGAGATGATGCTGGAGCAGCTGAAGGAACAGCATGTCCGAGAGATGGAGAACATCCGAGCACAGCTGGACTGCACGGTAAGACTTGCACTCAAGTTCACAATGAACTGTAATAAAATGAAGTATTATTAAGCTAACATGATGTTTGGATAAACTCTTGACAATCGGGTCCTCCTACAGCTAAACAAGTGCCAGCACAAACTGGAGGAACAAAAGACTACCTATGAGGAGGAGAGGAGGCTACTCTTGTTACAGCACCAGCAGGAGGTGCAGACATTGAGAGAAGAGGTGGCTGAAGCATTGGAGAGAGATCGGAGCCTGCAAGAGCAACTGGAACAGGAAAGACGCAGCACGGAGGCCCGGCAGGAGGCTGAACGTGCTGAACTACATGCACTCCATCAACAAGAGCTGAGCTCCCTCAGCCAGGAGGCGCAGGACGCCAGGAACTGTGCATTAGAATTGGAGGAGCAGCTCCAAAAACAAGAGGAGAAAAGAGTGAAAGGGGTAGAAGATCTGAGCAGGGCTCATGCAGAAGAGCATAGCCTGATGGAACTACAGCATAAGGAGACTCTAGCGTCCACTGTGCAGGAGGAGAGAGAAAGGTTGCAGGTTGAAAGAGAGGAGGCAGAGAAAAGGCTTACAGAGGAGTGGGAGAGGGAGAAGCAGCATCTGAAGGAGACCTACGAGAGGGAGCTAGAGGAGATGAAGCAGAGAGCTGAGCAGGATCGAGTGGAGTTAGAGAGAAGGCTCGAGGAAGAGTGGGAGAGAGAGAAGCAGCAGCAGGAGGAGAGCAATAATGCAGCACTTCAGACAGTACTGGATGAAGAGCTGGTACGTTTGCTGAAAGAGCAAGAGGACAGAGAGAGGAAGCTCACAGAGCAGTGGGAGGAAGAGCGTACTCTTCTAGAGGAGAAGCACAGTGCTGAGCTGTGGCAGAGAATCCAGCAGGAGAAGGAGCAAGCGCAGGCCCTGGTGGAGGAGGCAGAGTGCAGGAGGATGGAGGACTGGGAGAGAGAGAAGACTCTACTACAGAAGCAGCGTGACGAAGAGCTGAAAGCCAGGCTAGATGAACAGAGAGAGAGGCTTCAGGCAGAGAGAGAGGAGCAGGAAAGGAGGTTTCAACAAGCCCTGGATGAGGAGCAGAGGAGAATGGAGGAGGCACACAGGGAGGCCATGCAGGAGCTGAGCATGAAACACAGTGAGGAGAGGGAGAGACTCGGCTGCATGCTGGAGAAACTTCGCACAGACATTGGCGAGGAGAGGTAAGATATGCACAACCACGCCTGCTCAGAATATTAATAATTATGATTATTTGCACATTGCAATTTAAAAATCCTTCAGTCTTAATATGACAAACCTTTGGAATATTTTTTGGAATGTTTGAATCAATTAAGGCTGTCACCAGTTTTATCACAAGACCAGTAAAGACTCGTAATTACAGATTGCTTTTATTTTAAAGGTGTGTGCCACGTTTTTAATAGCAAGGAGTACAACTCGATGCAGAGGGAAATCCGGCGCTGAAATTGTAATAGACTATGGAATAACAATGAACAAAATTCCTAAAAATGAGGCATATTAAATGAACTAGTTATACCAACTAATGATGTAACATCATTTCTGAACAACAATCATTTTCCAATACATACATACTTCCATATTGTCACTCTTGTCTGGCAAGGAAGAAGTCATGTCAGACTCACCTGTCTCTATGTAATTAACACTGTAACATGCTGTAAGTCAAAAGTGACTTGCTTCCCCTTGGAGAATGTACAGAATGCAGAGGATAGCTTTGCAGTGACCCATTGGATACCATGTTTATCATACACATTCAAAACTAATCACTAAGCCAAGTTTACTCATAGATATAACAATTGTAATTTTAACAGCTTAGTGTATTGTCTGTAGCCTGATGCTGTATAAAACATTTACCCAGTCATCTTTGTGTACTTCTTAATTGTACACGATATTAATATTAATTGTAAAAATGATCAAATGTAAACGTGATGGATATAGTGATGAACCAAATAGTTTCTTAATTAATCATAACTGGCCAGTGATTTTAAACTCCTACATAATAGACAAGGGTGAGTATTGATGTAGGCAGATGTTTTGAATTGTTTAACCTTACTGATTGGCCGTGCACAGGATGGAGTTACAGAACCAGTTTTCCCAGCGAATCAAAGAGGTAGAGGCTCGTTTCTCTGGTGACCAGGAAGCGGTGTCTGAGCGTTTTCAGGCAGATGTACGTAAGCTGGAACAGCACTACCAGAGTGAACTGGCGGCGCTCACCCGGTGCCATGCTGCAGACCGTGCACGATGGGAGGAGGAGATGGAAGCTGCAGTCCAGGAGGCAGAGCAGCAACGGAGACTCCTGCGAGAAGCTCTACAGCTAGAAAGAGAAAACATGCTTCAGGAGTTCACGCAGGAGCAAGAGAGGCTGAAACACAGCTATGCGGCGGACATGGAGGCTCTGAGAGAAAAGAACTTGCAGCTGCAGAACGAACTGGAGAACTTTGTTAGCTCTGCTCAGACCAAGGAGATTGAGCTCAGCCGTCAGCTCAACGAGCTGCACAACCGGCTGCAGGAGAATCTGGAGGCAAAAGACACATTGCTGGCACACACCGAATGCAGAGCTGAAGAGCTTGAGCAACTGCTTACACAGGCTACTGATGACTTTGCCCAAGAGAGGACAGAGCTACAGAACAGCCTTTTGGAGTTGGAAGGTCGGCATGCTGAGATGCTCTTAAAAGCTGAGAGACAGGTCCAGGAGCAAAGCGATTTGCTTGCAGAACGAGAGGAGCTGAGACAGAAGATGGAGGACGTGGAGAAAGTCCTCCGCCAGGCAGTGGAGGACTTTCACTACGAGCGTCTGGAACTGCAGGGCATAGTGGCTATGCTGGAAGAGAAGCTGAAGGAGAGTGAATCCATGGTGATGATGAAAGAGGAACAGAGAACAACATTGTTGGCTGAGAGAGACAGACTGGTGCTTAGAATTCAGCAGATGGAGTCTGAACTTGGAGAAGCCAACAGAAGGATGGCCACAAGTAAGCAAGAGGTCCAAGAGCTCCCTCTTACTGATCTTCCCGCTGAGGTGGGGATGGAGTTTCTCGCTTCATCTGTTGAGAATTTCATTGTCACAGATTCATGTGAAGATGAGACTGCAGATCATCACTCAGAGGACTTTAGTGTTCTAGGAGAAGATTCCCCATCGGCACAAGACGAGGAACTCGAAGGAGAGT
Source organism: Bryconaethiops microstoma (assembly GCA_037577275.1). NCBI lineage: Eukaryota > Metazoa > Chordata > Actinopteri > Characiformes > Alestidae > Bryconaethiops > Bryconaethiops microstoma. The sequence continues at coordinate 26,884,370 of JBBJLS010000128.1, read as the reverse complement.
TACTCATGCAAAAGGAGAATTCAGGAGACTTTGAAGATACTCAGACTGTCAGTGCTTACATGCTGAAAATCTGCAATGCTGAGATTTTAAATTGTCCTGAGGGTGTCTATATAGACAATACTAAGAAAATAGAGGAGGGCTGCTTTAGTGAAGCCAATGTAGTGCAGGAAGAACCAGATGAGCTCAACAACTTTGATGAGCCAGGAAGTACAGATACAGCAGAAAGCACTGACGAAGCCATAGTGGCTTTCGCTGTTCAAAGTCTGGCCATCATTGAAGAAAAGGAAGAACTTGATACAGATCATGAGTGTTTTGGCTCCACTGACGGCATTATATCTACCAGTGAAAGTATCCAAACCACAATAGTTTCCAGTGAGATGGTTGATTTTGTTATCTCCAACATTGTAGTTGAGGAAGATTCTGAGGTTAGAGAACCAGAAGAAGAATTTCCAGGGGTTGGAACTGAAGGTGCAGGACTTTTTGAATCCCCTAAAGATGAAGTAGATGTTTATAATAGCACTGGAGATAGTTTAGAAGAGGACAAAGGTGCAGAGAATGACAAAAATGCAGATGTTGACGATACAACAACGGAACTAGATGCTGAACTTGCTGTGGCATGTATCAGTGTGATAGATAACGCAGAGCTTGATGGTAGTACAGTGAATGTCACTGAAATGAGTACAGAGTTTGAAAATAGTGCTGAGTTGGATGGTGTAGAGGGTGAGGAAATAGCTGTAGATGATCTTGGTGTAGCTGGAGAAGTGGTAGGTGATGTTAATATTACGACGGACACAACAGGCCTAGATGAAGAGGCTGTCAAAAATAGTGGTGGCCTTGCATTTATGATTTGTGCTGTGAGTGAGGAAGAATTCAGCAATCTGCAGGATATGGATCACACTGAGGCTGATAAGTTGGAGATTGATGAGGGAATAGTTGCCCATTGTGCTGATGCCACTGGTTTCCAAAACCCTGAAGAGAATGGGGATGAACCAGGAATGACTGACATGGTGGAGGACGATCTTGCCAAAGAAAATGAAGCCCCTGATAGTCCAAAGGTCATCAGTGATGTAGCAGTACCTGACAATATCGAAGAGTCAAATAAAGTTCAGGTTGCAGATCAGCATGATGGTGAAGCCTCATGTTGCAAAGCTTCACACACACACAGTCCTGAACCTATGGATAAGACAGACATGAAAGATGGGACTGATGATAACATTTTTATCACACCTCAAGACTCCCCTGAAGCTGCTGAGAGTGTGGTACAAAAGCAGCAAGAAGAAACTCCACATGACAGCAATGTATGTGCTCAAGAGCTATTAGAGCTGCAGGAAATTGCGGTGCATTTCAGAGACCAGAGCAGCCTGCTGGAGGTGCTTCAGGATCAGTACAGCAGTGCAGTGGAGCAAAACCTCTGTTTACAAGAGAAGCTGACCCGGCTGCAGCAGCACACTGATGAGTTAGAGCTGCTCCTGGACCTGAACAGTGGGAGCCATGATCTCAGGCTGGAGCTGGTCACCATGGCAGCCCAGGCTAAAGAACTGGAAATCAAAGAGCTTGAGCTTGCTGAACTTCAAAGGAGCTATGAGGAGTGTATTTGTGAGAACGTGCAGTTATCAGAACAGAACAGGAAACTGGAGAAGAAGATGCAGAACCTGCAGAGCAAGATGCACATTGTTCAGGAATTCCACAAACAACAGACAAACTTGCTGGAGGAGATTGCAAGGATGCGTGAGCAAAATGCTAAGCTGAGCACAACAGTGCAGGATTTGGAAAAGCAGGATGAAATCATGCTGGCTCTGCAACAGGATGCCGAATCTTCAGACTCATCAGATGACTCCTTCATGGACAGTTCCTGGGCTTCAGGGAAGATCACTGCAGTGTCTGAGTTGGAAGACTGCTGTTCGGAGTTTGAGAAACAGAACTCGCGCCTGCGCTCAGCACTTACGCACCTGCAAGAGAAGTCCCGTACAATTCATGAGAGGATGCAGGATCATAGGTATTGTAAATGGCCATCTTTGGTCATCTGTGCCTGTCCCAGTAGGAGATCCTACCTCCTCACCTGCTAGCCTGCTGGCTAAACCTACTACTACTGCTGCTAGCTAGCTGTTCTGTGCTTGTTTCATAGCAGGGCTACTAGTATGTGCTGTGCACCACTCTTGCCACAGAAGTAGTCCTCCCAAATGACACGCCCATTGATGCTAGGTCTGCATGACTGGAATAAACCAATAGATTAGTGAAGCTACAGTACAGTTCTATGTTGTATAATGGTGTTTTCCACTCCAGTCTTCGGATATTTGGTCCTAGTCTGTTACACATGTTGGGAACAGGGATAGAGCCAAATGTGAGAACTGTCTGGACATCTCTGGGGACTGGATTAGGAAATGAAATGTGTATGTGTATTTCCTCGTAATACTAGAACTGTTCTCATGACTTGTCGCCCACTGGACTAAGCACATGTGGTGCATGTTGTAAATCTAAATCTTAGGTCATCTTGCATGGGATCTCATTCATTAAACACATTACAGCAACTTTCAGTTGGCTGAAAGCTTTAACTTTACAAAACATGAACTTTTAACAAACGTTCCATTTGAATATGAATGTGTGAATCCCACAGCATGGTTAAAGGAATATTTCACATGCGATCATGCATGAAGTGCCGTCGTGGCTCACAGTGAATCCTGGCTGCTTGGGACCAGTTGGCATGATCTCATACACATTACACCTGTGTCTGTGTTCTGCACTTACCAATATCAGAGTTTTTGCTCTGGGTGTTGCTGCGGGATCAGCAATGATGCGGATCTGTGTTCTCTGCAGGAGTGAAGCTGGGCGACTGGCTGAGGAAAACCTCATTTTGAGGCAGAAGATTTCTGCGCTGAGGGAAGAGGACCTCAGGGAGAATCAGCATGAGCTACTGTGAGGAGGAAGGACTTTGCTGTAAACATGGTGCACTAATGTCTATTCTTAAAATCCTTTTAGTTTAAACCACTTATAATAAATCCCTTTCCGTAGAGTCCAAGTAGAGCACTTCCGGAAGGAGAGGAATGCTGCCCAGAAGGTAGCAGATGGTTTGAAGAGACAGGTGAGTGTGTACAAATAGAAAGAATCAAAAACCAAAGTGGTTCCCAGCATAGAATATGCTTTCAATCTTTGTCTTGAACATTTAATAGCAAATGACTCATACAGTTGTATTATGTCTTCTGCATGTAGTAAACAGGCTTTCAGTCACAAGCTTTGAGGGTCTATTGTTGTCTTTCACATTCTCATCTTCCCATTCAGATTTCAGAGCTGCGTCGCCGTGGGCAGCAGCTAGAAGAGGAGAACAATGCTCTGTCTCAGCAGAATGTGAAACATGCACTTAGTGTTGGTACTCTTCAGCACACACTCGAGGAAGTGATTCGCCACCATGGCAGTGGTGCATCCAGTGAGAGGAGAGAGGTGAGGGATAGGAGAATTAAGATGCTGTGTAAAAAGAAACAAGTTAATTTGTGTGCATTACACTAACTGCTTCTATATTTACATCAGTGGTTTATTAGAATGACTAAGATAGGATCACATTTACAGGACAGTTTGATTGTCATGATTCTGACCAAGGCAGTGGTGTCCATTCTTATACACAGAGGGCCAGTGTGTCTACAGGTTTTTATTCCAGCAAGGCATTAGTTCACATAATCAGTTTATATCGGCTTGTTTGGAATGAAAAACTGCTCCAGCCCATCTCAGATAAGGCTGGACACCCCTGGACTAAGATCTTGGTAGACCTAAACTTGCCTCTGTTAAAACATGTGGTCCAGAGTAATATTAGTTAGACTAGCATCCATTTATTCATGCAGTTTTGTGCAGAGGGGAAGAGGTGTTCCTCAAGTTAAACATTTTGTCAGAAATAGACATTTTATTTTATGTATGTAAAAATTGCTATGCATAACGGCAGGAAACTTACTGATAAATGTGTCATGAGTGATGTTTTAGGAAGTCAGGCTGGCTATGCTGGCGTGCATGTAAACAAAGTTTAAAAATCTATAAACAAATTTCTTGGCACTGTTCTAAACCTCTTGGTTTGGTCCAGTTTCAGTTATGTAATAAAAATTATGTAGTTATATATAGTTAATGTGGAGTGAATTTCTAAACTAATTAAGACAACTTACAATTTACAGTAATGACTGTTTTCAAGAAATAAGTACAATTTCTTACACTGAACACAGATTATATTGGAAACAATGGGGGTGAGGTTAATCAAAGTAATACTTGGGCAATAATTTTTTTCTGTCCATTAAGCATTCTTTACTTCTGACGCATTACCTTTCTTTTTCTCTTAACCACATCATGGGCTCCAGCTGGAGAATGGTGAGGATTTCACCGGAACAGTGAAGGTGGATGAGGAGAAGGAGCTTCTGAGAGCAGAACTCAACCGCTGTGTGGAAAAGGTACTTCTTTTAGGCCATCCCTCAGTGCAGTTATGATGATATAATAATGTAATTGTTAAACCTGTAATGCTTGAGTGAATCTGTTTTTATGTAGATGACTCGGCTTCGTTCAGTAGAAACTCAGTATGTTCAACTCTTGAATGAGAGACAGACGTCAGACAAACACAACCAGGCGCTACGGGCACAGTTAATAAAGGCACAGGATAAGGTAATAATAAGTGCATTATTTTCAGTATGTGTTGTTAGTATTTTATGTATGTGCTAAAAAAGACTCTGCTAAACTGTGGATCTCATTTAGGTCCAGGCGCTGGATTCCACACTGCAGGGGCTAACTCAGCAGAATGCTCGGCTCAAATCTGACCTGCGCATCACCCAGCAGGAGCGAGACGCTCTGAAACACGAAGTCATCTCACTGCACAAACAGCTGCAGAATGCCAACGAGAAGGTAAAGTTGATGGAACAACTAAGTTTTGGGTTTTTTTTTTTTTTTGGTTTTTTTTTTCATATGCACATTATGCAGGACCAAAAATTTACTCATGAATTTAAGAGTAACTACAGCTGTGTTGGCAGACTTGAAAAATGTACTTCAAATATGCTTTTTACTGATTAATCCTGAACACAAGGCAAGTAAACGGTGTTATATGTGACAATATTCTCTCAATTCTCTTGTCGATGTTTTCCAGTGTCGGCTGGTGGAGCTGTCCATGTCAAATGTCTCAAGTGGTTCACAACAAGGAAAACGTGTGTGGACGGAGCTTTCTGGGCTGATGGAGGCAGAGCTGACTTTACTGCGTGAAGAAAATGAGCGGCTTCGGCGTGAGAATAACGATGCACGGCTAGAGCTCAACTCTGCGCGAGAGAAGGTCTGAGAGCCCACACCCTACGTCTCACAAAGCTGATTCACTGTAACCAAAGTTTTTGAGATGATATTTACATTATTACTGATGTTGCTCAGGGTCGGCATTTGGAGACGCTGGTGTTGAGTGTGAAACAGCAGAAGCAGCAGAATCAGGCAAATCTGGCTAAGGCAGCGGAGCAGGAGAGATCAGCTCTCAAGCGGGAGATAGATGCACTGCACACACAGCTGCACAACAAGGTACTGTGTCATAATAAGAGTACTTTGTAGATCCTGGAGGATATTGCTCATGTTCTGACAGGACAGTCAAACAGTCACAAAGACAAGAAAACAAAAATAACAGTCAAATAAAAACTCTGAAAAAAACTGTGTAAAACACTCTTTGCCACATTTACAAAATGCTGAGGTCAGTTAGAGGCGCACACATTATACAAAACATACAACTTGCAAAATAGTCATTGACATGTTGCTGTCTTCATCAAGCAAAGAAAAGAAATCCGACAAAACTCCTCAGACAGTAAATTTGGCTTGGAGACAGTAAAAATTTGTTATTGTCGACTATGTAATTCACACAAGCTGTATCCGGACTGTCTGGAGGGTCCTGGTGCTTTTATTTCTTTACCAAAGCTGAAAAGGTTTGGATTAAACTATGTAGTGGCTCACTCACAGCTATACTATTAACATGCCCTAAAACAAGTCCAGTCCTAGAGGATCGATGTCCAGCACAGTTGTCTAGGTTACTGTATATGCTACCACTCATTTCAGTGTCAAATGATCAACACTGACCAACGTCAAGGAGTTTTTTAGTTCCAATGTTAGCTCTAGTGCTCACTCTTCTGGAGGTGTAGCTCAAATCTTTCTCCTTATTTCCTGGATTTGAATAATGTAAACATTGTTTCTTTACTTGCATTGAATTTGCTTACTCTTTCATTAGGTCTGTTTTTAAACCTTGAACATTTTGCAAAACCAGTTTATTTATTTTTTATAAAATGGTTTCAAATGCACTCTGCTAAATCTTCCTTTGTGCAATAAAAATAAAATCTGATGAAGATTCATTGTCTGTGTGTAGCTTTGTGACAGCACCGAAGATCAAAGAGAAATGGAGGGTCTTCAGGAGGAGATCGAGAGATTAAGGAACAAACAGACAATACTGGAGGCCCAGCTGATGGAGGTCATTGCGCGCACACATACATGGACCCTTAGTCACAGTTATTGTTGGCAATAAAAAAAACTGATACAGATGATATAAAATGATACAGAATGTAAATGGAAAGTAAATGTAACTCATCATGTAACTATAATTATGTATTTGTTATATTTAAGTAGTAGAGCTAAAAATGATTGTAACACTAGACTTCTAAGAGTTAAACATCAACCTCCAGATTTTGAGACACTGGTGGTCTGACAAACAGACACACTCACTGCTCTCTCTTTCTACAGGCTCAGCTTATTGCCATCTTACCACCGTCACCACTGCGGTTGTCAGTGGAAAGGAGGGGACAGCGCCATGGTGATGAGACAAACCCAGACATCAACGTGCAGGTAAGACGTGTGTGCCCCGAAAACATGTACATACATACATACACACACACACACACACAGAGTGTACTCACTATTGCACTTGACTATTTTGTGCTGGAGGATCTTTCCTGAGTGCTGTGTTTTCTTGGTGTGGAAAGCTCTGCTTCTCTCTCTCTCCCTCTGTTACGCTCAGAAGACACACATGCCTGTGACTTGACAGTGGTCTGGTCAGAGCACCTCTGGGGTCTTGGGGTTACAGCTCTCACTTCAGCAGTGCATGTGTTTTTTTGCCATTATGCTGTGTGGTATCCACAGTCACACACCTTGTGTTAAGAGAGGGGAAAATCTGCTCATCACAGAATGTACGTCTTAATTAATCACACAGCCTCATAACATTGCTTTTCTATTTGTCTGATAATGTATCTCCATGTCATCTTCGCAGTCTGAACGTTCTCCACAAGGAGGAGCTATTGGCACTCAAGTCACTTTTATAATACTCTCCAGTAAGGTGTAAAAACTACACCTTACGAATTGAAGAATGCCACTCTGTCAATGAGTTCTTCATCAAATTAATTTCTTAAGGCAGCTTTAATGATTTCTCATATTTTTCTCAGATTTAGGGAAAATTGCACAAAAAAAAGTATTACATTGAATTTGCAGACAATTGCACACTCTGTTCATGCACATTTTTAATTCACTTACTGCTCCCTCTTGCAGTGAGAAACAGAGTCTGATGAAACCACATATTCCAATGTAATTTTATATAAGAAAAACATTTATTTTTAATATATGAATTCTAGGTTAAAATGCATATTTTTATATTTGTTATTTTAGAATCTGAATGATCATTTAATGTTCAGTTAAGCCAATGTTTGTAGTTTAGCTTATAAAAATACATAATTATCTGAACACCTGGTATATTACTTGATCATTAATATAATTTAATAACACAGGTCAACAGGTCAAAATCATCAGAGATAAGTTTATGTGGGTTTTGTAGTGTTTTTCATGATTTCAAATCTGTGTTTAGTTTGTCCCGCACGTACAGCTTTTGTAATGAAGCTGGTTATATATTGCATGATAGTGGTATAATTATAATAATCATATACTAAGTGTTTTTGAAGAAACAGTGGTAGCTGACGGACACTGACCATTATATCTATGCCACAGTGTGCGTCTATCTGACTTCTGACTTCTGCGTCTATCTGACTATTGAAACAGTTACTTGATTGGTGCCTGCGGTTTAATAAAAACCGCATGCAAGTCTATTGCAAATCTAATATTACTCATAATTCAAGAAGTTGATGCGACTCAAAAAATCTGAAAGCAGCTCTGAAATCAGCATGAATAACTGGTTTAGAAATGTGTGTTGTGGTTTCTGATAATTACAAAAAAAAAATTCTTGTTGACCTGTGTTATTCATTGCATATTTGTTATACTGTTTTTGTTTTTCTTTCAATTTATAAAGTAATTGTCTTCCCTAATGATTAATTTTTGTGTTAGTTTTGCATAATGTGCAGTGATTTTGGTACAGAAACATTAGTTTTTGTCTTTTGGGTTTTTAAGCCAGTCTGGCTGTTTCCCTAAAATGTCAAAAGGTTAATAGTGAAGACTGTCCTTGACATTTTTGAAACCAAACGCTTCATCACATGCTGGTATTGCCTCCTACACTCTGGAAATATCTATGTGCTAAGAACCAACTCAAAGAAATGGGTCCCCTCATCTTCTCTCTCTTTTTGTAGAGTCTGGTACTGACAGTGTATGAAGGATAAATAAAAAAATGCATTGTGTGAGAGAGAAAGGAAGTGAGAAACGTTATGCATGCGGATGATGTGTGAGTGTAAAAGAGAAAGAGTGTGCAGTTTATTATTAAAAGTAGATTTTAGGAGGGGTTCACTTCTTTATCTGAAATAACTTGGACTATTAGGTATTTGCCCACAGGAAAATATACCCATGTGTGCCCACACACACACATACGCACACAGGATGTATAATTGATGCATATATTTTATATGTATTATATATACAGTGCTGGGTAAAAGTCTTCAGCCTCCCCTCATTTCCTCATATTTTGCTTTGATTCACTTTCAAGTGTCTGCTCTTTGGCATATTGATAAGAAATGAGAATAAATGTTTTACTACAACAGGCAGCTTAAAGATAAAGGTGCCAAGATGAAGATAATAATAATAATAAAAATAACAATAATTTATATCCCTTGTGTATTACGCAAAATGTATATGTACTGTTTTATTGTTGTTTTCTTACAGTATCGGAAGAGTTTTGTGAAAATGCTGCTGTTTTCTCCCGGGATGTAGCGTGTGTGTGTGTGTGTGTGTGTGTGTGTGTGTGTGTGTGTGTGTGTGTGTGTCTGTGTTTGCAACTGAAGGCTTGTTATGGCAATTACTGTAATTTTTCTTAATAGTGATTAATTGTGCCAGCCTGTTACCTTTGATTTAAAATGAATAATTAATACTAAAATTCCTTTTTTTCGGTTTAGCTCGTAATCTCATTGTTTGTTTACATTGATTTTGAGCTTTTGCTTTTGTTTAATTAGTCATGAGGGATTTAGCAGCTGAACCATTTTTGTGCTTAACATGCATGTGTGTTGGGGGGTGGGGTATAAATGAGGTATGTTGTGCTAAAAAATAAAAACATGGTATGGGTTTCTGTGTGTGTGTGTGTGTGCGCGTGTGTGTAGGCCTCTCTCAGTAGGGGCTTCTGTAAGGACATGTGGCTGGAAGCAGTGAATCCCCTGGAGCCGGCAGAACTCTGCGCTGCACGAATCACTCAGGTCAAGGGTCAGCTCCTATGGCTCAGATATGAAGGTAGGAGACTGCTCAGTATATACGTGTGTGTGTGTGTGTGTGTGTTCTTCTTACAATAATAATAACCATAACAATAATACCAGCTATCTTACTATTGATCACTAAATACAGTGCAAGTGACCATTCTGTCATACATGAGCACACAGTATGAACAGAACAAAGTTTTTCCTCTGCATTTAACCTATTCACCAAGTGAAGCAGTGGGCTGCCAGGAACAGCAGTGTGTGGGGACAGTACCTTGCTCAGGGTATGTCAGAGGTGCTTAGCAGTCTTGGGAATCGAACCCACACCTTCCTGATTGCAGGGCGAACGGCCTAACCAGTAGGCCACCACCCTGTATTTTAGTTAGACTGGAGAAAAATCTTTTTGAACAGGATTCAACAAGCTATGCAAACTAATTTAACCCTTTTTCTGTTTTTTTTTTAAATAACAATGTCAAATACGTGATGCATTAATTTGTGATTCATACAGTAGTTATTCAAAAGTGTTGTCCAAGTATTCATTCCACACAAGCAGTAGCACGCTTGTTGGTTTTTAACCACCAGGTCAAATGTGAGCTTTTGCTTTGTTAGGATTAAACCCTCAGTCACACTGGCTCTCTGCAGATAAGATTGCCCCCTTTCCTTAAGCCTCATGTATGTTTCTCCATCCATTTGTATACGTTTAGAGCCATTAGATTTATATCTAATACTGTACAACGGACAAAACATTTTTGCAGCTGTCATCTGACACCAGTGATAAATCTGGAAACTGTTCACTCTATGGGTATCAGTTTTGATATTTAAATTCATGTATATGTAGAGGATGGGGAGAGAGGCATATTTAGGTCAGGGGACTGGGATGACCATTACAAACGATTGATTAGTTTTTTTTGTGTACATATGACCTGGACTTTGTATAGAGTAAAGAGCCCGCCAGGTTTTAATTTAAAATATTCTGTTTTTTCACTGAGTCTATTATGTCATTTATCCTAACAAGGTTTCCAGGGCGAACAGAAGCCCCAGGACATCACAGATCCTCCACCACATTTAACAGCATGAATTAGATTCTTTTCTGTGTAATCCTCCTTTTTTTACAGCACCACCTTGAGTGTTTGTTGATAAAAAGCTAAGTTTGTGTACCACCTGACAATAAGACTCACTTTTAAGTCATACGCAGATTCAGTCATACGCAGATTTTTACTTAGAACCTAACTAATAATTGTTCGCGAAACCCCAGATACTTTTTTTTGTGGCAATATATAATTTTTTGTGTATTTTAGTGCTAAAGTATTAAGAAAAATATAATTTACTCATTTTATAACATAAAAATTAACGTACTATCGAGAAAACACTTGGGATGGTGAAATACTGCTGTACTCAGAGGCGGGAGGTTGAAAGTAGCCAATCCAAGAATGTTATTCATTTCTCCTTGCTGCTGATTGGCTGCTGCCCTGTGACGCATCTCTGGCAGCTACAGTCCAGTATTCCCACATCAGAACATTTTCCCGTATGGAGCTATCTAAAGTGTTTCTCTGCGTGTGCTTGTGTTTTTCGTTTTGTTTTTCTTAAAGCCCTGTATTTTTATTAGTGTAAATTAAATTAGTTTAGTACTGTATTTACCCTGCTTATACCAAAGAAAATGCGCTTGCATGAATTACAGTACAGTCTATATACGGGTAACATTGGTATTTTACATTCTAGCACCACGAGATACAGCAGTTCAGTGTAAATTGTACAGTATAAATACGGGTTTACCTTTACATTTTTTTAAGAGTAATGTATAAAGGTGAGTTTAAAATGAAATTAAAGTGTTTTGGGATCATTTTTGGGCATTTGTTTTTACAAATTCGCGGTTTTTCACAATTCGTGGGTGCTCTTGAAGTGTAATATAAATGGATATCTGTGTTTAGATATAAATGAAAATCTGTTATTTTGTTGTATTTTCAATTATTATCACTGTTATTTTATTACTCTGATTGTGTGTGTTCGTCATTCTGCAGGACTGTCCAAGCCCCTTCCAGAATGTATAGTCGATGTGGAAAGTATGGACATTTTTCCTGTAGGCTGGTGCGAAGCTAACAGCTATTCACTAACTGCCATACGGAAGGCTGTCTGTGAGTTTTTTTCTTTCTGTCTCTCTCTTTTTCCCTCCCTTCCTTCCTCTCTTCTCCTGTTTTTCTCAGTCTGCTCCCCTCTTTTTCTTCTCTCTCTCTGTCTCTATCTCTCACTCTGTCTCTCTCTCACTCACACACACACACACACACACACACACACACACACACACACACACACTCTGGCTCTCTCCTAAATGCGCGATTGTAAGTGCGTGAGTGTGTGTGAATCTAAAATCAGCTTTTGACACTTATATTAGTTGTGTTATTTAAAAGTAACTTACATATTGCAGTAAGGCATAAAATAATATATAATATAATGTAATATATTATGCAAAATATACTAAATATTAGATTTTTTTTCAGGTCAGTCTCAGAAGAAGATTGCAGTGGTGCAGCCAGAGAAACAGTAAGTTTAGTCGAAACTGCAAATGGTTCTGCTTACACTTTTAACCAAACATTTTACCCACGCTGTTCCTGTTGTCCATACCCACTTTCAGAATACTCTGGTATTAATGGAACAATGACATCAGCTGTTTAATCCCCTGAAGGCCTGGCCTTGCGTAACACTTATCCTAGACTCAACACATTTCTGTTTCATTCCTTTACTTTGATACATTGTCCTAAAAGCCTTTTAATGCTGCTTCATGGTTGAAAATCCAATGTTGCTACTGTAGGATCCACTTTACTTTTAGTTTCACATGCACACATCTTCAAAATGATAACTATAAAAGAAATATGACTGTAGAAAATGTTAATGCTCTTTTTGATTTTTGATTATGTGATAATATTTTATTCCATGTCATTTTGAACCACACAGCATAAAGGACAGCTGGAATTATCAACTGCTGTAAAAACAATAAAAGCTCGAAACAAATGGAATTTGTTTGGTTTTGATATGATGATGACAGAAATACATAAACACTATACACAATTTGTATAAAATCTATACAATTTAACTTAACAATGTCAACTTCACTATTGTTTTATGGATGGACACGATCTATCCATCCACTGATGTAGCGGTGAAAATTGACTGCAAATGCTGTTTTGTGTATTAAATCTGATCAATGTACTGATTAATTTGCAGGTTGGCTCCTTCACTTGTGGAAAATGTCTCTATGCCTCTCGATCTTTGCCAGACTGTCACATTGGACACAGGTTTTTATTTCTCTCTCTCTCTCTGATTTCTTTTTCAGAGGATGCACTATACATGTATAATAATTACAGTAGGATTGTAATACAGTATCAGTCTCCAGTGTGTGTGTGTAGTTTTTAAGAGTCAGATGGTAAATACTGTGGAGTGGTTTTATAGGCTGACAGTAATCACTGTGTGTGTGTGTGTGTGTGCGTGTGTGTGCGTGTATGTGTGTGCGTGTGTGTGTGTGTGTGTCTTCTTCTTTCTCGCAGCTTCTGTGAATGGAAAGTACTGCTGTTCTCAGATCTTTGTAAATCATCGCTGTTTTTCTGGCCCATACCTCAATAAAGGCAGAATTGCTGAGCTGCCTCAGACTGTAGGGCCTGGCAAGTGTACGCTCGTCCTTAAAGAGGTACAGCAGTTACAAGACTGCTGATGTGTGTGTGTGTGTGTGTGTGTGTGTGTGTGTGTGTGTGTGTGTGTGTGTTTGAGTGTTTGTGTGTGTGTGTGTGTGTGTGTGTGTTTGTTTGTGTTTGTGTGTAGTTGAGAACCCATGTTATATAAAATGAATATGACAGCATATTTCTGTGTCTGTGTTCACATGTTTCTGTGTGGACATTTGTTAACCTGCAGGTTTTGACGATGTTAATAAACTCAGCCTATAAGCCTGGCCGTGTTCTCAGAGAGCTGCAGATGGTGGAGGACCCAAAGTGGAACTGTCTGGAGGAAACGCTGAAAGCCAAGTAAGGATAAACACACACACATATACACTGTTAAGACCAGTGGTAGTATATATGATCACTTTGAGAACAATACTTTTCATCACACAGTGGAAAGGTATTCACTTGTTGTTTTCAAATGGTGCACATAAATGAAAATTGGAATAAATTATAAAATATTGAAAATTTTAAAAAGGTAGATAGCATGTGAGTTTGACAAGTCCTTAAAAAGATAAGGGAAACACTATGTGCAGCACTGTGTAAAAGTCTTAAACAAGTCCTTTTTGTTGTTAAACGATCTCGTGGTTAGAAGAATACTGTTAAAAGAACACAGTTTTGGTTCCTGACTTCACAGTATGATTCAGAAATTACATTCCATCAGCAGCATTTAATTTAATGTAATGAAAGAGTCATTACTTAAACTAGATACTGGGTTTCTTTCTATTCATTTGTATATATATTCATGTATGTATTATTGTTTTTTTTTTTTAAATCTTTTTCTGCCCCGATAAATGGCTAGTACTTCAGTCTTATGGCATTATGGTATTATCTAGTTGCATATGCATATATATATATATATATGTGTGTGTGTGTGTGTGTGTCTGTGTGTGTGTGTGTGTGTGTGTGTGTGTGTGTGTCTGTGTGTGTGTGTG
>JBBJLS010000128.1:26846203-26870044 GCA_037577275.1 Bryconaethiops microstoma | reverse complement strand
TGTAATATTAATGTTTTAACACTAACTCAACACTACTGTCCAGTAGTAAACAGGTTTTAAGTATAATTTTCCCAGGTTCCTAAAACTTTTGCACAGTACTGTATATAGGGAATATAAGCTCCAAACCCAGCTTGTTTTGACTGACTGCTTTTGTGATGAAAACAATACACTAACATATTTCCATCTATTCAACTTAGTATGGCTCCACCCATTAATGGCTTCGCAGCCTGTGTCACTTTAAGGGATAGAGACAGGCTGGAAATGGTCTTGTGAAATTGAAATACTGTTGAACTAACTGTTTTTGGCACATAAAATCACATAGACATGAAAGTGGACTCTGGGGAGAGGATGAAATATAGGAAAAATGTAAGATATGGGTCCTTTAAAAAAGTTTTTCCATTTTTGTTAAGCAACATTCAAAACCACTTCGACCTCCAGTGCTTCACAATCGAGTGCTTCACAATAGAAGAGGTGTTTTTTTTTGCCATTTTATAAGTTACAAACACTCTTCCAAAACCAAACCGTTTCTAACTACCCTGAAGTGCAACACACTCACGCACTGCTCCGCTCGGCCCTGTGTACACTGGACCCCCTTTGGGGGAACGGCCCACCCCCCTGCTCATCACCCAGCTGTATCACTTTGCCTCTGGACAATTCCCACTTGCCGCGTCAGGGGGCTAATGGGCCGCTGCTATTCAGCAGCAGATTAAATATTAATATCGCCACGATACAGAGATTGCCGCACATCTCCCGTTACAATAGAGACACGCTGATCAAAGTGCAGAGCAATGGTGGGTGCATGAAAGCATTTAAGAGGCAAAACTGCGACTAAACACTACCAGGGAAGCTCTTTAAACATCAAACTGTGGCGGAGCGCAGAGATAAAGAACTTTTTCCCCTTTTGCAAGGGGGGAAGGTGGGTGTAGACAAGTTTACAAAGCTGCTTTTTAGCACGAGTGTGCTCTCATTAGCGTGGAAGGCAGTGATGATCCTCCTCCTAACCCCCCCAGCACCACAAACAACACCGCCCCCCAACCACCACCAACCACCAAGACGTACCAGGCCGCATTTGCCCTTTTTATGAGTCCTCATTTTCCTTTTTTCTCCTCCTCTCTTCCCTTTCTTATTTTCCCCAACACGGAAATTGAAACTGTATCTGGGCTTATCTGCTGCCTCCCCGCGCATCAACTGCCGAGATGTTTAGACAAATTTTATGCATTATGCAGTGCAAATATCAAAACAGTTCTTGGCAGTGCCAGCAGAAGCCTCATTAAAAATTCCTTAATTAAATCTTCTTGCAAAATGTAATCAGTCCAAGGAGGGTTTTTTGTGTGCGTGTGCGCGAGTAAGTATGTGTGTGTGTGTGTGTGTGTGTGTGTGTGTGTGTGTGTTTGTGTGTGTGTATTTGTCTGTTAGCGCCTGGGCTTTGATTTGTGGCCTTCATGTTACGGCTTGGGAGACTAATCATTTACGCCACAGCCTCTTTGCCTTTTTCGAAACGCAGTTTTTTCCCCTCTCTTTAAAAACCAGAATAAATAAACAAATAATAATCACCTTCCCAGTGTCGCGACAAAATGAACACAGGGCCCAGTACGGCGGTACACTGAATCTATCTCGATGCTTTGTCTGGATTTGTGAGTGGCTGTCATTTACTTGATTCAGTGTCTTCATTTGCAGAGAAGATATTGAAAATGAAAAAAAAAAAAAAACGTTATCTGTGCAGCTAGTGCTCGCAGAAGCGTCGCTGAAGAGGACACAGCTGTGTGTGAACGTGGCAGAGTTGGGCTTATGAAGAGCGGCTAATGTGCGAAATGTATTTACAAACATTTCTCTGTGTTTGCTTAAGATTTCACGGACTTAACCATCGGTATACATAGAGCGCGGCGCTGGCAGGGAATACGGCACTGCCGGAGATATTACTCACTCGCTTTCCTTTAATTCAATTAATCTTCCTTACTTCATCAACTCTGCTTGCTCACAAGTAATTTATAGTCAGGGCACAAAACCTATTTTGCCAATATGTATCCAACTTTATTCAAGTATAAAAGATAGCTTCAATTAAAACAAAAAAATAAATAATAATAAAAATGTGGCTCTAAATTTTTGGGGAGGAGAATATCTGCATACCTGGCGATATATTTCTGGTAGACGTTGACGTCCTCTGTCACGGGTTTCTCCGGAGGAAGGCCATTCCTGTCACAGCACATAGAAAAGCGAGAGGATTAATGATAACACACTCTGTCGTTAATAATAACAAACTGACACAATATTCACTTA
This sequence comes from Bryconaethiops microstoma, assembly GCA_037577275.1. Classification (NCBI taxonomy): domain Eukaryota; kingdom Metazoa; phylum Chordata; class Actinopteri; order Characiformes; family Alestidae; genus Bryconaethiops; species Bryconaethiops microstoma. The sequence continues at coordinate 26,867,767 of JBBJLS010000128.1, read as the reverse complement.
CAAGCCATTGCAAACTTTGAGCTATCAATATACATTTTCCTGGGTGGAACAGCAGTTTGTTCAGGGAGAGAGTAGGCCCACGGTGATGCATGGCCTTCCAAAAATGAAAGCAGAGGGAAAAATGTTTCTGAATGCATAAATGATTCATATGCATTTTTGGAGAGTGCACAAATGGAAAGATGAAGTGACGACGAGAATCAGACAAGGGCCATACGTGTTTGTGTGCAAGTGTGTGCGTGTGCATGTTTTTTCCCTCGATTGGCTGCAATTTGAAGGATGACTAGAGCTCTTATGGCATCTTGATTCAGTGGCTGAACAGTGGCTGCTGATTTTTCTGTTCTGCATTCAGCAGGTTCAGTGGGAAACTGGCACCAGTGCCAACATTAGAAGCTCCATGCAGGAGCCCTGGGTTAATGTAGCAGTTAATGCAACAGCTTCTCTGTGTGTGTGTGTGTGTGTGTGTGTGTGTGTGTGTGTGTGTGTGTGTGTGTGTGTGTGTGTGTGTGTGTGTGTGTACATGCATTTAGATTTTAGCTGTCATATATTTCCAGGACAAAAATGTTCTGAATATCAGAAAAACCAGGCAACCAACAATGTCAAGACCTCTGTAAAGTGCTCTTCCACAAAAACATACAAAAAATATATATATACAAAATGTGCAATCACTTTTGCACAGGTCAGGTAAACAGAAATTACATTTTGCGTAAGTGTGTTCTCAATAGAGGATGTATACTTATATTTAAAGAGAAAATAAACAAAGCGTCATTTGGTGCTCAACAGTTGGCCAAACTTCTGCATGGAACTTAAATGGGACATATTATTATGGCAAATAAAGTGGGGTTCAAAAGTATGAGATCACACTGAAAATCTGGGACAGAAGGTTTTGTAATAAGCTTCAAACTTTTGGAATGTAAAATGAAGAAATGTTGAAGACTTTTTTTGTCATGATTCAAATGAAAGCAAATTTATGACATCGATCATGTTAAGGCCTTCCATTGAAGTGTGTGTTCAGATGACTCTCGGGTGAGTCTGAAAAACTCAGCAGAAGTTTTGGTGTCTATGTCAGCTTGAGTGCACATTTTCATTAAAGCAAAAGAGGAACATACCAAATACTAATACATTCTGAAATTCCTGCTAAAATGTGAACTGTTTGCTTTTCACTAGAAAAGTGTGAAACATAGACGTTTTTTTCAAAGGCTTTTAGCTTATCACTAATCACGAGGTGAAAAAAGACAATACAGCACCATACCGCTTTACAGTACAGCACTGAGCATGAAAAGGTCTTAGAAGTTTAGTCACACACATTAATTAAACCACAAAATCTTACACTGCACACGCCAAAAGAATGATGTGCAGGCCATGAGCAAGTAACTTCTTGTACTTTCACAAATGTATGAATTGGTTCATTCCTTTTAGAAGACAAGGAGAAAAAGAGGCTGAAACAAAGCATTCCACAGAGAAACTGACTTGTGAAAAAAGAGACTATGGTGCCAAAAATGTATTAATTCATGTCACACCTGTGACACAGTTTTTAGTAATAATATATCCAACTACGAGGCATCCCACTCATGATCTAAACATAGACTTCTAAGCCTTAATGGGTAATTCATTCAGTGGGGAAAGAGCTGGCCATACATCAGTGCCAGGACTGTGGTGGGGGCCACTGTGCCTGCAGTGATTGAGTGTAGCCAGTTTAAGAGCAAAACGTTCAGTGGGCATCGGGAAATTAAATACTTGATTAATTCACACAATCATGTTAACATACTCCTGCCTGCTTCATACTGTTTCCATTCATGGTGGGCTGACTAACCTGTAAAAAGGAGCATTGTTTCAGAGTAAATTTTGAGTGTATAAATGGATAGAATGCCTCTTACTTGACTGAGGAGACGGTTCCAGTAGTGATGGAGTCAGTCTTGGAGAAGCTGGACTTCATGAATTCAGGGTTGAAGCTCAGGTGGCCCACCTGGTCCACTGGTAAGCAAGAAGGCCCTATAGCTCCAGCAGAAGCAGCAGTAGGAATCATAGGAGTGGCTGGGGTGGCTGGTGTGGAGGACAGAACGCCCGGCATCATAGGAGGGTCACCTTTACTAGGGATGAGCTTCTGGATGTTGCGGATGTCGTATTTAGATGGCCGGCCCACTTTACCTGTCTTAAAGGCTATGGCCCCACCCATGTCAGGGTTGCCCTCTCCTGGTTTGAAGAGGTGAAGGTACTTGACGTTCTCCAGGTCGTATTTAGAAGGCCTCTTGTAGGCGTTACCATTCTGCTGCCTCAGACTTTCACCCATTTTTAGCTTCTGGATGAAGAAGTCGTATTTGGAGGCCCTGGAGGCCAGATTATGGGAGGAGTTTCCAGGGGCGGCATTGAGCTGGGCCTGTTTGTGCTCCATACCAGCAGAAAACATCTGACTCTCGGTCCCTGGGAGGCAGGTGGTGGGCTGAATGAGTGTAGAGCTCTTCTCCTGAGTTACCTTCGAGTTGAGCTCCTCAGGCTTGGAGTGGAGGGGCCAGGATAGGGTCTCTCCGGCCTTCAGCTTGCGGATGTACTCCTCATACTTGGAGAAACGGGCTCGGCGTGTGGCCTCCTCGCTGCTCAGGGACGAGGGGTCTGAGGTAGCAGCTTTCAGCTTCTCAAAGCTGATTTTCTTGGCCAGCTCGTCACGCGTTTGCTGGTCATCATAACCAAACATGTTGAGGAACTCACTCATGGTGTTGGCTGCATAGTCACGCAGAGCAGAGGCCTCCCCTGCAGAGCAGAATCAACACAGTGTTAAGCGTTAACACAGAATTCTTCATTCTACTTATATACATTAAATTGTTATACTAAATTAGCATAGTGGTATATGTTTTCATAGCATTCCATTCCATTAAATGACACAATGTTCTGCTATGATAACATCTACTATACTACATGCTTTGGTGAACACTTTAAAGTTTTCCTCTTGTTTGAGCACTTAAAGTTCACTTTTTTCTTTTAGAAGTCCATTAGAACACACCGTCCTCCCCAAGGACGGAGCAAAATGCAGTAAATGTATAGTTTAATTGCATTATGTAGAGATTAATTCTGGCCCATTAACTTTCATCCAGGTTGGGCAGAGGGGTCAGGGAGACGAGGTGGAAGGAAATGCTACGGTCTAAAAGCAGGAAAACGCATCACTAATTAACTAGCCCTAATGATTCTTCAGAACTAAGAATAATGTCGCCGATGTTTTAGATGGACACACAAACACTGTGAGAGAATATCTACACTTGCCTTCATACACCCTCCCTCTCACAGAGTGCATGCAAATGACTGTGAAAAATCTCAACTTGTGCCAATTTGACTGTCAGGGGAGCCAGCAAGATGCACACACTCTGCTCTAGATGACAACTTCACCCTGGTGTCAGATACGCTCCTGGGATGCCTGGCCTCTCCCACTTTCTCCTGGCCCTTAGCCAGCCCTGCTCCAGACCTTTTCTTCATTTATTTGATTGCTTTTTTCATCACCGTGTAAATGTAAGACAGTCAGAGGTAACGAGAGCCATGGCCTTGGTAATTAATACCAAAATATTTCAACTTTGGTCTCATATGTCTGTGTTATTGCTAAATCGGTCGCTCCCCCTACATTTCACATCTCCGTCTCAGCATGTAAAATAATCCCCAAATTTCCATCACAACATCAGGGTTGCTCTGCTCCGTGGCACTTCACAATGAAAGGTGATCTGGGTAGATTGAAAGATCATGAAAAATTGAAAAGATATGTACGAGGTATTTTAGAGGAAATACCTGCTTCTGTATTTTGGGTACACTGTTTGAAGGACACAGCCGATCCTGACACACATCCACAATGTCTTTGCACTTTTCCAACACAGCTTATGATTTAGAGAGTGATTTAGAGAGCACTCCTGTTTGTCTCTTCTGAAACTGCAGGATACAGATCATTTGAGCTGATGACTAATTCTGGGCTGCCAAAACGCAAACGTGCAAAAACAATTCTTATTATTTAATTCTAAAGTACTGATAATAACACTATAATTATCTTGTAATACTGCCAAGTGTGTTTGCGGCACAGCCCTGAGAACCTGATTTTGCGAGAGCAGGGTTTCACTCATAAATCTGGAATCCAGAGACTGTTGCGTTTTGAATAGGTCAGGGCTGCTTAGAGGGTGTCAAGTCGGGTCATGCGATTTTACACAGCTTTAAAGTAAGGACAGCGCCTTTAATCTCCATCCCTGAACACTTTCCAAGGACAGCAATCAAAGCCACTCATGTCTCTGAGCTTATTTCACCCATATGCTTGCAAACAGAGCGGAAAGTCCCCTCATGTTTTTGCTATAGAAATCCCCTTCTGCTACTCAAACGTTATCTATCATTACTATTATTAGCTGCATGGTTAGTAAAATCTGTATCAGTGGCCTAACAGCCATGTCTTTTTGCATTCTGCTACTTAAACTCTGCCCGTGGTTAGAATTATTAGCTGAATCTTTGGTGAAATCTGATTTAGCATAAATTATATGCTGAAAACAGTAACACTTTTACTTTACTAGAGTATCTGCAGGCCTACATTCTGCTAGTCATGAGTAATACATTATTGGTATTCTTAGCTGAATCTTTACCAAAATCTGTATTGGCAGCCCAAACTGCTACGCTTTTTTTGCATTTGTGTAAATATCCATGCTGCAGTAGACTTTGAACTAATAGAAGTGGTAGTAGTGATATTAGAGGAGCGATATTTCCAGCTTCTGGGTCTGTAGTCGTAATAATAGTAGCGGTAGTAACAGTAGAAGACATAAAAGTAGTAGAGTGCTGGTGCATGGCTTTCTGAGGGTTGGACTATCAATGTCAGTAGCATGATTGGACATTATGCCAGGACCTGAGAGCAGATAACCTTTTAAAACAGCATGTAAATGAGCTTTTCTTCTCCAGCCTTATCACACATCCTCCTAATGATGCCATGTGCATGTGGCCTGGAAGCTGTGGCTTTGGGGAAAGGTGTGATTTGCCTGGCTATGCTCCACATACACACACACACACACACGCACACACACACACACACACACACACACACGCACACACACACACACACACACACACACACACACACACACACATACATGTTAACTCTACCACATATCTCATCTCTTCAAGATATCGTCCTATTTTCAGCATGGGATACGAGTCCCCTGCTTGCAAATTTAGCTGCTAATATGGCATGATTGATGCGTCTTTTGTCCAGATAAACTCACTGATTTTTTTTTGCATTGAAGAAAATGGTAGTTGATGTGAACTGTACAATTTCAAGGCAAGTGTGTGGATTGTTTTGGTTTTTTTTGCTCAGTTTGGCATATATAAGCACTTGCTCTTCAATTACCTGCTGAATTGTGAACTAAATTAAATTTATACAGTTTCCTCCTTGTCCCGATACATTGAGAAGGCTAATATGTGTTTGTTTTCAGAAGTGGTTTTTTTCCAGTGTTGTACTGGTCTACTTCATGCCCTTAAGTAGGTCTTCAAGGGCTTATTTGGTAAGTCAGTGGTTATGTGTAGAACTGTGAACAATTTAATTGCATAAGGGATTGTTTTCATGGTTAAACTGGTCTTCAAAGCACCATTTTGGGACTATATACAACTAACTAACAATATACAATTAGCTACCAATAAAAGAATTTTCTTATATGCCACCAGTTAGCATGATGGAAACCATGTTAAGTAGAAGGAAATGTGGCACTTTAAGACGGTCTTATCTTCACTGATAACAGTAGGCAACTAAAAATCATTTGTCAGTACTGTTTGTCCAAGTGTAATTTGTTGAAATATTTAAAGATTTGTAGACACTTAAGGCTTAGGTTCTGTACAAATAGTGTGCATCGGTAATACTACTATAATATGATTAATTTTAACATGCAAACAAAATCATTCGTCTGTACTATTTGTCCAAGTGTAATTTGTTGCAATAGTTAAGCATTTAAAGATATTTAATGCTTAGGTTCCGTACATATACTGTACTTCTGTAAAACTGCTATAATATAATTAATTTTAACATGCAAAAGTTAAGTCCTGATATAAAATGTAAGCCCACAGACAAGATGGAGCACATTTGTGTAGGAGAGAGGATTCCAAGACCTTAAAATGAACAGACCCCAGGAAACAATGCTGCCTTTTTGACTCTCTCTAATGAGGGTGACTCTGGGACACCATCGAAGGTTTATAGCTCTAGTGAGAAATGGCATTTTCCTCCAGTGCCCACGGTGTGTTATGGTAACATTTTCACTTGAGACAGTTTTTCTTTCTTGCACACCTACGTTTCCTCAGCCCACCCCAGGCCTGACCTAAAGGCTCCTCCAACACTCATATAAAGGCTGTGTTCAGGCAACAGTGTGGAGCAGTGTTTGGAGAACAGTTTTGAACACTACCAGAGGCTCCTCTTCTTTCTGCTGAACAAGAAAAGCCCTCTGTTCAGTGGGCATAAAATGTGCTCTACACAGTCAGGGAAATGTCAAGCTCCTCAAGTCCAAAAATATACGTTGGGTTACTTGTATTTATACATTTAAAACAGCAGCTGTTGTTTACATTGTGTGATCATGTATTGAGGTAATAGAAATGGTATAAAATCCGTTATAATGAAATCTTGTTGAATTAACATATGGTAATGATAATAGTTCTTCAATGGCTTTTTTGGTCAGTCAGTTGTTATGTGTAGAACTGTGGACAATCAAAAAAATGTATAAGGGATTCTTTTCATGGTTAAACTGGTCTTCAAAGCACCATTTTGGGACTATACACAACTAGCTAGCAATATACAATTAACTAACAATAATGGAACTTTCTTATGATCCACCAATTAGCATGAGGGAAACCATGTTAAGCAGAAGAAAAATATGGCAATTTAAGACTGTATTTTCTTCAATGATAACAGTAGGCAACATTGTAATGTTGTCTAAAAATCATTTGTCTGTACTGTTTGTCCAAGTGTAATTTGTTGAAATATTTAAAGATTTGAAGACACTTAAGTGAAATCTAAGCCCACAGACAAGAACCAAATCTTGTTAAATTAACATATAGTAACGGTAATAGTTGTTGTCTTCTCTAATAAAGTTACCATTTCAAATTTAGAGGTGCGTCTTACACCAAAAGATATCCAGAAAAATGCTGTCGCTTTATTATGGCATGCAGACGGGAGGCACCAACAAAGTGACTCAAAGCAAAATGTTTGGCTCCAGACATTTGAAGAACACTGTGTGTATGTATATACATTCAAGAAAACCAAGAACTATATGAAACTTGTATAAAATTATATAACTTATGATATTAGAATGAATAAAAAGTATCAACAGAGGCTCCCAAGTAGTGTAATTGTCTGCTTATCTAAAGAAAGCAAATTTCCTATTTTTCCCAGCTGTGGCCTGTATCGCAACTGGCTGTGCTTTCACTCGGGAAAGTGGGTGATATGGCCTCCCTCTCATCCATCACTCAGCGTGAGGCAGACCAGCCTGGGTCTCTGTTAGCTGATGTAACAGAATTGGTTAGTGTTCCCCTTATCTGCTATATTTACTGAAAAACTGATTCACTGAACAAAGCCGAAAGGACATGACATAGACAATGAAATCATGCACAACGATTTGGATGATTTACATCATGCATAACGTATCATAATGTGTCACTATTTGGCGATAAACAGCAGTACACACATATAACTGATCAACCTGGTGAAGCACAATCTACTTTGTCTCTTTCTGTGCAAATTTTATGCACATGTGTCTATGCTCAGGCTGAGTTTCATCACTTGGATGCTCATAGATGGTGGAAAACTCATATTCAGTGTGTGAGACACTACTGAGTTACATTTATTTTTAAGCTTAATAATCAATATAAGGCCTTCTTGGGTCACAGAACTTGCCTACAGCTCTGTCTGCACTGTTGCTCTGGGCTCTTATTCCTTAGCATGCTTGAGCAGCACGCCGCTAAAGCAGCCAGCAGTTGACAAGGGAAGTGAAGTTTGGCTTGCTGTGATTAAATGAAGCATTTAAACAGTGCACTGCTACTGCAGATTTTACACATTTATAATAAAACGTACATCAATATAAATAACACAACCTCAGCCCTAATATTACTACTCAACTCCTTTCTCTGCTCATATTTCAAAGCCCTTTTCATTTCTTTATCTTTTTTGTTAGCTTTAGTTGAATATTCTGAGATACATTTTAGGTGGCCTATTTCTTTCGCACAGTATTATATTCTAAATATATATATCTCTGAATATGTGGAAGGAACTACGGGGCATTTTTCGGCTACTTGATATTGTCAATGGGGCAGAGATCGCAGGTGCATTACACTGGGTCTCCTTCTTCCCTGTGAGAGTCTCCAAAAATTGCTGTTGTTTGAGTTCTTTTCAAATATGTACCCATGACCTGTTGGCCTGGCACGAGGCAGACACCGTGACCTTTCAGTTTAACCACAGCTGAAATAAAATGAGCCCACTTACACATTGTACATTATGTTTTACACAACATCAGTACAGCAAGATAATGAAATCAGACATTTTCACCAGTCAGAGGGATATATAGACTCTTCACTTTGTGCATCTCTCTCTCTCTCTCTCTCTCTCTCTCTCTCTCTCTCTCTCTCTTTCTCTCTCACACACACACACACACACACACACACACACACACACACACACACACACACACTCTCTCTCTCTTCCTAGTTTTACCTCAATGTAACTTTTTCTTCTTTTTAACCACACACTCAAAGTATTCATAGTTGAACACAGGGTCACACAAAGTCCTGTAAACATTGCTGGCGCATTCGGATAAACACTGTTTCACTGGAGGACGCTACAGAGGAACACACAAATTTGAAGGGGCTCATTCCTGCTCAGGCCAAAACACATTCACTAAGAAACACGGATACGTACAGCTGCTGTAGATAATGCTTCGCTTGTCAGGCTTGTAGTCTGATTTAAAGCGATGGTTTGGCCAAAAATGATAAGGTGCACCTTTTTTTCCTCTTCTGGCGTGAAGAAGGCCGCTACTACTTAAGATAACTGTCATATTTTGTCTGTTTATTTTTAGATAATAGTATGTACAGTGTCAGAAACCACATAAGCAGGCTTAATTGGTATTTCTTAACATGGTTTGAGTAAGTGCGTGATGATTAAGGTATGCAGGTTACACAATTCAAACTGGTGAATCATAAGCTACCACTAAGCCTTTTAGCTCCAGTGCAAACTAAAGAAGTGAATGCCAGATTTCTAATGGTTTTTGACTGATCAACTACATTTGGGGTAAGATGGGAACCTGCATAAATTGGCCTTCCCTTTAAAGGACAGTCTAGAAGACTTCGATCATTAGTCTGTATGGACGTACATCGCCACCTGGGACAGGCTCATATAAACCAGGCCTCAGGTCTATCAATAGTCTACAGATCAGAGTGTGTAGCTCTCGCAGGAGCTGTGATTATGTCAGACTAGCTGAATGTAGGTTCCCTACTTTATCGAGTCACAGGGGGACAGGTGTGTGTGTCATTACATAAAACAAGAACCAGGGCTTACTGTCACCCTCCAAATGGCAAAGCAGGTGTCTAGAAGCCAATCAGCCCTCAAATTTGTTGTGCCAAGTAAATGACATGTTGCAGCGATACTTTACTACACTGAAGAGTTTTGGGAACCCCACTCAAATCATACTTCTGAAGAAAATTGCTTAAAATGATTGTAACATGTTGTTAGTGGTCTTGAAATTCATTAATGTCCAAGACATTAATGTCTAAAATGTCTAAGAAGGTGTTTGGAAAGCAAAATAAATAAATAAACAGCTTTTGGTTATTCAAAGCATGTAGAATGAAGCTATAACGAAAAATATTACCAGTAACCTGGTGATGAAACCTGACAAGCTTGATTAATTAGCTTGATCAACACATCAATTGATCGTAGGTGGGTGGGTGTTTCAATGGCAAATGGGTAAATTAGACCTACAAACAGATAATGGAATCATTCCAGAATTCTAATAAATGAACAAATGCTGCTGTGTTCATCATCATTGAAAGGGTAACTAGTGTGTATGTGTGATGTCTGGGGGAAAAAAAGGGGGACACAATGGTGTTTCAAAATACACTGTTTATTTCCTAGTTTGTTTTCCTAGTTTCCTAGTCTTTTCCAAAGAGACAAGAGAGATGTTGAGTACACATTCAACTGGAATAGGAAATGAGCCAACAAATAAGGCAGAACAACAATTCCTTTCAAACTGCAGAATAAACATTCCTCAGAAAAAAATGAGACATGAGAGGGGAAAAAAAAAAAAAAAAAAAGTCACTGAAGGGCGTATAAAAACTTTTCATGCTATGTACAGAAACGGGGCCAGAGTTTTTTTCTGGCGTTTTCAAAATCATTGCTGACGTGAGGGATGTGACGTTGGTTGAAAGACTTACACCTGCTCTCCCAGGTTGAGCACCCGGAATTTGTCCAGGTTATAGAAACAAGCCTTCACCACTCGGCCTCCGAAATACCTTCCGTTTAGATCCACCACGGCTGAGGGAAAAAAATAAAATAAAATTTACAGGTTCTCTCTGTTAGACACATCCTACCCATAACACAAGGCACTGAATTCAGACACCACCAATGAGTGAGACCATTTACTACTGTTACACAGCCCAACCCTACAACACACACTTTACCTGTAAATGTGAGGTCACTGAGTGAGTTACTACTTGGGCTACAGCATACATCATCTGATAATCGTTATCTCGATATCCGTCTCTGCAATACTGTTATTGCAGAAGGCTGAAATATGCAAATGAGCCTCTAACCAATCACAGTGTTTCTGGATTACAGGGTGATGAATCACAGCTCTAGCTGAAGGTTACTGAGCGTTCTGAAAATCAAAGTCTTTAACCATTAAAGACACTGATTGGCCAAGGTGTTTTTAAAGGGGCCATATTCTATATTTTCCTTCTATTTTATTTATTCCCTCATGTTTGATGGTTTGTGTGCCAAAAAGATTTTATAATTCAATAAAATTCACTCTTACATGACCATTTTCCAACCATAGAATTAAACAGGCTGTTCTTGTTAGTGTACTTTTAAGACATTTAACTGATCTCTTTTCTGATTGGCTGCCCTGTTTTACAGCTCATTCTAAAGGTTGAAACTCATTTGAACTTTAGCATGAATGGGTGGGGCTAAACTTCTGTAGGCTAAATTAGGAGACAAATAAATATATGTGAGCTTTGTGACCTCACAAAAACTATGGATTGTGTGGATTGGGGAGGTGGGGCAACAACAATATTTACATACTTTAAGTTTCCTTAATGTTGCAGCTGCAATATGTAGCAGTATAATCGCAATACTAATATTTTGTCCATATCGTGTAGCCCTCATTACTTATATTTAACCACACAAATTCGCTGGGTAAACATTATCATGTTATAATGATGACCTGATAAGCGGATTGCGATCTGAACATCAATTCTGGATGCTGTCGTACACCTGAGACTTTGCTTTGTTACTTAATATGTAATTGACTGTGTTTAGATACCACAGATTGTACTGTTGAATCAAACACATTAATGACGGCCTTTAATCCTAAGTAACAGCAAATTAAGTAACTGCAAAAGACTTTTGGGCAGTACGCCGAAATTAAAGCATGAATACTTTTTCCAGTACCCACAGCTAAGAATTTGCTATAGAAAAAAAATTCTGTCCTCTTATTATGTACTGGTGCTTGTGTGATAAGGAGTCACTGAGGACTTGCGTCCAGTCGTGCCACTGGGAATAATATATGCAAAGGATGCATTGGTGCCACCAAGACCACCGACCCTTTCTTGATTGAAGTCCATTCGACAACAATATTAAGTGAAATTATTTCACTACATTTGCAGACAGCTGCATGTATACTGAATGTTAAATAACCTCATAACATAATAAATAGAAGCAGAAATATGAGATCTGTTGATCTGTATATTTTTGCTATCTTACTTTAACCACTTCAAAATTCTCTTTCATTTAAATTTGACAACTTTATTGCACATGGTTTGACTCACGGGCACATTTCACTATGCGTTGTACTAGTATAAATAAGTATGAACCTTAAAGAATAATAAAGAACCTTTAATCTTTAATCTAGAATGTTTCCAAGATTTCATAATCTGAATAAAACCTAATAAAAACTGTTGCACGTAACAGGCTAAATGAGTCCAAACGAAGGTGCTCAAGTGAGTGAATGAACTGTTCTGGTTTGATGAATAAGTTCTCTGGAGGATGTGATGTAACTTTGCAGGTGATGTAATGCCTGAGGGATCTTACTTACACCCCTGCTATAGTTTCAGAGAGACAGATATCTGGGACACCTGAACGGGACACTACCAGGTACACACATATACATTCCAGGTCCAAAAGTTTGCTAGGCTGCAGTAACTGCCTCTACTCTTGTGGGGAGGCTGGAACATTGCTGTGAGGATCTTACTGCCTTCAACCAAAATAGCTGTGATATCATGTGCTAATTAGCTCTGAACCACACATTCCATTTGCACTCAGAAGTCCTGTATGGACCTCCACCATTCCTTGCAGTTCTGGGGTGTTTACACCCCTCTTAAGTCCATGGCTGAAACTGAGCATGGTGATACAAGGTGCATGTGTGGCTGTTCCAGAGCATCCCATTCTTCTGCCAGTGCAGAGAATAGAAGGGCTGCTACGTTTGGACATGGGGAACACATTTCTCACCTTTAATGGCTGACTCAACCCGTTCAAACTCCAAGAATATTCTTACTGCTTCATCATCTGCCACATCCGAGATCTAAAAATTACACAAGAATAAATTATACACGGCAATTCGTCATGAGCAATTCCACCATAACATAATGTTCTAACATAATGAAATCAAAAGTTTCCAAGATTTTGCAGGTCTGCTCTAAAACTGGAACGAGCACCCAAAGCTTGATTACAAAAATTAAAAAAAAAAAAAAAAAAAAAGGCTGAGTCAAATTCAAATCTATTGCAAAATACCCAAAACACACTACCCCACACATGAAGTGAATTCTGTGCAAAGTTATAACCCATTATCCATTTCCATAGCCTACTGATATTAGTACATGGTACAAAAACCTTTAATTGTGATTATAATCACTGATGCATTTTATTATATCTATACTTTAAGGCCACTTAAAAAAAATGCAAAATGGCACTGAAGACTGGACATTACAGTAATTTCACCATGGTTATGTAATTTAAATTCTCTCATCACATCCTAACACCCCTTATGATAAAATAAATGCCTCTCGAGGTTTATTGACTTAATTTATTATGAGTAGAAAATAATGTCCAATTAGTCAACAATGGGAAAACCGAACTGAAGAAAAACCGAACCAAGTGACACCCTGGAAGAATGTATCTCACCTCAAAGATAACACATTTGACGACTTTGCCATATTTCTCACACTCTTCTTTCGTCTCCGCCTCAAGGTCTTCATCCACTTCTCCTCTTCCAACCATGTTCTGTAGAAATACACACACACCTTTGGAAGCATGGCCTTTTTTAACCAGGAGAGTGTGTAGTACGGACCTCAATTACTTCTTGTCTCCATTTACACACATACACTCTGTTCTACCCCACTTACCCGCAATAGAACCACTTTCGTAGGACATTTGAGGATTTCTGTCAGAGGGTTGACCTCATTTTTCTTTGATGAATCTGCTGAAGACAGAATTAGAGACGGAACAATCAATGAACCCACTGTTCCTTTGGTTATAATACTCATTAGTCTTAGAACTTAACTCTCTTCAGTTTCTGCTCCGATGTTTAGGTTTAAGTTGCATCTGTAAACTAACAGTACGAAAGGTTTCCACAATGGCATTTATTGTATTTAAAAGATGCCATATGGAAGGAGGTTCCAAATCATGCACAAAATGCAAATATCTACAGCCTCATTCTTATAATCAAAATGAAAGAAACAGTTTTGTATATAGTTGCACTATGATTATTTTTTTTATTCTAAGGCTATTTTTGAGTAACGCATTCTAACAATAGACATACATTCAAACACAAGCAAGTTTGGGGATTGTTGATATGTGTTTCTACAAAGGTCACATAGGAGTGTTTTTTAACAGAGTACCGTTCACCTATGTGGATTTATCATCTCACTGATAAAGTTCTCAATGCCATCACTCAAGACCCAAGACAACAAATCATGTCTGATTCATAGGAAGTGATAATACTCATGAATTTAATCGCAATGGTGCTATCATTATCAACCTTTGACCATTAACTTCCAAACCACACCAGATTGTACAATCTGAACAATTCAACCCTCCCTGCAAACGCATATAGTCAAGCGGTTTCCCTGTTCCGAATAACAAAAACAGTATTGCAGTAGTGCAGCAAAGATTAATCAATAAAGCTTAATTACTTATATCATAAAATCAACTATAAAAATAATTGGGAGATTATAATAAATCAGTAAAGAAATATGAAAGCCCCATAGAAAGCAGTAGGATGGGTCACAAATAGAAAACAAAATATGAGGCCCCAGAATAAAACAGGAAACAAATTTTGAGCGTGAGGCCAAACCTGAAGCTCCTGCATTAGAGCCAGAGTCAGCTGCATTCTGACCAGGTCCTGAAGCTGAGAAGACACAAAGAGACACATACATTAGGTACATGTGAACTCACTTACACACTGAATCATTTTCTAATGAATCTTAACCTAAATCAATCATTGTAAGATCAGAAGGTTAAACTTACAGTTTGGGATTTTTTAAGGACAGTATCAGATCCCATATGTGATGAACGTGCTTTGGAAAAAATACATAAGTGTGTGTGAGCTCACTTTTTTCCGTAGAGTCTCCGATGATGATTTTGCCACCACGTTTGCTGGTTTTCTCCACTGAGAGAGCCGTGCTCAAACCTTGCTCGTGCTTCCCCAAACCCTGGCCCTCACGAAACCCGTACTTTTGCATGATCTTATGCGCCACCGTCCCTCTGCAGAATACAAACAAACACATATCATTATACTTCGTTTTCACCTACATAATATCAAAGTAACCCTCAACAATTGCACCAATGTGCCATTATTTGTACCTCACCGCTGAGTCACACTAACGAACAGAGTAGCTCAAAGTTCCATTTGACAAAATAATATCATTCATTTAAGTGAGTTCACTCCAGTTCGATTCAAATATTGAAAAGTATTGTATAAATATAAAAATAAAATAAAAAATGTTTGTTTGATGTACAATACCATCAAAGGTATGATTTTTATATAATGTTTCACATGCAGCAAAATGCCATTAAACAGGCTAAATTATGCTCTTTGTAATAAAACATGCTGTTGGTAAGTATTCTTTCAAAATACCCACTATAAAATCAGAAAAGCAGTGTAATGATGATGTAATATGACATAACTGACCACAAGAACAATAAATATTGTGTGTATCTGAAACTAAAGGCAGGTGTCTCAATGCCTCACTGTCTCATGAGTCATTGCCTTGAAAGGCAATCACTACTACGATGAAGGTACCTTTCAGACACAGCCAACATCATATTGCCCAGCCCTACTTACTATCTCACTGATGACTCATCTGAAGCTGGTCATACAGTTCATGTTTTCACATATGGGGCCACAAACAACCAATAATGACAATTAACACCTAATCGTGGTTATTACTGATAAACAACCAACATTTTTTCATTTTTTGCATTAAATGTTCAGCAAATGCAGGATTCTAAAGAGATGACAGCTGCTAATTCTAGCCATATTCCCTTAAGTTGTACAGATCACTGCAATCATGAGGTCTCAAGTTATTAATCAGATCAGTGATAAGTGCGTAGTGAAGTTCCTGCATTTCAGGCCATACGTTGCCTGAACATTTGTTGCAAACTATAATTTCAGTGTCCTCTTCTGAAACCAGAAAAACATCCATATCTCTGATCATCTCAATTAACAGCATCAGTTTATGACACCACATGCCTCAGGATGCGTTACTAGGATACACCATCGGTGATGTTTCCCGGCATCACAGGATGTTTCAGGTCTTGAAACATCATACACCCTCACCCAGGCGACCCATTCCTATATCAGAATAATAATTACATTTCACCACTTAGGGACACCTGACTAAAATGGTTGGGAATTTGATTTAATCTAATAGGTCAAACAGCAGAGTTATGCACTCACACTTACCCCATGTTAGCCAGGAAAGAACTGGTGGGTCCTGGAGGCGAGCGGGGTCTCTCCGAGTCCTCATAGATAGGAGGGGGAATTGCTGCTTTGGACCGCTGTCGACCCTCATCATCATACGAGAATGATGCTGTCATGACAACAAATGCCAAACACAAATGCCAAAAGACTTTTGTGGTTTTCTGAATGCTCAAAGACACAGTTATGTTTGTCTTTAAAGGCCTGAATCATTAATGGGGCCATAGCTCACCCTGGTGGACACAAGCTTAAACTACATTGCACAAAGCATGACTAGTCTGTGAGGTTTCCAAATGTATGTGACAATTTCACTAGTCAAAAAAAAAGAAAAAGTACTACATTAAAAAAGTCAAAAGAAGCTGCAAGACTTTACTTACAGTCCCTCTCCACTAGAGACGTAGGAGGTGCAATGGCAGCTCCACCCATACCTGTGTCAAACAAAGTTTGTGTTAGAAAAATGAATATATCCCAAACTGAATATTGCCTTTGTCAGATTTACCATTTGAAAATATTAGCAGGCATTTACACCAATCAGCCACGACATTAAAATCACCCAGATAGTACTGTGTAGATCCCTCTACATGCTGCCATGTATTGGCTCCCTCATGTGCTGCCAAAACAGCTCTGGTCCTTTAAGTCATGGACCCCAGAAGGTGTGCTGTGGTTTCTGGCACCAAGACATAAGTGGCAGATTTTAAGTCCTGTAAATTGCGAGGTGGGGCCACTGTGGATTGGACTAGTCTGTCCAGCACATCGCACAGATGCTTATTTTGATTGTCATGTTGTTCTTGGTCATATTCTTCAAATCATTCATGCATATTTTTTGCAGTGTGACAGGGCACACTATCCTGCTGAAAGAGGCCACTACCATTCCCATGAAGGTGTGTACTTCAACAATGTTTATGTAAGTTGCCCAGAGCCACACTTTGCCTCCACCAGCTTACCTAGTGGTAGGATACTTGCCTCTGGACCAAGAGGTCATGGGTTAGAATCCTACCTTCAGCACACGACCACTGGGTCCCTGAGCAAGACCCTTAACCCCAAGTTACTCCAGGGAGACTGTCCGCTGTAGTTAGAGAATGGAAGTCGCTTTGGACAGTCCCATATGGAGCAAGCCACGATGCGCATCATAACCTGCACTGACTTTTTCAGCAATCTGTGCTATAGTAACTACATCATCCATGCAGTGACCTGTGACTGGCTTTACTAACCACTACATACAGTAACAAGACCTGCTGTGATAGAGATGCTACGATCTAACAATTAGAATTTGGTCCTAGACTAAAGATAAGACTGTTTCTCCATTCTCATAACAAATGATCACCTCAGAGACTGAGGTTTTGCATGACTATAAAATGGTAAATGAGTTCAAAGTAAAGATAAGTAAAGAGAGCATTGATGAAGGGAGAGAGATAAAAGTTATGAAGAGTAATCATAGCTGAGTATAAGAGGAAACTCACTCCTCTTCCTCTTCTCTTTCTCATACTCTTCATCCTCATCTGAGTCAGCCTCTGTGGGAAACCGTGAGAAACCACTGGGGGCTCCTCCTTCATGACGCTCCTTACGCTTCCTGTAAAACACAAACATGAGAGCGATAAATGACACAGTTCCAGCACAATAAAATGACAATTATAGCATACATGTTCATTTAGAGGTGGATTTACATGCCGAAAAAATATATTGTTAAAGACGTTTTCCTAATACGTGACCTGTGTCAAAGCCAAAACCTTTTTTAAAAGCTTGTTTAGAAATAATCAAAAGCTATGATAACAATGCTGTTTCATTCAACATTTTACACAACAAGTAATTAAACAGCGCCAGTTATGTTCTCCTATACTCCCATTATCACCTCTAAGCTCAACCACAGGTAAACCTCTTTTAAACCTTTATTCATGATACATGCAGTTGGTCAGCGTTCTTAAAATTTGTGATGATATCCCAGTACGCCTATAAAAACAATGATGATTTATCATGGTAATTATGTTGTATTGTCATAACAACCATTATGAGTACAAGCAGAACATGGGCATACTTCTCACGCTCCTCGATCTCCTTCTGGCGCTCCTGCTCTCTCTGCCTTTGTCGTTCCTCTCTGTGTCTTTTCACCACTTTCTCATAGTCATTGGGGAACATGGGGTCATATTCATCTGCCAGTGGGATTAGTACATCACCCGCAGAAAAGCCACCTGGCGCAGAATCCTGATAAGCACACAAACACAGGCTTGTAAATAAGGTTGCTGTTGAATAATCATTGTCTAGGAATACTTTAACAAACTGTATCATACTGCTAGTACACTAAGGGCCAGTTTCATAGCTTCAAATAAACTTAAATCTAGACTATTTAATAAAAAAAGAAAAGTCAGCTGAGGAAATTCTATTAACGTCAGTTAACCATTTTGTTCAGATATGGGGCGCGTATTTGGGGAGCTCTCTTTTTCCCCTACAGTAGACCAAGTGTATTCACATATTTCCAGAAAGGCAGTAGTGGCCAATAAACAATACTTCACTCAGCCACAAAAAACTACCATCATAGATATTAATGCCACTTTGTAAGATGTAATATACAGTGATCCATTAACAACTTCTAAAGCAGTAAAGTGTGTCTTGGAACTTGAAAACAACCCAAGGATTCTAAATGCACAGCGTCCTTCTGGTAAACGCAAAAGCAGCCCAAATCCAATAAAAGCCCAACTCTTAAACACACACAATCCTTACCTTTATCCCTGCTGCTACATGTGGTGGTGTGTCAGAAATCTGTCTGTCTTCTCCTGTACCTCCTCTTTTCAGATCAATGACAGGGGCCAGAACAGTGGACTGCCTCATCCTCTGTGTCTGCAAAGAAAACTCTCAATTTAATTTGGGGTCCATATAAAAAAATTGGCTGCAAGATTTGGACAAATTACTATATTATATTATATTATATTGCTACATTGTGAATGTTTTCCGCTAAACCAATGGTCAGACGTTGTTAAAAACTAGTTCGCATTATTTTGACCAAAATAAATAATGTTGGATTACAGCAATATCCATTTAAACAAATTACTTAAAGAAACCATCAGAAGTAATTAGTCATGATTTTTATAGAATACTGTACATTTTATGTTATTGTTAGTGGGCTTATTTGCATACCATAGCCTCGGCAATATGAGTAACACAATGGGTCCATATAATTACAATGACTGATGTGACATTTTGCCACCTTAGTAATAAATACAGTTTATATACAATACTGTGAAACATGCAACTCTAAAAATCAGACTCTGCAAATAACAGAATACATACCTTTGCTTGTGTAAGAGCAGCTTTTTTCACTTTTAGCTGAGACTGAAGCAGTTTGAAGTTCTTTGACCATCCTTCGGTTTTAGCGTCGCTGGTAGCGACCCCCAAATCATCGTACAGAGACATTGGTTCTCCTGTTGACAAAGTATAGGGAACAACATACTAGTCATTCACTAGGAATGATGAACTACAAAAAGAAATGTTTTACAATTATCTAAATAAGCACATATACAACAGTAAAATTATTTTTAGCACCAAAAAACAGATCACCACATTGTTTACTGATTTCCATCCTGAAGGTCTTTCACTAAGCGGGTAATTCACTATTGATTTAAAATATTGGTCGGGTCTGAAACACTGCTCCTGTACCAATACTTTTTCCTTTGTCTATGCAGACACAAAACTGATATCACTGTGCATGTCTAGTTCAAGCTGAATGTAGCAGGCAGGTACATTTTCAGAAGGCAGGTTCATAAACAAGTGTCCCTGGCTTCAGTTAAATGACTACAGAATCCACCAACAAGGATCTACAGTCCAAAACAGTAGAGCTGAGCATTAGGTGTACAACTAAGTATCACAATGTTTCCCAAACACCTGACTGCATCACAGTATCAGACCACATTTACACAGGAATCAATGAGGTTAACAAGCTTTCAGTACTAAAGGGGCAGCTGGTGGTCTCGTGTCTCTGCGATCAGAAGGCCGTAGGTTCGACACATTGCTTCACTTGGAGAATGGGTTAAATGCAGAGAAAGAATTTCACACACTGATCACACTGTGTGTGCTGTGGGGTGTTCATGTGTGACTAAAAGGGGCCACTTTACGTTAAAGATAATGTACGGATGCGTAAGAAGTACAGCTAGTCTATACTGAAGCAATGACATAAAGACCTGACACAGCACGACAATTACGTCTTGTTTCAATATATAAGACTAATACTGATGTTGCTGTGTGACACCAGTACAGATCCAGACGATGTGCAGCCATGGATACAGCGCAGGTTGGTGATTTCACAGCACAAACACACCAAATTCAGCGCATCAGTTGCAGTTTTAGAGAGGTCGAGCTCTCCAGGACCTCAGACCACCCGAGTTCTATCTAATGTAAAACACTGTCTGCATGAAAGTACGTGAATATAATGGTAACTAAGCGCGAATGTCCAGAAAGTCAGTGACAGACCAGCCCGGCTCTGAACCCAAAACCGAGCTCCTCTACTCTCCACACGCTAACACCACAGCTATCTGGAGATACAGCTACAATAATAACCATACACTACACCCCAGAGACTCTAAAGCCCGACCGAAAACGTGAAAGACAGACTCTCTTCATCAAAATATCAAAATGATCAACAAAACACCAACCGAGAGTGTCGAACTCCTCGATTCAGCAAATGTAGCACAACATGCTAACACAACAGCTCCTCTCTGTCGCTTCTAATGACGTCATGAGGCATGCACACGCGTGAAAAACCTCTTTACTGCCCTCTAGCGTTTCATCTAAAACACTCTTACTGGATGATTAGAAGTGTGTAAGTTAAACGTGACCGCTTCTCATATGTGAACACACCACTGAACAGCACAGCGTGAACATTTAATCCATTCACCAAATGAAGCAGCCAGGATCACAGAGCCGGGGAGCAGTGTGTGGGGGTGGTATCTTGCTTAAGGGTTCATCAGTGGTGCTACTGGCAGTTCGAACCCACAACCTTCCGATCACAGGCACAACTCCCTAACCACCAGGCCACCAGCTGTCCCGAGCTGGTGTGTTTATTTCAATTTATTTTATTTTTGCTAAACAATACAAACAACAATGAAAGAAATAACAGTTATAACAACCAAAAAATACAATTTCTCTCCAAAAATAATAGTAAAACAAATCAAACAAACAAACACAAAAAAAAGACATTTAATGTATCAGTATAAGTGGCACCTGCTGAGGAATTAGTTTATTAGACGGACAGCTTGAGCCAGACCTTTATGAAGAAAAGTCAGAGAGGCAAGACTCCACTGGTTTGGTCATGTGCTGTGGAGAGACTCTGAGTGTGTTGTGAGAAGGATGCTGAGGAGAGACTGAGTGTGTTGGGAGGAGGATGCTGAGGAGAGACTGAGTGTGTTGGGAGGAGGAT
>JBBJLS010000128.1:26822776-26846103 GCA_037577275.1 Bryconaethiops microstoma | reverse complement strand
AGACACACACACACACAAGCACACACACACACACACACACACACACACACACGCACACACACACACACACACAAACACACACACTCACTCACACAATCACACACACACACAAACACACACACAATCACACACACAAACACACACACAAACACACAATCGCACACACAATCACATACACACTATCACACACAATCACACACACACACACACACACACACACGCACAGAATCACACACACAATCACACACACTCACACACACACACAATCAAACACACACACACTATGAGAACATTTGTTCTGTTCCCCATGTTTCCTGAAGTAGTTCCTGCCACACACCCAAACACACCCACAAACACACACACACACAACCACCCACACTAACACACACACACACACACACACACACACACACACACAGGTTTGTTTTGTTTTTACTGTATAAAATATATGAAAGTTTCCACATGTATTGTACATATTTAAACAATTATATATAAATTATATATAAACTGATCCTTAGCCTAAATTCATTTTCATCAACATTTTGTTGCTTCTGATGAGAACTGTCTTTAAAATCAGGACCTGCAAATGTACAAACACACACACACACACACACACACACACACACATTTGGTGTCATGCTGCCACTTATTAATGATTCAGGTTCCTGTCTTCGACACTCAAGCGAATAAAACATTAATACAGCTCTGTGTCTGTGTGTGTGTGTGTGTGTGTGTCTGTGTGTGTGTGTGTGTGTGTGTGTGTGTGTGCACGCATCTTTTCAAATGAAGATAGTCCAGCCTGGTGGGTTTTAAATTTTTTTGTACTTTCCTCAAGCATTCCAAACATTACTGTCTGCTTTGACAATGCTTCTATCTCCTCTGATGACGTCACTGTCAGTGCCAAAGGCACAACGGGAAATTTCCTGTGAGGCTGGAACAAACAAAACATCAAAATCAAGTGTGAGTGTTCTCCAAGGATTACATAAGGCATGTTCCAACATAAACACACACACTGAGGCGTCTCCAATGCTTGTTTTACCTTTAATATACTAATTTAGCACAAAATGAAATGCATTTTTTCCCTTTAGTCAACTGTAGTCAATCAGGCAGGATAGTTTAGTGGCTGAAGTTTGCTTCCTTAGTTTTGTACAGAAGATCCCAAACTAATGTATATGGCAAGTAATGGAAGTAATGAGGACTGTGATAACTGTTAACCCAAATCATCACACAGGTTCCTCAAACTGTGACACATTTGTGTGTATTCACAAACAGACTTGCTTGTGCGGTTTCTGGCGCTATTTGACTTACTAAAATCTTTTAAAAAATAAAGACAATTACTCACAGAATTCAAGTTTAAAGTTGGTTGGTGTTACAGTTTTAGCTGTGCGTGATATCATTCGTTTGCACAGAAAACACTGAGATGGAAACCACATAAGCAAGTCTCTAAGAAAAGTCTATGAGTGTGAGAGAGAGAGACTGAGAGAGAGATAGAGAGAGAGAGTGCTTTAACTGGGCCATTGCTATATTTACTCCATTAGGTGCCCTGGAAATGGGGCCATATTGCTCTTTGCACCAAAACATTATTAGCTTGCTTAATGTTAATGTAAAATCAACACTTTGGCTCAGTAATGAGTTCGGGCTTACAGAATTACATCATCAAATGCTGACCCAGTATTATTCCTCAGTTATTACACAAGCCAGAATTAAATGGTTACCCAGTCACTGCTGATGTAATGTTTTACTTTGGAGTTGTGTAGTGTGGATGAACTAAACGCAGGCACACAAACAAGTTCCAGTCAAATCTGACCGATTTTCAAATTTTCTCTCTAGAAAATGCAGCTGATTTCATTGGTTTGTTCTAAGGTTCCATGACTTTTTTTATACAAGGCACTGGAATGCATAAAAGACATTTTGTGTGCTTTTTTGAACTTATGCACACTCATTGTGTTCCCGGTCAAAAATGACTGGTCATTCGAAATTAGTAAGACTAAAATTAGTGCGTAAAATAGTTTAATAACATTCCCACAACCCACTATGCTGGTGCCTTTGAGCACACTCACATTTAAACACACACATATACACACACGCGCGCACACAAACACACACACACACGCACACAAACACACATATACACACTCCAATTCAATTTTTACTCCATGGGGAACCACACCTGTTGACAATTCATTCAAATAAAATGGCAAAATTCCTGAAGAAATTATGAGATGGGCCTGACACCCAAAATCTTCATAGCAACACCTTCCTGCACCTGAGCAACCATCTTGTATACCTTTGCAACCACATAGAAACTCCCCAGCCAATAAGTCCTACACCCTAGCAACTACCTGGAAACATGGTTCGAATTACCGGGGGGTACTTGGGGGAACTGTACCCCCCTATCAAGACCCAGACCCGCCCCCCACCCAAAGAGACAAAAATAGCAGTGTGGAGGGGGGTTCTTAACAGTGTTATGAAGGCAGTACCCCCCAATTATGGAGGGGTAATTCACACTCTGCCTGGAAACTACATAGTAACAACCTCCTACACCATAGCAACCACCTTTTATACCATAGCAACCACCTCTAACACCATAGCAACTGCCAAGAAACTGCTTAGCGACCACCTCCTATACCACAGCAGGCATCTGGCAACACTCTAGCAACCACTTGGTATACCATACCAAAAATCCAGAAACTCTTCAGCAACCACCTCCTACAAAAAGAAGCTGCCTAGAAACTACTTAGCAACCAATCCTACACCGCAGCAAGCACCTAGCAACATCCTAGCAACCATTATGTTGCAACCACCTAAAAACTCCTTAGCAACCACCTCATCCACCATAGCAAGTGCCTAGAAACTACTTAGCAACCACATTGTATCCGATAGCAACCATTTAGAAACTCATTAGCCACAACCTCCTACACACAGCAACTGCCTAAAAACTACTTAACAACCACGTCCTAAACCACAGCAACAGCCTAAAAACTACTTAACAACCACCTCCTAAACCACAGCAACTGCCTAAAAACTATTTAGCAACCCACTCCGACACCATAGCAACCACCTTTTATTCATTAGCAACCACAAAAAAACTTTGTCTTTTGTCTTTACTAAATATATCATAACGGTCACTTGTGACCGGGAACACAACAGGTGTGATTTTGTGCCACATTTTAAGAAAATGTAATTGTTTTAAATTGAAATCAGGTACTGTGATAAACAGTACAAAATGTTTCATCTTAGTATGTGTTCGTCAAAATAATCTCTCTATATATATATATTAAAAAAAAAAAAAAAAGTTGTATGACCTTATGTGAATGAGGCCTACAAGCCATAAATAGAAATGGAAGTTCAAAACCTGTGATGTTCACATACATTTGAATTAGTAGAACGTTCCAACACAACATTAGGTAGTAATATATATATATATATAATATATATATATATATATTATCATGGACGTATAATCAACTAACATGTTCCTGGTCAAAAGTGACCGGGAACACAAAGAGTGTTAAGCCTAAATAAACACAATAGGAGGGTTAATACTTCTAAGAATTATTGACCAGACACAATAGCTACAGCCATTTTGTCTTGTCCCCATACCTGTAAACAAGCCTCTGCTCGTCGACATTGTATAGTATGGCAAAGCAATCAAATTTTATTCTTGCTAACAAAATTAGAAGTGATCATATCCGTATTATAACAGACCATATAGAATCATTTTCCACTGAACAAAACAGCCTGGACTGCCCCACTGGCAAACAAGTGCTTGTTGAAGGTGCATAAAAATTTTAACACTCTTCAGTGTGCAACGACCACACTGCGGTGTACATCCATTATTAATGGCATCGGATGGTCACATCACACAGTGTGAGGAAGACAGACAGACAGACAGACAGACAGACACACACACACACAAGATAAAGCCAAAGAATGAAGCCAAAAGTCTACTCAGGATATTAAAGGAGCTATTGTCCATTTGCTGAGAGTTTTAAACGGTTCCCGTGTCTCCCATAAATCCTCTTTTGCATGGTATATTTTTGGGAATATTGCTGACAATTTTTTCTTTGACTTCCCTATTGCAACGAGGTCTTACAACCCTTTGTGTGTAACTTCTAAATCTGAGGAAGCATAGTTACTATTACTTAGTGTGCTCTGAAATGAGGAAATAACAACATAGATGTTTATGCAGAAGATCTTTCTGTAGAATTTTGACTCAAAGCCACATTTTTTCATGAGAAAATACAGGTTTCATTTAAATGGAGCTCCCTCAGCACAGAGATCCTTCTACATGGAAAACGCTGCCCCCTATTGAAAGACTGAGCATTGTGGCCCATAACTTTTTCCCAGGAGAAAACAGCGCTGCTAAAATGACCCTTTGTATAAAGTCCCTAAAATAACAGGAAGATTAAAATAGCATGGTTCTTTTTTTTTTTTTTTACATGTCTGCAACACAAGTTACCTTACATTACCAAGTACATTAAGCTTCTTATGATTTGTTGCTGATTGCTTCAGCTAACTAATCATCAGGCCTAGTATTTAGCTATTAATCTCATGTTACTCATTCATAATATGCACTTAAAGAAGTGAATAAGGAAGAGTGTGGATCCACATATAGAGGTCTAAAGCTGCAGAAGCAAGATTTCATTCATATACGCATCATCAATAGTGACACTAATAAAATGTCTTACCAGAACAGGGTTATGAAGGTAGTTTTGCAAGTCACCGTAAGAGCTCATTGTAGGCTGAGTGTTGTTACAAAAGTTGATAAAACAGGATATCCTCAGTATTTGTCTGTCATCTGACACACACCGTCAGCCACAAGACTCGCACAGCCCACCTACGTGTGACATTCTGCGAATCTTCTCTAGTCACTCGACCCTTACCGACACACACTGCACATCAGTATAACTCCACCCCACACATCTTAACAGCTCTCAGCTCTGATTAAACATTTCCACTCCAGTTTCAGCTCTGAAGCTATTTTGTGACTAGCACAGGCCAGCTCACTGTTCTGAACAAGCCCTGAGTCAAAGTTTACCCTGACCTATAACTACTGTTTGCTATTATAACCTTTTCCATTGTAGAACCACTAGAAAAGAAAAGACAAACCACAACAACCAACAAAGTAACTCCCTTCTCTTTAGAACACACACAAAATTCACTTTAAGATAACACAAGCCAAGAGACACAAAGTCAAGTTCAGACATTTAATTAATTTACAGTTACAATTGTCACTTATATTTTACAGAGTGTTCATCCAGGGGGAACACAGATCAGGGTCCAAGCTTCATTGGGGACAGGGGTCACTGCTGCCCAGCCTTCGGGGGTACCCACTCATGGATCTTCTTGGGAGTGGTAGAATATGGAACATAACACTCAGAGGTCCCGCTCACATTGATCTGGTGGACCTTCGCCAGAAACTTCTTGGGCTCTGGAGGATGAGTGGTGGGAGGGTCATCAGTCATGCAGTGCAGCCAACGATGCCTTAAAAAAACAACAACAACAAAAAAACAAAAACAAACAAACAAACAGACATAAGAAAGGAAAGAAAGATTAAAGAGGACTTGACCTGCCAGCATCATCATTGCATAAGTAAAGGCTTAGGCCATGTTTCTTCCAGACATTATGATGAGTTATCATATCCGGAAGTTGCCAAAATGTACATGCACAAGACACAAGTATAACCACACAGCTTCTAGTTGTGACTCTGCTCGCATGAATCATCTTAAGTACATTTAAACAAGCAACATAAAATCACTTCTGGGAAACTGGAAAGACAGGCACATGCAAAGTTATGCACTTTTAAAAAAATTCCCAGGTACTCAGACAGGCCTTCTGATTGGATTTGCATGTAATCTAAAAACAACAGAGGAACCTCTTTTGTATAACATGTTTGTATTTGTCATTATAAGATGTTGTACAATCACTCTTGGAGTGTAAAACCAACAGAAACAATGGTTGCTTCAGTTGTGGCTTCTAAGCAATAACACACATAACTTGCCATCTTTTTTGCATCTTTGAATGCTAGAGAAGGGGGGGGGTGCAGCAGACCAAGCAGGAGAGGGAGATAAATAATCAAAGAAGAGTCTTTCATTCAGATTTAAAAGTGAAGAAAGAAGGGACTGAGGTAGAAAGTTCCAAAAGAAAGTCTGGTGGGACAGTGAGAAGGTTACAGCTAGATGACCCGGAAGATCGAGAGGGGGAGTACGGAGTCAAGAATTTTTAAAAGTAGAGAGGAGCAAGGTTATACTGGGCTTTGTAATCCAGAAGCAAGATTTCAATCTTGACACGAGACTGCAAATCGCTTGGCATGAGTGAGAACTCTAGATGCAGAGTTTTGAATAGTTGAAGAGGTAATTACAGCAATTAATAAGGGACATAATAAAAGCATGAACTAGGGTTTGTGCATCATTGCTAGTCAGAAGTGGGCAAAGATGAGCGATGTAAAGGAGGTGATAGAAAGCAATTTTGGTGAGGGATCAAATTAAGTAATGGGGAAAATAGTACACCAAGGGCAGTATGTTATAGCACACTGCTCTTGGTGTACTATTATAGAGGGTTACACCAAAAAGATTTTTGTGCAGCGCTGCTTTTTGCTTTAACCCTCAGTTGCATGAAAGGGAACTTGTAGAAATTAGGCCAAGGCACATTGATGCTTGTATGGTGGTTGGTGGTGGTAACACACTTAGATTATGGGTTTTTTTCCTTCTAATTTATCCCCTGTGTATATGTGCCAGTACATTACCATTCTGCAGGCACCATACTGCCATCAACATTCCACATCGTTCTTTTGCCATTCATTTCTGTGGTGTAGACGACCCATCGGTGACGGCCTGTAAGAAGACAGTCAAACAAACACAAAGTTGTGCCTCCCTCATGAATAAAATTTGTACAACAAACTTCAAAGACCAATGAACATATGATTTATAAAAAGGTAAAAAAAATACTCATTGTGAGGGAAATGAAAGAACTGTAAATGAAAAAGATATGTTTAAATCATTCAGCCATTGGGAAAATCCTACTAGTTAATCATCGTACACACATGGCAAATGCAAGAAATAATGACCAACGCATAAGTTATCCAGTAACAAAATCCTGCAATCAAAATATTATTCGGAGTAATTTGGACACAAAGCTCTGGGTAAGTATGTTCTCCACATCAATGTGGGTGCAGAACACAATCAAAGGGTTTAAATTTCTGCACTGACAAGGATCCTGCAACACTGCAGAGAGGAAACTTCCTCAGAAAAGGCCTGCATCACTTATCACACACAGCATCCGCAGGTAACATGTCAAAAGACACTTTTCAGACTGATTTTCAGGTCCAGACTAACTTCAGGTCTTCACAAATTCATATATATATATATATATATATATATATACACACACACACACACTCACACTCACACTCAATAAACTGAATTAATAAAAGAATGCTTATGCTGTCAAATCTGCAACAGCTACTGCCTCCAACCTGCCAGGAGTCCACCCACACTTCAGCCTCATCATCACACTCGTTAAAACATTCCAGCCTCTTTCTTTAGACAGCCCACTGACTATTTGTTTATTATATTGCTGGTGTAGCATATTATTCTGCAGTTATCTGTAATGGGTTCCTCATCATTTACACTATACTATGATGCTGTAATGTATAATCTATGCCTTGGTCACTAGCTGCTACACTGTGGTCTAGTAAACACTTGTATGTCAGATCAATGCACTGGAGAAATGTTATTTTCATACACTGCATACATGTCTAATGGTACGTATGAAGTATATTGGTAAGAAAATTCTTGGTCTATCTTACAGCTTTTGGGATTGTTCCCCCTACTTTATCCAACAATAAATTTAGGGTGCTACAAAACCGGCATAGTTATGACTGGTCTAAAGCAATGAAATAGGTACACCTGGCACTGACAGTGCCCATTTGAATGTTATCAATGGTTTTTACTTACAATCAAAGTAGAAAGTTTTATTTAAAATCCAATGTGTCTAAAAGACTTTGACGTTTTACTTTTCCACAAAATAGACTGATCGATTTTAAACATTCCTTCACATATGTGCTCAGATAAGCTCAGACAGCACAAGAATGAAATGCACAGACACAGGCATCACTGCATTTAAAGCATATTCAGCATTATGTTACACTACACGGACAAAAGCATTGGGATGCCTGATCATTACACCATCAGCGACTTTAATGACATTGCTTTCAAATACATAGACTTTAATATGGAGTTGTCCCCGCCCCTTTGCAGCTATAACAGTTTCCTGTCTCCTTGGAAGGCTTTCCACAAGATTTTGGAGTTTCTGTGGGAATTTGTGCCCATTCATTCTGGAGAACATTTATGAGGTCAGATACTGATGTTGTACGAGAAGGCCTGGCTCACAATCTCCGTTCCAGTTCATCCCAAAGGTGTTGGATGAGGTTGAGGTCAGGGCTGTGTGGCCAGTCAAGTTCTTCCACACCAAACTCATCTAACCACGTCTTTATGGACCTTGCCTTGCACACTCGGGCACAGTCATGCTGGAATAGAAAATGTTCTTCCCCAAACTGTGTCCACAAAATTGGAAGCATGGTGTTGTCCAACATGTCTAAGTATCCTGAAGCATTAAGATTACTCTTCACTGGAAGTAAGGGGCCATTAAGAGGCGTGTCCCAAAACTTTTTTCATATAGTGCTTCTTCATACTGTAGTACTTTGTCAACATAGTGTCCATACTACTAAGACAGTTCTTGGTGTCCATACTTTTATCAGTCTGAAAAGGAAAGCTTTTGAACTTCATACTTGCAGATTCGTCTCTTCAATCTCTTTAAAGTCTGGATGTTGTTAGAAGGTCGCAGCTCTTCACTTACCAAAGAAATAATGTTTGTTGTCCTCGTAATATTTGTTGCCATATTTGTCAACGCCGATCAGGGCTCCGGTTTTCAGGTCATTTACCCTGTTAAAGTGTGCATGAACATTATAATCAGACAATATTACAACAGCAAACACATAAACAGACTCTTACCCGGACTCATTAGCCAGTGCCTCTTTAGCAGCTATGCTATACTACTCAGAGAGGTCATTGCATTGTCTGGGTGTTTTCTCATATTTAAATCCCATTTTTTCTTCTGCATTAAATTGTCCGCAGACAGTACTTCAAACCCACCTGAACAACTGGACTAAAAGCCCTCTAACGCCTCCGTGGCCCGTGATCTGACCCAGAGCCCTCCGGACTATGTTCACGTACTGCGCCATCACAGTCCGACCGGCGCGCACAAATAATACTCCGGCTGAGCGCGCCAGTCCTTTTCTTTAGGACCGATTGTGTCTAGAGAATAAACTCTAAAGTTTTAAATAAAACAAAAATAATTAAAGAAATCATACGCATGCTAAAATATGTGCTGTACTTTCTCTCTTTCTCTAATCGAAGAGTAATAGGTCTAGTACGTGATATTACCAGCAATCATAGCAAGTTATTTATGCACTACATGGACAAAAGTATTGGGACACATGACCATTACACCAACAGGGACTTTAATGACATTGAATTCAAATAGATTTTAATATGGAGTTGGTCCCCCTTTGCAGATATTACAGCTTCCACTCTTCTTGGAAGGCTTTCCACAAGATTTTGGAGAGTTTCTGTGGGGAATTTGTGTCCATTCATTTTGTGGAGCAATTATGAGGTCAGACACTGACTGATGTTGGATGAGAAGGCCTGGATCACAATCTCCCTTCCAGTTCATTCCAAAAGTGTTAGATAGGGATGAGGTCAGGGCTCTGGTTGGGCCAGTCATGTTCTTCCACACCGAACTACTCTAACCATGTCTTTATGGACCTTGATTTGTGCACTAGGGCACAGTCATGCTGGAATAGAAAAGATTCTGCAAACTGTCCTCAAAATTGGAAGCATGCTAAAGCATTCAGATTGCCCTTCACTGAAAATAAGGGGTCTATTCATGAAAAACAGGTGTCCCAATACTTCTGTCCATATAGTGTCCCTTCTGTTGTACACTTGAAAAGTCGTCTTCAGTATCCTTTCCTGGATCTCCTCCCTACGTTGAATTAACGAGGATGAATTCAGTTTCTCATATAACTTTTCCTTTATGTATACACTTCATCCGTGTCCATTTTTGCCAGTGAGCTTTTAGTAATCCATTGTTGCTGCTTTATATATCATTTTGCATTTGCATGCAGCAGAAAGCTGTTGAGACCGTAAGGATACAATTTCTTCTGTAAATCCTAATAGTTAAACTGATGTAGGTAAAACAAGCCAGAAAAATTGCATTTTAGAATCGCTAATGCAGACTAAGGCAGAGACAAAAATATTCCTCAAAAAAGTCTGTTTTTTATTTTATGGTAAAACTTAATAAAGAACAGAAATAAGGCAGTTATCCTCAGATCAGACTATTTTACTACTCCTTCTGGTCAGTCAACAAGCCAATAAAATAAAGTGTCTTATGGTCAAAATTTCTTCATAATTCACAACAGTCTAAGGATATATAGTTTTATGCATAACATCAAGCAGTCTTTGGTTGAGCAAGACCATATTAAACTTATACCTGCATGCAGTCCCAGGGATGTCTGTGTGAGGTTATTGTTAGTTCCAAACATCTACAAGAATTGTGGGGAGAGGAAAAAAAAAAAAAAGTACATTTTGGACACCAAACATCCACCTAGTCACTCTCTGAAGTGCTTATCCTTAACCAGGGTCACAGCGGTGCTGGAGCCTATTCCAGCAGTCAGAGGGCAAAAGGTGGAGAAACACCAGTTCACCAAAGGACACCAACCTGTTGACCAATTACTTTAAAATAAAATAGTGAACCATTCATTTCATTAATTTCAAAAACTGTTTGAAAGAAACAGCACCCGGTTTACTGTTCCACCACTAAGGTGTAGTAATAAAGTAAGGTTTAGCGAATGTGTTTGATCAGAGAAACCATCACACTTCCAGGACTGACGTTTGGCACCCTGGTACTACAAAATGAACTGAAGAAATATAATTCAAGAAATATAATTATATCACAGCAGAAACCATGATCTGAACTGCAGTGCATTTGTGAAATTGTAATGGGAATATGCCTTAATTTGAATACTTTTAACACTTTTCTTGCCAGTGTTTTCAGTTTTGTGAAATATTTAATTAAAAAGATATGTGGTAGACTTCCTGCTGAAGTTGTGAAACTTTCTTACCTTTCATATCTTACTGACAGTACAAACAAGCAGCTATTTGTTATTATGTTTTATACATATAAAAGCTTTGTGTGTGGTGGTATTCTATTGACTTTCATGAAACAACAACATTTCTCTCTATGAGAGTTGACATTTATTATACTTATATACACTATTCATGTACATACACCAGAGTCAGCGCTCTAGAATGCAAACTGGGAGTCACTGCTTTCTAAGCCATGAAACAAAGAAATCCTTTCACACTTATAACTTCACAGATCTTCAACTCATGAGGAGCGGAATGCTGAAAAAATGAAAGTGTCCCAACCAAGAGTTCACTTCGGTTCACAATATCCGTGCTCCAATACAGGGAGCAGGTGCGACCCATACAAACATGAAAATAAAAAGTAGTCCTAATTACAATGTCTTTTGTCTTCAAAGTGTACCCGGCAAAGCTGCCCCGATACAGCATGCTCACTCAAGTGGGTGTGTCCATACTGGCCGCTTCTATTTTGACTCCACGGGTCAAGAGTTCAGTCTTGGGGAAATGATGTCATGGACCTGTGGCTTGGGCACTGGTGCAGATTGTGGCCAAGGCTGGAGCGAGAGTCACTCTGTAGAGCTAATTGACTGGCTGTTGTAGTCGGTGGAGTCCATTTTCAGGATGTAGGGAATGATGCTGTCGATTTGGACATTCCCTATGAGCCCAGCAAAGAACAGCTCCTCAGTCACAGCTGCGCTCATCAGGCGAAGTGCAGGCAAGCGTAGCAGCAGCTTTGATAAACTAACAAAGTAAAGGAGACAGACAGAAAGGAAGTCTACATTTAGGTAAGTATATGCAGGTGTCCATAACGTACACTCGCCATGCCCTATAAACATTTTTACCAGTTTTGTTTTACTAACTGCATACCAAAAAACAAACAAATAAATAAAAAAACAAACTCGATTCATATTCAATATTTAAAGCTGAATCTTTAAAGCACTAGCTAGAATACACTCTAAGTGAGCCTAGTTAGCTATAGTAGCCTTGACTGGCAAATGAAAGCAAACGGCCATTAGCCTATCCACAGTGGAAAAGTTTTACACTCTTTCTCAGTATCATATACAAATCATTGAAACATATTTAAACATAAGCAATGCAGGCTCTTAACACACTACATTTGAAAATAATGTCTAAAAATCTCTCCAAAAAAGTTTAAGTAGCAGACCACTACAAATATTCAAAATACAGTGTAACATAAAACTAACAGGCTATAAATACAACCTTACTACCATTGCTACAGTGGATATAAAAAGTGTACACACCCCTGTTAAAATGCCAGATTTTATTGCTGTAAAAATAACGAACCCAGAAAAAATCATTTCAAAAACTTTTACCACTTCTAATGTGACCTATAACCTGTACAACAAATTCGGTAGGGAAAAAAATATAAAAAAATACAAAACATACAATAAGCTGGTTGCATAAGTGTGCACACCCTTAAATTAAAATTTTGTTGAAGCCCCTTTTGATTTAATTAATTTCAGTCTTCTTGGGTAAACACCTGACATCAATTAAAGTGACTCTGATTAACCGCAAATACAGTTCAGCTGTCCAAGTAGGATTTCCCTGACATTTACTCCGCTGCCTGCTACAACAAAAGCCATGGTTCACAGAGAGCTTATACAGGACCAAAGGGCTCTCATTGTTATGAATTATGAACAGCTCTAAATACCAGTCACTTTTGGCCCAAAATCTTCAGGCATCTGCTACAAAGCTGAAGAGTTTCACCTTTCAACATGACAATGATCCCAAATATACATTCAGATCAACAAAAGAATGGCCAAGCCAGAGCCCAGACCTAAATCCTATAGAAAATCTGTGGGGTGATCTGAAGAGGGCTGTGCACAAGAGATGCCCTCGCAATCTGACAGATTTGGAATGCTTCTGCAAGGAAGAGTGGGCAAATATTGCCAAGTCAAGATGTGCCATGCTGATAGACTCCTATCCAAAAAGACTGAATGTTGTAATTAAATCAAAAGGTGCTTCAACAAAGTATTAATTCAAGGGTGTGCACACTTATGCAGCCAGCTTATTGTATGTTTTTTTTTTTTTTTTCCCTGCCGAATTTGTTTGTTTTTCAATTGAATTGTACGGGTTACAGGTCACATTAAAGGTGGGGAAAGTACTGAAATTATTTTTTTGGTCTCAGTTTTTTACAGCACAAAAACCTGGCATTTTAACAGGGGTGTGTACACTTTTTATATCCACTGTAGTTTGAGTCATGTCTAACTACAGTAAAACAAACGGTGGTGTTGTGAACCTTCACTTCCCTCTTACTTTCAAATTTCAGATGATAAAATTAGTATAGGTGGTGGAAATTTACAAGAATATATTAGGATTAGGCCTGTGGATGCAGTATCTTACCGATAAGTATCTTCTGGATATACCCGGCTGACATAGTCCTGTAGTTCCATGTAAGCTTTCTCTTGAAACCTCTCAATCTGAATTGTACCATCCACTCCAGCATAATCTGTAACACCAGTGCACATACACAGACAACAGCTCAGAACCGCATCCCCACTTTCTTTTCTATTTACTTATTTTCCTCTATATGCTATTCTTTACCTGGGCTAAAGAGGACAGTGGCTTTGAGGTAGGCGTACTCGTATGCATCAGGGTTCACACGATTCATACTGTTGCAAAACTCTTGCATTCGCCAGATGTGCTCCATTACTTGCTTTACTCGCTCTGCAGAAAGTTTTTCTGAGGCAGACACACAACCAAATATTCCATTTTTCATTTCTAATTCATCAATAGAAAACAGATTTTGCCTATACGAAGCCACAACTAAAAATGGGTGCTGCATTGAAATGTGTCCTACCTTCCTCCAGACTGCTCTGAAGATGGCTGACAATGGCGGTGAGAATCGTCTCCACATTCATGACCTGAGCACACTGAGCCAGGCCCAAAGCAAACAGCTCATTCCAACAAGCCTTTATTTGAGTGATACCATTCTCTGGCCTTCAGAAGGAGAAAGACAAAAACATGAATGAAAGGAAGAAAGAAAAAGTACTCACACATTCACAGAATATGAGAAGGCAACAAGAGAAATCAAAGGCGTTGGAGCAGAGCACAACACAGAGAAGAAACAAAAGAATCACCCGAGGGCCTGGAAGGCAGGTATGGAGCGTGCCCAGTGCATGGAGAGGAACAACAGACGAGAAGCTGACTCACATATGTAGTTCAGATTCAGAAACTCTGGCATGGGCAAGGGCATCATCAGCTATAAACATAATTACACACAATGACAGATTGCAATTAACCTTCAGTCAGGGGTAAACAATGGAGTACCATGTAAACAAAGTAGCATGACTTATATACCGTTTTTTTTCTTTTTAATTAATTTACTGTTTATTTAGCTTTTGTATACTGTAGTTGTATCGCTTATAGTCATTTCAACCATTCACCTTTATTTTAAGAATGATGTCTACATATCTAGTACCAATAACAACCTGACTAACAGACTAAGCATTGCTCTGCTTTTATACATGGTGCATAGAGGGAAAAAATGAGCATTAGTGATATTTGGTCAGCTGTACTTGGCATTAGTTACTTATGTTATTTCAAGGTCTGAGAAGATTGATTTAAAGACAGGCGATAACTATAGATGCTAAGACAGCAGTTGACAGGCATATGTTGGAAGTGAACAGACAATTGGTTTGTAAAAGGAGACATATTCATCACACTACATTGTGCAAGTACTCTATATATGATACACTAACATTATGTCATGACATGCTTTTCTGATCATATCATGGGAATTGCAAAACCTCTAGAACACTGAACAACTGCATGTATCACAAAGACAGATTCAGACCAATTACAAATAGTCCGTAAACAACAACTAGTGTATAGTAACTGCACAAACGTAACAGTAACGGTAACCGATAGGATGTAAATCCATAATGCCATATTATTCGTTTCCTTTTTTTGAAGTATGTAATTTGTTTCTCTTTAATACCTTTTCTCTTTAATTAATTATTGGTCCATGATTTTTATACTTTTATTAAAATTGTGACACTTTGTGTTTTCTTTCATACATTTTACCCTTTCCAGCTTTTTCATGTTTCTTCCATATTGTCCACCCTTACAGTTCTAGTTTCTCACAAATCTAGTCAAGATTCCTTTTTTGTTTATATGCGAGATGTAATACGGGATATGCGGATACGGGCGCTGACCTTAAAGGGCACA
Organism: Bryconaethiops microstoma; assembly: GCA_037577275.1. Lineage (NCBI taxonomy): Eukaryota > Metazoa > Chordata > Actinopteri > Characiformes > Alestidae > Bryconaethiops > Bryconaethiops microstoma. The sequence goes on along the minus strand of JBBJLS010000128.1, from coordinate 26,830,708 downwards.
TGCATGTCAGACAGGAGTGGCCCATCCAGCTCCAGCAGGGCCGTGCTCTGTTCCTCAGCAACACTCCCTTCTACTGACTCTCCTACAGCCTCATGAGGCTGCAGCACTTTGTTCAGCGTGTCAAAGGCCCTGAATGGACAAATACGCGGATTTAAATTTTCAATAACAAAGAGACAGTTATTTCTTGATAAACGTGGGTTACTTTGAAAACAGTGACATATCCTGAGCTACACCTTGTGTATAAGTGCTACATAAGTAAAAATATTTTGAGTCCATTACAGAAGGGCCTGTTTCTTACTGAGAGATCTCACAGGAACTCTGCTCATCTGGTTGGACGTCGGCTATGGAGCTGTCATCGTTGCTCATAGTCTCCATTCCCGATAGGTCAGTGCTGCTGTCTGTCACCTCACGACTCTTGTTTATATGGGCAAGAGACGTGACCACATTGGCCAGTGTGCTCAGATCACCCTGACAGGCATCGTTCTAGCAGTGAACACAAATGTAAGACATATAGCAAAGAAAGGCACTGTGAAGTGAACATTAGGCTAACTAAAAACTAGGCCCCAACAAATATGAAAACTGTCTATGATACCAATTTCAAATGGCTAAAAAAAAAGACAATACAGATTACAGTCAATATAATTTAATATGGTAAAGGAGTCTAATAGTTTGATTATTAACTAAATTATCCTTATTTTTATGACTGCTTTTATGGTGGGATTTCCTCTCAATCATCCATGGAACAATACAAATTCCCTAACTGATTAGCCTCTGGCCAGGCCCTAATAAAAATACAAATCTACTTTAAAGTTAAACAGAACTACTGAATAATCATTTCCCTTTTGTAACCTAAGTACTGATGTTAACAATACTTCACACGTTTTATGACCGGACCAAAGTCGATATTATTTGGACAGTGTGTTTGTTACCTGGTCTGGTGAAGAGGGAATGAAGATTGTGTTGTCGAGTTTGGAGAGAGACTGCTGGATGTTCAGGAGCATATTACTATCCAGCAGACTGGCAGACCTGGAAACAGAAACGCACAAAAAATATAAGTACATTAAAGACAATGCGAATCAGAAATCATGATGCAGTTATGTTTTTTTAGACAGCAACATTTCCTTAGTCTCTGAGCTCTGAGCATTTTCTTCAATGACTGGCGGAAGTAGAGGAATGGAGTAGTGAAACAATATTGAGTGTCAAGGTGAAGGAGATGTTGTTTTAGAGGTGGTTTCGTTACAGTGTGATTGACAATTAGGGGGAAAATTATGTCTTCTGATCCCAAATATACCTGGCTGTCTCTTTATCATTGACAAAGGTGGGCATGGCTGCGAGAGGGCTGCAGAGGTTCTTGCGGATGTAGATTTTCTCGATGGAGGGGGCACAGTTGGCTGGCTTCTCTCTTGACACCTCCACTGGCTTCCTCTCACACTGCACAGCTAAGAGAGATAAAGGCATGCTGAACCGTCACTTTATCAAATAGAACAAACACACACAAAAATTGGCAGCACACTTCAACACATTCAAAGACAAGGAACTGTGCTATTAACATTTCTGAGAAGCAGAAATTTAAGTAGGAGTTTAGAAAGGGTGTATATGTGTATCAGGGCTGAACCAATTACCTGTGGAAAAAGCTGATATATCTCTTGCTTAAAAACAAATTGTTTTGCCATGTTTATATGATTGTAATAGACTAAAAGAAGCATTGGTCTCTATTATTCGTTGGGCATCTATCATATGCCCCACCTTGAACACTGAAAGCTTGAATGATGGTGCTGCTGCGATGTGGGCATATGTTTGCCAGTATAATATGTATAATCGTTAGTTGCAGCTCTCATGCGCATATACGATAGACTCACAGTCCTGTTTCATTCCGAGGGCCATGCAACGTTGCAGTCTGCAGTACTGGCAGCGGTTGCGATGGTGCTTATTGATCACACACTCCCCCGACCCACGGCACGTGTACACAAGATTCTTCCGGATACTCCGCTTGAAGAAGCCTTTACAGCCCTCACAGCTCACTGCCCCATAGTGACGACCTGCCAGAGGGAGACAGAAAAAATGACATTAATCACTAGGTACTACTTAAACATAAATACTGTACCTATCAAAATTGTGCAGCTCTGCTTTGGCCTAGCTGCAGGATGTTCTGTTTGTATGACCTTGCTGAGTGTCAAACAAAAGCGATTTTATTTGTGCCATTAATGGTAGATACACTTGCAACGTGTGCAATTCATTGGGTACTTTTGCTTGAAAAAGAAGTAGTTAAATTTTTTAAACTTATTACCATCTCAAATTATGACTTCTGACTAATTTAATTTTTAAAATAGCACACAAGGTGTTTTTGTATGTGACATGCTTTGCCAGGTTTGAAAGACTATGCTTAAGCATAGAGCAGAAGCATTCTCTGGGTTCATTTTGACTTCATGGGTCCTTTTACCGTATTATAGCAAAATTAAACATTTTGTGATACTGTGAAACACTTAGAAAAAAAAAATCTGACACTAGCTTGAGACTTTGGCTTTTTCACAGATACTGCATGGCATATCATTTGTACTTCAAAACCAAGTTTCTAAATGGTAAAACTAAAATGCTATTAACTTGCCAGCACGGGCCTTATGTTCAATGCATTACAGTGTACACCCACAAAGCCTAGTGTCATTTTCACATTAGATTGTGATCTTGCTGTTTCCTTCATCACTTCCTCTCTTGTCTTCTGCTGGCTCACACTATGTGAGGTACATAAAATTGTGGGGTGGAGGACTGAGATCCCAGAGGGCAGGATCTTTGCAGATTCGGCCGATTTTCCTGTTCATTTACTGCTGGTTCAAGTGATTTGTCAGTTAATCGCCAGGTTGGAGCTGGTCTGTTTGAGCAGAACAATCAGCAAACTGTTCTAGCCTTCAGTTCCTCGCCACTGACCTAGATGAAGCGACAAGAGGAAACTATAGCTGTTTCACTTTCCTACAGCTCATTCAAGTGATTTGTCTTTCTGGCTTGGTCAGACCACAGCTTTAAAAAGAGAAGGTGTAGATTTATTTGTACTAACTAGCCATGCTGTGTTGTACTTACTTACCAGAGGCCTTGTCTCCGCACACAACACAATACTCTACGACAGGTTTAATGGAGTTTTGTTCTGTGCTCTCTGTCACAAACTAGGGAAAAATAAACATAAATGCAGATCTATTCAATTTATTGCATGTAAACTCATTCAGATGTTCATCCATTTTACTACAGAGTATAATAAAAGTATTCCCAGTATTATGCCATTTGGTCAATAAAACAATTCTCTCAAACATATGTTCCAGTGATCTTCTATAAGAGGATTGGCTTTCCAACAGCATTTTGTTAAGTACACATCATGAAGGAAAAAAATCCAGAATTGGTATGGCGCTTATATGACGCTATGAATAATTTTAATTAAACTGAATTTAATCAAGCCATCGTGATTTCATCTGCACTGCAGTCACATGGAATTACTTTTAGAAGCCCCTTTCTTTAACAATTAAATTGAAATATCTGTGTTGTTATAGACTAACCATTCACTGGTCATTAAGAAACGAACTATTCCTCTAAACAAAAATCTAAGCATTCATCAGAGAACATCACTACTAAATGCACAAGTGTATGTGTGAGTAGGTACTGTATATTTGGATGGTATAGAAAATTGAGAAGAAAAAAAACCCCAGTTATTCTTACAATTACTTATTTCATTGCATAAAGTATGAACCCAAGATAGTTCATGTTTTGTCTGGTCAACTTCATTTTAATTGTTAATATACATCTATTCTTGCATTTCAGGTCTGCAACACATTACAAAAACGGTCAAGCATTTACCATTTTGTAATGTTGCCATTCCCTCTCACAACACTTAAAAGACATTTTGTCAAAGAGGACATTAAGCGATAAAGTGTTTCAGATGTTCTTTATCCCATTCTTCCTGCAAACCCATCTTAACGTGTGCAACAGTATAGGGTCATTATTGTTGTATTTTTCATTTCAAAAATCTCCACACATTGTCTATTGGGGACAGGCAAGACTGCATTTAATCGAGTCCACATCCATGCCCTTGTACTGTGAGTAGAATTTGTTGAAAAATGCATAAACATCCAACGAAAAGAGGCTGTATTTAAGGCAGCATTTGTCGCTTTTAAGTCTCAGTAGCCTTTTTTGCATTAATGAAATGAACATGAAATGTCTTGAGTTCGTATTATGTGCAATGAAATAAAAGTCAAAATAAATGGAAGAATCACTACATGTTTTTGCATTTTCCATACCGTCCCAACTTATTCTCATATGGGGTTTTACATATCTGCCAGAGACTACAAATTGTAACTACAATTATCTCAATTAGCATTACACAGAAATCAGTTTATTTACATAGAGGTACAAATGCAGTAAAGTTAATGAAATGAATAAAACGTAGACATTTCAGCACAATATTCTGTGGTACATCATCAAATATTGGTTTGAAATATCTGTCAAATCTAAACATCAGCTAATCATCAATCACTTTTAAATGATTATCAGCTGATAACATGATTCTGATATCATTGTGCATCCCTCATTAATACCTGATAAATGCATATATGCTTGTGACCCACCTGGATCTGTTGACCTGTCAGCTCAGGTGAGGTGAAGAGCAACTGATTGACACCTGAGCCATCAGCAGAAGTGAGAATGACTTTTCCAGGTGAGGATTCATGCTTCAGCAGCAGTTTGTCCTGGGTGGGGTAATCCACATTGGCTAATATAAACTGCTGCTTTCCAGTCCCCACCTGGTCATATGCTGTAACTATCTGCACCTTTTGGCCCAGCTGCTGATCTGTTACAATCTGATACACACACACACACACAAACACAAACACAAGTGCCAATTACAATTATTGGAGAAATGCTCAACAAGTTAAATGTTGCTCTATTGCTATTTTTACCTGCAGTCCTCCATCTGCAGACACCAGCTGAATTCTGGGACTTTCTCCCGCCATGGTTCGGCTCCCACCCGTCTTTGGCTCAAATGGACCTCTCCATTAGACAGAGGCATGCACACACTTCCACGCCCCTAATACAATAAAAAATGCTTGACCATTAGACCAACAGGGACTTGCTGGCATTCAAACACATAGACGTTAATATGGACTTGGTCCCCCTCTTTGCAGCTATAACAGCTTCCACACTTCTTGGAAAGCTTTCTGCAAGATTTTGGAGTTTCTGTGGGAATTTGTGCCCATTCATTCTGAAGAGAATTTATGAGGTCAGACACTAATGTTGGACGAGAAGACCTGGCTCACAATCTGTTTCAGTTCTCAAAGGTGCTGGATAGGGTTGAGATCAGGGCTCTGTGCTGTCAGTCAAGTTCTTCCACACCAAATTCATCCAGCCATGTCTTTATGGAGCTTGCTTTGTGCTCTGGTGCACGATCATGCTAGAATAGAAAAGGTTCTTCCCCAAACTGTGTCCCCAAAGATGGAAGCATGGCGTTGTTCAAAATGTCTTGGTCTGCTGAAGCATTAAGATTGGAAGTAAGGGGCCATCTGAAATCGGTGATTAAGAGGTGTGTCCCAGCACTTTTGTCCACATGGTATATGTTTTGACACTTAGTGAAGCTATGAAAAAAATCTGATTAAATATAGTTGGAATGTCAAGTTTACAAAATTATGAATACCCAGCTGACTTCATGCTTTTTTGAGTTGACAGAGACTTTTACATGTATCCCTCTACTGCAACATTTGCACGGCTACACAAGTGAATGTGGATACTCGTATGGCACATCTACATAAATCTAGAACTGACTAAAGACTCTCATGCTTTGCAGTGAGGTCTGATTTGAAGAAAATTATAAAACAGTTGCATGGTAAGAACAGATGACCACCAAACTCAACCCCAGCCCTTATGTTTCTGTGTTTAAGGCTGTGCTAGCTGCTTTAGCATGCTGGCTGGTTAGCCTAGCACTGTGGCGATGCTTTCATTTAAATAGCAAACTATATTTTCTTCCGTTTGTGTAAACTGTAATGTGATCTGACACATAGGGAAATAATCCTCTGGCCCAAAAGTGATGAAGTTGATACGGAAGATGAAGAAAGCTGGTGTTCACCCACTGTTGGGTGAAAGGTCAGAATTGAAGGGTTAAAGCTGTGCTTCCACTCGGGATTTAAACCTAGCGGGCTCCAAAACCAACAACAAACAAATATCCAGACCTAGGAGACTATTTATTTTGTTTAATTCCCTGAAATACGTTATAGATATCTTAAATGTTTTGAATGGAACTTCTTTGATTGTTTAATTTTCATTTCATACAGCAGATTTGACACAACGTTGAGGATACCTGGGGAATCAGCTAGCAGACATTAGCCAGCAGCTAGCTCAAAGGTACACTCCAGTAATATAAAACACATAAAACCAAGTGTTTTGCAGGTTGAAGGATTCACAGCACTCTAAACAACCCGGCCAATATTTTAGGTAGGTCAGCTCATTTATTCAACCCAGCTAAGAGAAAAAAATATGCTAAATAGGTAAGCTTACTGTGGTCGAAGCTAATGACAAGCTAAACTAGCAAATCCACCTGAGACGTAAATTAACTTACCTCTTCACTGCAGAAATACTAATACAAAATAATACAATTTCGTATAGTAGAGAAGTTTACTAAATTGAATACTACAGTAGTTTACAGACTAATGCAATGTTAAAAGTTAAATCAACAATGCTAAAACCAACAGAGCTGTCCGTACCAAGATGCTAGCTAACTAACAGTACAGCACAGCTGCTTCTGACTGAATTTACCAAGCATGACAGTATAAGTTCAACATTGAGGGCTGTACTTTAGCTTAATAGAGAAATGTACAGTTTATCATCTATTCGGAACAGTACCAAACAGCAAAACAAGAAAACACGAGTGTTTACTAACGTTAGCTTAGCCAACCATGCTAGCGAGGCAGGCTGTGTTTTGGTAACTTGTGTGAATTCTCAGTCCCTGGAGAAGCTCCGTACATGCAAAGACGGCACATGCGAGAGGCAATACATAGCTAAAAAAGATGCCTACCGTGCCAATGTGTCTTTTTTATCGCAGCTCCAGTGTTTTTAGTATTTTTAAAAGGTAAATCAGTCGTGCTCAGGTCAGAGTTCGCGACCTGTGTCTGCCCAGAGGCCCGGAGAGATCATGCGCAGAGCCGGAGAGGAGAGATTAAATTACACGACTCTCCCTTGGTCTGTAGTGTAAAATCTTCTGGCACATCGAACAGCAGTACATCAAGTCCACTGAACGTTTTGGTACAGTCTACTAAATTTCTGTTCCATCTAATGCCAAGTAACAGCAGGGCCGAAGGTCCTCCTGTTCACACTGAATGGGACTATTCTTCATGAGGTCTGGATCACTACACTGGAAAGACACATACCTTTGAAATAACTCTGTAATTCAGCCCTGAGTGGGGAAAAAATACCTTTATGTACTACCATCATTCATTTACTGCAGCGATTTATATTGTATTGTTTTTCAGCATCACAAATAAAATTTTAATAAGATGCACAAAAGCATAAGTTTCTTTTTGTATTACCTCATAACTCCTCTGTACAATACCAAGCTACTATTTATTTTTGTCATTTTGATACCAAGTAACAGCAGGGCTAAAGGTCTTCTGGTTCACACTGAAGGGGGATATTCTTTGTGAGGTCCAGATCAGTGCATTTGAAAGCCACATAAATTTGAATGCAACTCCATGTGATCCTGTGTGAGTACAAGAAGCAGAGGACATAAATGAAATGTGGTTCCTATCCTGTACTTATTTTGTCATTTATGTATTGCAACCATATTTTACTTTACTACAGCCATTTCTGTTGTACCCTTTGTTTTTTTTCAGCAGTCCATGTTGATTTTTACTCATATATATATATATATATATATATATATATATATATATATATATATATAAAGAGAAC
>JBBJLS010000128.1:26807009-26817594 GCA_037577275.1 Bryconaethiops microstoma | reverse complement strand
ACACACACACACACACACACACACACACACACACACACACACACACACACAGACACACACAGACACACACAGACACACAATCAACTAACAAATCTGGCCTTGTCAACTAAACCCATCACATTCATGCTTCACATATAATCCTGAAAACAAATAAATGACCCAACAAAGTGATAACCAAACATGAATAGCATACCTCACTCGCCGCATACGTGTAGAGGACTTTATTCTTAATCACGAACCACAGCCTCTTCCAGGGTTTCTTGTTGCCTTTAGATCTGTGCAGATAACCACTCATGGAGGAATTCTCAGTGTTAGCAGATACCTGGAAGAGAAGAGATGAAACAGTATAATATGTACAAGTGTGCTGCTCACTAAAGTAGCTGCATTGCCTGAATCTGCTGCACCAGGAAATGGAAGAAACTTTCTTGTTCAAACACACTGTTCCAGTGGCATACTCGTCTTTTGTTTTTACCAAGTATTCACCAAGAGAATTTAGATGCAGCCATTAAACACAGCATTTTATAAGCTTGTATGTAGGCTATGTTAGTGACCATTCTCTAGATTTTGCTAGATTTTATCTCCAAGGCTCACAAAGGGCATGTTACCATAGCATGAAAAGGCTAATAAAAATATAAACTAGATATTTGTACATTTGATAAAAATGTAATTTCATGAATATAATTGAAACTTATATTTTTGATGAGATTCTCTAGGCATTGTGCGCATATTAGCTGGTAGCCTGGAGGTAAGGGCGTTCAGCCTGCGATCAGGAAGTCGTGGGTTCAATTCCCAAGACTGTTAAGCATCTCTGAGGTACCCTGAGCAAGATACTGTCCCCACACACTGCTCCCCGGGCACTGTGCTCCTGGCTGCCCGCTGCTTCACTTGGTGAATGGGTTAAATGCAGAGGAAGAATTTCATGCTGTTCACACTGTGTGCTGTGGTGTGTTCATGTATGGTCACTTTCACTTCATATCACAGGTAACAAAATGTGTGCTTTGATAACTAAGAAACTAAAAACATCTTGTATCACATCCACGTGTAGCTAACTTAACGTTTCCGTGTCAAACACTGGGTGATAATAACTGTGCTAAAAATAAAAGAATGTTGGAAGATTGGATTGATTTAATTTCACTATACCTGACATTAAAACTGTACTGAACTCAAGGCTCCACGTGGGTAAGAACTGAGTCTAACAATGCAGGATAGTAATTACGAAAATATGTGACTATATGATACTACGGTGAGAACCGAGTACTACAATTGCAACTGTTGTTGCAGCAGAGTAACATCAACGTTGTTTGAATGATGTTACATTTCACCTCTTTCAGTGCTGAGGGAATCTTCTTCTGTTTTCTAGAGAAGGAGAACGCTGAGCCCGAGCTTCGTCCACTAGGTGAAACACACACCCCGGATTGGTCACCTGAGGGTATGGGATGTGAGACAGAAGAGGATTTACACCAAAAGTCAACTTTATGTCAGAGGGGATGAAATAAGCATATGAAGAGAGAATAGTGAAACCTTTCTGCTGGAGTTTGGCATAGCATTGGTCACACACTCTCGCTAGCTGATTCTTCAGGTACTCCAGGTAATATTTATTGGATGAACATGCCTGGCACACAACCTTTAAGAAATATACACTGAAAATAGTCAATTTCCATTCACCTTCACATATGTACACATACTTCATTTAAAACAACGATTCATCCAAGATTCAAATTTACCCAGTTCTCAACCCTTAGCTCCAATGTAGTTGATCAGCCAAGACATGTTTTAAGGCGGATTTTTTGTGAAAAACAGTGGTATCAGTTGGCTCTAAGGTGATGTAGATACCTAAACTTGTTCAGCGATGACATATAATGTACCGTATAATGTATAACTGTCCTGTTTAAAGGCCTTTGCTGACAAGGCCTTTGTGGTTTGAAAAAAGCTTCCAAGTACTAAATATAGGCTCAAATCCAGACATAACAAATACTTCAGTTTTCTGATTATTTGGGCCAACCATTCAAAAAGTGAAATAGGTTATTATCAAAAAGGGCCAGTTATTGAGTATTATCAGAAACAGAATAAGAAAACTTTCTTGATCCCGGAGGAAACTGCTTATTATATTTATTTTTGCTTATTATATTATTTATTTTATTAAAGATTTCAATTATATGTAATTAACCCGCTAATGTTAAAAAAGCATGTAGGCTAAAGACAGTATAGACAGTAAATGTAAGCTGCAGCAGGCTATATGTTTCTTTTAGTTATGACCCAACTGTTAAAAAGTCTGAAATAGACTTGCTCATGTGGTTCCTGATGCATGTAGCCTGAACAAAATTCAGGCTACATGACATTTCACTGTGGTCTAAGACAATTGTGTGATGATTTAGGCATTCAGTTTGCTAATTGGCAATAATTTGCAGCTCCAGTGTAAAACAAATCTTGCTTCAGTATGATGCTGACCACTGACCTTGCCACAAGCGCGACAGTGATGGCGTCTCCAGGTGAGTGTGAACTCGCAGGTGCAGATCATACACATGGTGGTCCGAAGATCTGGGATCCAGATGGGTGCTTTAGAACCCAGCGGAGGACCATCAACAGACACACCCTCAGACTATAAACAGCAGAAAAACAGACATTGACACAATCATCATACAGTGTAGCAAGTAAAGATTTTTAACTAAGAGAAAATACCTATATCAAAAATCACTATACACATTTACACATACTCCATAAAATGCAAAATCCAATCCTTTACATGAAAGAAACTATAAATAACAAACTAGTGAAATGCATGGGCTGTTATTATTTTTCATGTACTACTACTCTGTTCTCCAGTCCTATATGTATATTCATCATAATTTATAAATAATAAATCGGTATCCTATCACAATAATACAAATCTATAAATTGTGATAAAATAATTCATAAAGTAATAAAATTAATTGTGATAAATCAAAACCTAAAGTCTTTTAAAGTTAAGTAGACCCATTTAGTCACAAGTGAACACACTACAGCGCAGCAAATAGTGTGAAATTCTTTCTCTGCACCAAGTGAAGCACTGGGCTGCCACCAAGGGGGAGCAGTGTGTGGGGACAGTACCTTCAGTAATGATGCTAGCAATGTTGGGATTCGAACCCACAACCTTCTGATTGCAAGGGCAATGCCCTAAGCACTAGGCCACCAGCTGGCCCAACTGAAAAGTTTTCAGAAAAAAACCCCCAAAAAAACCCTGAAACTAAAAGAAAATGCAAATTCTCTGTCTTAAGGCCAGCCTCAAACGCTACCAGATAAGAACATGTGCGCTGCTGTACATGAGTTCCTGTGTTCAACTTTCTTAGCAGCTCCTTAGACCAAACATTTACATCTTTAAACACACTAATCTGCATAACTACTATTAGGGCAGACACAGAGGACAATAGACAAACACACCTCTTGGCTTCGGCTGGAGATAAAAGAAATCTTCTTCCTGGTGTAGTCCTCTATTGCTGTGGCGATGGCCTCAAGCCACTCATCTCTCTCTGTGGCTGAGCTGCATATGAACGTAACAGAAGTCCAAACCAGTATAAATATAAGTTCAAATGTTTTTAACATAATAGCTGTGTGAGTGTATGGACTTGTATTAAGGCCGTAGTTGGGGATCACATGTGACCATAATGATGAGAATACTGGAAAATCTGTAATAGTGGGGACACTTTAACAAAAACATGCTGTTTTTAATTACAAATTTACCACAAAACTAAAAGATCAGGAAAAGCATTTTGGTTAGTGATATTCAGGTTAGATGTAGGTGTAGGTGTTGTATTACTCAGATAATGTATTACACAAGTCAAAGGAATAGCCTCACAAACACGATATACAAGATGTGTGTGTGTGTGTGTGTGTGTGTGTGTGTGTGTGTGTGTGTGCATATGTGTGATTGCAGCATTTCCCACCTGGCTGACAGGATGAAAGAGCGTTCCACACTCTCAATGTTCAGCTCATTCTGATATGCTTCCTGACTTGGCTTGCTCACCTACAGGAAAAGGAACATTTTAGATCAACTTTTTTTTTTTTTTTAAACCAGCCACATTTTGGATTTTTTATTTTTTTTTACACCAGCCACCCTTCAAATGGACAATACATATATAGAAAACCAAAACTGTATTTTTCTAACTATATTCTTCTAACAAAGAAGTTAATTACTTGTTACAGTTTACTGTACAGATTTTTATTTGCATTTATTCTCATGCACCTATATTCGTGTGTGTGTGTATTTCTGGATAGCTTACCTTCATGCCAGCCAGAGAGAGCATGCTGTTGACTTTATACTGGCCAGACTGCACAGGAGTGGTGTATAACAGAATGTCATTAAACTGCAGAGGCAGTGCAAAAGAAAGTGAGAGAGAGACAGAGAGAGTGAGAGTAAGAGAGAGAGAGAGAGAGAGAGAGAGACATGTTTATGTTGCATTTGTAATTACTCCGCCACATAATTGCCTAAGCTCTTTATATAAGATTCTGTTTGGTTTACTTTTAAATTACACTTCCAGTACTAAGACACACAATCCACATGCACATAAAGGACAGCTGTTTCTGTGACAAAAACACAAGCTTGACCTCTATTTATATGTATACATGCACTAAAACAAACACATAGTTCAAGTATGTAAGTGCATACAAAGTGCATACAAAGCCCTACACATATTTAAACTTTTCTTTCTCACCAGGAAGAACATTCTGGGTTGCATGACCTTCCTAGACAGTTTCATCAAAGTGCCCTCTTTAAGAAACACCTGTATAAAAAAAAAAACAACACAGTTCATTGTTAGAAAAGGCCTTGGTTAGAAAGAGAACATTATAGGTAATGTAGCAGCTAGTTTTCAGCTCTTACCCTGCCTGGTTGCACAATTTCATGATGGCCATTCAAACTGTACTGAACCTGCATCAACTTCTGAAAGTTGTCCTGAAAGATAAATAGAGGAGAAACGTGTTATTACACAACAGCAGCCCTAGCAAGAAAGAAAAGAATTTGAGAAAAGCAGATAAAGTCACTAAAATCAACTAATGAACTGATTAATTAATAAAAAATTGGCAAATTAATGTCGAAGAAGATTAAAGCCTTATAGGCCTATAATACTGACAATACTAAATATGAAGAGGCTGCTTTCTAGATTATAATTATATTAGTAATAATAATACGTTTAAGTATTTAAAATGTAGATGAAGAACATGTTACAGCTGGTCAGTGAAATATAGAGGATAAGAAGAAGAAGACTGGAGGTTAAACAGATTGCACCCAACCCCCACCATGAACAATAAGTCTTGGCTTAAGCTTATTATCTCAGAAACAGAACAAATCTGACCTTACAAAGCACTTTAGGAGACTTTATAAAAGCATGGCATATGCCAACCCGTATTTGATTAAATTAAGCACTATTTTTATATAGCAGTTATCAAGTCTATGTATGTGTGTTATGTCATACCCCTTGTTTCATGATGTCATTGGCATGGTTCGCAACTTCCTTCACCACACCGAGGGCAGCTGGATAAACACAAAAAACGAAAAGAAAACGCCACATTGAAAGCAGAGTCTGACTGATTGGCTGGTGAGCAATTTCAGATGCTCTAGATTACCTGCGGTTAAAATCAGATAATCTAAAATCAGTATCAGCCACAAACAAATCGATTAGTTGTGGCACTAAACAAAAGGGACAGTTTTAAGTAAGAAGGAATCCACAAAGTCACAATAGTGAGTAAATTCCCCTTATTAATGAAACCCCAAGAGTGATCATTTGAAATATATCATAGATCTAGAACACAAAGTGTAATCTAGTACGTAACCTCAAATTATCTGCTCCAAACAAAAAAACCTGACAACAAATGTGGGAAGTCCTTACACATCAGAGTATTCAGAGTCATACTTTTCCATCCAAAACTCTGCAGGTGGGTGGGGGTCTACTGGTGTAAACACCACATTAGATACTAAACCCAGATTAGTTCAGATGGGCAGACTTCTCTGTGATCATGTAATCTATGTCTACTCTCAGTCTGGCATATAAAGACAGACAGAAGAAAAACAGCCCTACTGAAACTCTCTGAAAAAGAGTGTCCTTCAACTCTTATGATCTGACCTAAATACTAATATGGCTTAGTGCATTCATTATTAGTACTATTAAGGTGTGGTTTTTCTTTAAGACATTATTTTAAACGTGTTTAATTGCTTATGAGCTTTGGGCTTGTGTGTCCTTACTTTGTGTATCTTTGTAATCAGAGGAGTCTTCGGGAAGATTTTTCAAATAATCTAAAAGAAACAAAAAGGTTACATTTATTTGTTACCAAAAATAATAGAAAAACAAATGGCATACAATAGGGGAACAAAAACATGAACATTTCTCTAGTCTATTTTTGTTTATACACATTGCAATGTTACCTATTTAACATTTTTACAAAACACATTATGAAAACCAGCATAATATCAACAAGTATAAATAAATGATATTTTGGTAATCACAGCAAAATAAAGGTGAAAGCTTAGACATGTTACAGCTCGAAACATGACCTGTCATCACATGCTGCCCACGTGTCCTTCACATGCGGGTGAGGAAGAGTTTGAGAACACTGATATTTTGCTGACTGTCTTATCTTGTATGTGGCAAAATATTGCCTTGTGTCAAAGGTGCAGAAAGCTCTAAACAGTGTATGAATGATTCATAACCAAGGGAGCAACATTTTAAAAGCAAATATTTCTAGATTTTATAAATTAACAGATGTTAGATGTAAGTTGACTTGCATTTTCTGTGGACAAATAGTTATTATTTCTGAGATAAAAGCCAAGAAGAGAACTGCCACATCTCTGCAAAACTTTAATTTGTAAATATAAATTGTTTTAATACAGACAAATGCACTTGTTTCTTCAAGAAGAACATTGTCATATTTTAAAACGCTGTTCAGCCCCACTTACAAAACTTTATAACAGTGACTTGTGTACATGCATGATGTCGCTGAACACAAACAGCCAATGAGCTGCTGAGCTCGACAACCAATCAGCACTTAGTAGTCAGAATGCTAGCATCCTACTGCCCAAAACTTTTGGGCTGTACATAAAAAACCCCAAACAAATGTAAAAAAAAAAAAGCCAGTAAGTAATAAATAAAAAATCCTTTGTGGAAGAAAAATATTTGAAACTCATTTACTAATAGGGACTTACCCACAGATGCCCTCTAGCATTTTAGTCATTTTTGATATAATAGAAGAATGTGATATGGCCAGGATCCTCATAAAACTAGCTCTAAAACAAAGTTTTGTTATGACAATGTTTGTGTTCTGCCTGAGTGAGAGTGGGATGCCGCCCTCTACCTGTCAGGAGGAGTTGGTACTGTGGAATGCGCTGCACTGGTTTCAGCAGGTAATGCTTCAGAGCCAAACTTGCACACCGGGGACTCGTCTGCCATGGAGAGGTGAGAAGAAAATTGTGGTGAAATGAGCGTTAATTAGTCTTGTTAATGCCATGTTTGTCAATTCTTGAAAAAAGGATAACATTTCAAAGTACCGAATCAACGTTCAAAGCACACTCAAGGCAAATGTAATTCATTTTCTAACTAATAATGCCATTAAGCATTATTAGTTAGGTGGTTAAATTTTATAGAGCAAAAAGGACAATGGTATTTAGATATCTAGATCAAAATACCAAAAAATCAAATATCCACTTAGCCCAGTTGCAGTTAACCAAGATATGTTTAAATGCTGCTTCTTTAGTTTAGCATTGGAGCTACAAGACTAATAGTCAACAGTCATCAAATTTTTTTTTCTGTAAATACATCCACTCAAACTACTTCCGCCACATAGTTAAGGAGGGACAGACTTATGAATGTGGTTTAGGACACAGTATGACTTACACAGTATAACTATGAATGTGCTTTAGGACACAGTATGACTTACTGTGGGCCATAAAAATGAACAAATTCTAGATCAAAACTCTTGAGGTACTATTGTAAAGACAGACCCTGTTGTCTAAATTGACTGCCCACAATGTTTAGCTACACAGTGAAGTTTGGTTCTTTTTTATAGCACATAGTGGATCATACTGTCCTAAACCACATCAACCTTTAGGAAGAACTGGATGCAGTTTGACTGAGTTGAAATTGTAGTTTTGGTGTTGTATTTACGTTTGGGTGATTAGTGACTCCAATTCTAAACTGATGAAGCAAACCTGGACCTCAGACATTTCTTGGCTGATTAAGTACGTCTAGGGTTAAGGGTTAATATTATTTTTGCCAATCTATTGCTTTAAAGCATACCCACATACAGCAAGCACACATGCACACAAAGAAACCCTACCTCAAACTGACGCACAACCAAGGCGAAAGAGGGGTTTTTGCGGCACTGTTCATCTAAAAGAGCCACATTGCGGTCAAACTCTCGGATGTAGGTAGAGTACATCTTCAGATAAGGTCCCTTCTGCACAAAGATGTCAGCCAGCCTCTGGTGATCTGACCTGTGTGTTAGAGTCAGGTGTGACAGGTGTTCCTGTATTGTAATAGAAGGAGACTGTCTAATAGGACAAAGTATGTGTATGTATGTGTGTTTACCAGTGTGCTACTCGGTCCTCCAGCTCTCTCAGCAGGTCTTTGTTGAGCTCGTAGAGCTGTGGCAGGTAGTAGAGGATTTGATTCAGCACACGCTCCTCCACGACAGGCTTTCCGCTGGCACGAGTTGCCTTGGCAACCGCATCCCGGAAGTCCTGCAGTGAAAATAAAGATGCTAAAGTATAACAGGCGAGGGCCCAAAGATGCTAGGGCCCAAATGATATCAATATCAACTTGTGATCAATGCTGATACAGATTTTAAGGGGCTAATACATTCTGATAAACAATATAATTTGGACATTATATTTATATTTTATATTTTAATTTGATACTTTAGCAGTTTTAGTTTAAAGTACTCATGGATATGATAGTCAAATACAACTGCCAGATCTCAAATGTCAAACTTCCTTAACTTAAATTAACACCAGAAACTTGGCATAAATTATTGAAATATAAATGTATAAACTGGGCAAATATGTAAAAATCCATACATTGTTTTTTGTTCTTCATCTGTTCTCTTCATAAATAAAGTTGTATAATGCTATCGTCCTGCTACAGGGTTAGGTTTGGATGCATTTTACATGTTTGTCAGTTGACAATGACGATGTTTTGTGTTTTTATTCCCCAGGCAGGAATTCACAGACATTATTACTGAGATAAACTTGAGAATGATAAAGACTGGCAGTACACCATTACATAATTGGCCAATCAATATACCGGCCGAGTCATTGTTGATACACCTTAACATATTTACTCAATGTCTGCTTCAAAGCTGGCTATAACTGGCACAAAGGAGTGAAGACAATCGCATTTGAGGCTTGCACTGGAATAAGACACAAGATTTCCTCCAGGTAGAAAGTTCACTTGCCAAAATAAGTTTTACAGACTGTCATATAAGGAGAGTTGGGCAATATGGCAACATGTTATCGCTATGATGTTAAATTACGTCATGCTTTTATGAGTGTATCACAGGTATTCTCAGTATCTCTGCAATATTGTCAGATCCAGTGAGAATAATTGTAGAGAAGAACTTAATGACAAGTGCATAGTAGCTGCAGAAACTCCATAACAAGATTGTATGTTAGTTTAAAATAAGGCATCTTTTATTTTACTAAATACATTTATGTATTTAGTAAACTTTTTAAAATACATTTATGTTCCCTTCTCTATTTCTTATTCACTTACATTTTATTTTACCAGCAAAACACAAATGCTAAAAAAAAAAATCTGTACTGCTGTTTTATTTATTTAAAAAATCTGTACTGCTGTTTTAATGTTCCGTAAAATTAATATGCAACAAAAAATGCTCTGACCCGAACCAAAGCATTGGAATTCAGGTATATTTTAATGGATCAGATACCACCAAAATTAAGTTTCATCCAGGTCTGATCTTTTGTGTCATGATTTTTGCATGCTTACATATTTTATTCTCACATCGGCAAAACTGAACTATCACAGAATCATCATTCTCAAGGGGAGCGACACGTCACGTTTAAAAAAATTATAACGGAAACAGTGTGATCAGTGAGGTGAGGAGGAGGTTTCTGTACGCCCATTTAATTAATAATCTATGGCACTATGAAATGTATAAAAAATGTACATTGCAACACACATCAGAAATAAAGGGATTTCAGTACAGAATATTAAATTAACCTGTAGCTGAATCATTGGGTAGGTCAATCAAATATACAGAGCAGATTGTGGCATGAAAGCACTCGGATCAAGGGGCATAAAAGTTCATGGCATCCTGGAAAAAGTACTTAAGTACTTTTTCACTGCTCCTTAATTTAAACACAAAACTAACCAAACAGGCCACTGCTCAAACAAGCAACAATCCCCAGCTGTCTGTTTGGAAAACAAAACTGAGGTATTATTTGGATCAATTTTCACATTCAGACCCCAGAAGCATCTATTTAGGAGTTCTGGTATTGGGATAATCTCTTTGTCTCTCTGTCTCTGTCTCTCTCTCACACACACACACACACACACACACACACACACACACACACACACACACACACACACACACACACACA
>JBBJLS010000128.1:26785823-26800372 GCA_037577275.1 Bryconaethiops microstoma | reverse complement strand
ACACACACACACACACACACACACACACACACACACACACACACACACACACACACACACACACACACATACCTCCTTAGGGGCAGCTGTTAAGGGTCATAGCCAAATGCGTGGGCAGCAGAAAGGGTGGGTGTGACCTCTTTCCTAAAAATCTCTCCGTTCTCTCTTACTTTGTCTTGCTATGTCTTGCCTTCTGTTACTTTCCCTCTATTTTTGTCTCAGCTTTCTACCAGTGCTCTTTCATTCTACATATCTTATTCTTTTCTCCCTTTATTCATCCCCCATCCCTCTGTCTCTGACCTTCTTTAAGCCTCATGATCCATTCCTCCGCACTCATTAAAGCCCAGGCTGAAATAAGGAGACAGGTGTGTGTGTGTGTGTGTGTGTATTATATGTGTATGCATGTGTTTGTGTATGTGTACTCGTGTTTCAGTGTTTATACTATGCTTGAGCCTTTCCGGGGACTAAAAGGAATCCCACAGCAAATAACATCATAACTTCCAAAAAACAAAATCCTACAAATACGTAACACAAATATTTGTTAAATATGTATGAAAACATCTGTTCTTTTGTAAATATCTGTTTTTTCACAACTAAAAGAACTGTTTGAGTGTTACACCTGTGAATACATTTATAGCAACTTACAATGTGTAGCAACTTCAGAACATCCACAAATCTGTAAAAGACACATTTACAAGCATTAGATCCATTTTTAACAACAACATACTGTTGAATTCACATGAAGAAAATAATGTTTAAAGGAATGAATACATTCTGAGTGAACTATACCAAAAATAATGTTTGCAAATAAAGCAAATGCCATTAATCACAATTAGGTGCATGAAATTAATCAGGATAAATTATTTTAATTGACACCCCTGATAATTGATACACTGAAAATACACAAAATAAATCCATGCACAGAAACACAAACATACATGTATGAAGCATGCTTTTACTTACACTTTCTCTGAACTCATGATCTCCATGGCAATGTGAACTACTTTATTCCTCTTCGCCTTTTCTACCTCCTAGAAACAAATAAACACACACACACACACACACACACACACACACACACACACACACACACACACACCCTCCAACTCAGTAATGTTATGGTAGTTTTTAGTAGCTATAACATTAAGTGTATCAAACTCACACACTCATTGCATCCAACCATCTCTGGCAACTAAGAACACACAGCTTCATATCAGTAGAAACTCACTGAGCTTTCTCACTTTCTCTGGAGCACATGTGTGTTTCTGTGGGGAAGGGGAGTAGGTTTGGGGAGGGTCTTTCCCAGTCTTTATTTGGATCCAGGGTCTCAAAATAAGGATGTAGTTTGAATTAATGGACCTGTTTGTAATAAGCCCTGACTGATGTTGGTTCGCTGATAAAAGCGCCTGATATTACATGTTAACAGTTTACTTATAAGCAGTGTATCGATTCATGCTGCCTTGTTGAAAAATACTACCTTAAAGGAGCAGTATAGTGTACTTAAGTTTATACAGTCAGTTTTTAACATTGATAATGGTGTGAAACAGGCGAATAACATGGGATTATAATGGTTATGACTCCCATGCTCTATACTCTGAGAGTACCTTGTTTTTCTATAACAAACTAGATAAAATGTGAATGTCCTGCAGTGACAAATAGCTTTGGTTTTATATTTGATTACATTAATGTTTAAGTTGAGATTTACAGAAATATTTGAATTGTAACTGGGTAACGGTGTTAAAGGGAAAACTGCTGTTAAAAAGCTCCTTATTTGTTTAAAGTGTTTGCAAACCAAATGTTATTACACTTTTGTTCATATAATAGTACTTTTAAAATAAAAGTACACAATACACTACTTTTGAATTCATTATTGAATTTTGCGTATAATCGTGATAAATTGCGATTAAAATTTTTTATCTCTGTCCAGCATTAATATATATATTAGGGTTATTAAATTAATGCGTTAATTGCGATCAATTAATCACAGAAAAAATAACACATAAAATATTTTTTATGCTGATTAATCGCACCACGTGACTAACCCAGTCCGGTGTTCTGCCAAAACATGCTGCCCATCGAGATGTGCTTCTGTGCCCTTCTGCGAATGTGCAGTTCCATTCTTGGGATTTAAGGCTACCTATTTATCTGTGTTAACTTGCATTGGACACAGGTTTATCTGTGCTATCTTGCTTTCGGGTCACTGGTTTATGGTGATTACTCTCTTAAAAGCTCTTTTAAATGTTACTTTCGACTTGTACATGTACTTGTTTGCTACTACACGCTGTCTTTAGTGCACAGTTCAAGGGCATATGCATGTCGCTACTCTAGGGTCTGTGTCTTTGCAGTCATTACAAACAATTTCCTCTAGGATCAATAAAGTTATTGATTCTGATTATAAAATACCATTTTTTCTGCAGTTTGCAGAATGCTGTCTGGAGCTAGGAAACATCAGCACTGTCCAGAATCACCACAAGCTGTGAGCACGACACCATTTGAAGTAGCCTGTGTCGTGCTTCACTGTAGCTTTTCTCATTGTCAGAACCTGACTGTATAAAATGGCTCTATGCCCCTATAAAGATCCATCTATGTATCTAGGCTCTTCTCATTTGAATAAAATATATTTTTCTCTGGAGGTAGCACGGTGGCACAGGGGTTAGCGCTGTTGCCTCACAGCAAAAAGGTCCTGGGTTCGACTCCCGGGTTGGGTGCAGGGTCTCTCTGTATGGAGTTTGCATGTGCCCCCCGTGACCGCGTGGGGATGCTCTGGTTTCCTCCCACCACCAAAAAATGCATGTATTGGTCAGAGACCAATTGAGCACACTAAATTGCCCCTAGGTGTGACTGAGTGTGAATGCGTATCGGTCTCTGTATGTGGCCCTGTGACGGGCTGGTGACTGTCCAGGGTGTACCCCGCCTTCGCCATAGCAGCTGGGATAGGCTCCAGCATCCAATCCCCCCCGCCCCCGACCCCGAGTGTGGGACAATGGGGCAGAAAATGGATGGATGGATGGATATTTTTCTCTGATTATGCATTTTGTTTGCATATTTCTCATCATTATCAGTGTTATAAACTGACTATAAACTGTATGAACTGTATAAACCTTTTCCCACAGGGTAGCATGAATCGATAGACTCTGCTGTCGATTTGCGCTGCGGTAGCATTTTTCGACAAGACAGCATGAATGATCAGAACACAGCAACTATTATATTAGGGGGTGAGTATGAGTGAAGCACACCCCCACATTAAAATGCTTCTGAGACCCACGCGCGTATGTACGTTGTCTTAAACTGTCCTGGCTTCCTATTAGAATGTAATTCCAAAGTATTACCCATTGTTTATAACTCACTAAATGGTTTAGGCCTTAAATACATCTCTAAAATATTTGATAAGCCTCGTAGGTCTTTAAGACTGACATGAGCTGGTAAACTAGTGGCACCCAGATCTGAAACTAAACAGGGTAAAATGGCACTTTTATATGTATAATTATTCTTTTATATTGCTTTCCCAACTTATGTTAAACCCTTTTTTCTTCTATACAGAATCTATTGCTTACATTCTATTGCTTGCTTTCCCTTTTATGCTTATATTATCTCTGTAAAGCACACTGAATGGCCGCTGTGTTTGATAATGTGCTATAAAAATAAACTCGCCTTGCTTTGCCATTTAAGGTGTAAAGGGAACTCTTACTGAAGTGGTTCTCAGTCCCAATCATCCACATACTACAGAATGTCCTTTTCTTGCTCCAACACAGCTGACTCAACTGATCCGTTAATTATAAAGCGCTTCATAGACCAGGTGTGTAAAGATAAAATTGTGCAAGAAGAACTTACAGGATGGAGAACAAGTATCTTAGTGGTATTACTCAAAATACAGAAATAGCTTTGCTCCACTCCCTCTTCCTAATCTCACAGCTTAAAAAATAGAGTAAAAGAAATGTACTGTGGGAATGCAGTAACTACTCAGGGACCTATTCATTTTCCCACACTTTAGAAAAACAGTGTATACATCAAAATTGTGAAAAAATAAAGAATTATGATGCATCCAAGCAATGTGCCAAACAAATCAAAATATCTTATGTTCTTGAACACAGCCCCCCTTTGTCTTAATGCAGCTTCACAAACACCTAGCGTTCCCCTCAAGCAGATTCATGAGGAGCCACCTGGGATTCTTTTCTAACACACTTGAGATTAGCTTCCTACCTGCCTAACTCACTGTTAAACAAAACCTCGTTCTTATGTAGAACGTAATTACTATGTTTTGGAACCCATTTTCAAATGTCCATTTGCATATTAAAAATACACTCAATATTCTTTGCTAACAAATAAATTTATAGCATGTTCACTATTACAGGAAGCCACTTAATACGATAACATGGATCACCAGATAAATGTAAGATAGTTAACAAGCTATTAAGTGACAGCCAATGGGATGAAATAGTTAACCAATGCATTTAAAGGTAAAGGACAGTCTAAAATTTGACTATACAGTCACTACACAACCAGTTCATAGGAGGCTAAACATGCACTGTTACAGATTCTTGTTTTATTTGACATATTTTCATTTATAGTTGTTCACTCAACAACTTTGCAGTGCTTGAGAAGAATAAAAATCTGCAGTTCATGAAATAAAAGGATAAATGGTAAAAACCTGTGGCGTGCAAAAACTTTTGACTGGGAATGTGTCTACAGAGCTGGCAACTGTAAATGGTGGAACATTAGTTTTCACCTTTATTGCTGGAGGCAAAAGCTCTGTGGCTGTGGATGCATGTGCTGTGTTTGTGGCGGACTGCATCAAGCAATCAGTGAGAGAGAGTGTAATGGGAGTTATTCTCCTTATTCAATATTGTGGTTTGGAAAATTAGTGAATACTGACATGTCTAATATGACTATGTACATCAATTGTGTATCAATGTACCAATTTTTTTTACAAGCCTACTCTTAATGGAACGATCTTTGACTGTTATTGTTTCCTGGAAATCATAGCATACTGTTAAACTATGTGTCAGAAAGGGTTCCTTACTCCATCATTAGTAATGTGCTATGTTGGGTGAACTATTTCATTTACTAAACAGCAGTAAAAAATAAAAAAAAGCATAAACCAGTAAATGAATATGTACACTTTCTCGGTCTGCATCACTACTCACTAGTCACAGTAAAACAAACCTCAATTAATTAGTTCCTTGCAAAGCAGAAACTAATGTATTCATAGCTGTGGACAAGTTATGTTACAAAGAAAATGACTTGACTAGACCACACATGTAACTCTTGGTCCATGACTGCAGATACCACTGTTTATGAACGGTAAAGAGTCTTTGTACAGAGCTCCCGCTTGTTGCAATGTTTTTCCAGAGAGTCAAGAGGGTCTAACAAATTTTGTTTTCAGTAGCTTTGAGGCCACTTTTAACATAATGTTCCTCTGTCCATTGCTTAGTAACAAGAGACTTGAAATGGATGTTGGTATGCATTCAGTTAATGTAGTGATCCTTTGAGTTCAAAAGAAATCAAGAATGCATTGTAGATGATTACGGTGCTCTCAAATATCACCCTGAAATACCACTGTATGACTTGGACACAAAAAGAAAATCCTAAAACTCAAATATAATCGTTCATTGTGAATACTGTGAATAAACTATTTACCATAGTTTGTATTTTATCATATTGTTTTTTTTGTGGCCATTTATAAAGCAATAAGTCACTCAACGACCTGCGCAACAGTGATCTTAGCTTAGAAAAGGAGTTTTACTCCACTTTGCAATGTGCCCAACAGCACTCAGTGGTAGAAACATGCAATGCACGCTCATTTAAAACCCATGTATTGTCTCTCATGGCTTTTTTCTCTTTGATACTGTTACCTCTTTGTCTCTGGAATGGTCCATGTCCTCCTTGCTGGAGGTGGAGCTGTTATCATCCTCATCATTTGAGCTCAGCCCCTGCTCTTCCTCGGACAGGTCACCGTCTATCTGAGCCCTGTCAGCAAAGCAGGAAGGCACATTGAGTCACATTGACACAGCTACGGAAACCAGATGGAACTCGCCTTCACAGGCACGCAGACATACAAAAGCACGAAGCCTTCAAATCATATCAAAGACTCAGAATTAGAACTGTACAACTGACACGCTTCCATGAATGCACATTATATAAGCATTACAGATTCTATTCCCAAACTGACAGTGTGTGGGGAATTCCACCCAAGAATGTGTATTTTTCATTTTTATTCAATATTACTAATGATTTTCACGTTATTTAAGTCCGTTGATTCATTTTAGATGATTTCCACATGAGTGTGTTTTAATGTTTTATTGTATTAGTACGTATTATGCTTGCAAGTAAAAAAATATTCCTCACTTGACTGAATGTTATTGCATTAGAAAAGTCCATTTTTAAAGTGTGAAGTGCTTTTTTTTTTTTCCACAGTCACACAAACTCTCTCTCTCGCACACACCAAACTTTGCACACCCTCTCTCCTTTTACCCTCTACTTCTTTTCTCCCTTTCTTCCCTTTGCTCTCTCCCTTTTTCTTTCATTCTCTCTCCTGCAGGCAGACAGAGCTCCTCTTGTTTACTGCCTCGGGCAGCTTATATAAACTCACTCTGTGGGGGATGCCAGAGAGAACACACGCACCCTCTCGCATACACTTTTATGTTTCGATCTGTCAATGTGGCACTACTAAAACATGTCACCACTCATTACCTGTCACTGCCTGCCACACAAACCCAAAGCATAACAGATCTACCCCTAGACATTTATTAAAATGTTTCTCTTCCCCCCCCCAAATCATACAGATATTGATTGAAACCAAACAGTTCAGAGTTTTGATGGAAATTTCTGACATCATCTTTTGTTACCTACTGATAACCCAGATGATGTTTGTGCAATAACAATTTACAGTGGACCAGTGCATCACTATACTTGTGCAAGCCAAATCTTCCAGCAGGTTCTAGTCAGTGATGTGAGGGTTTTGCTTTGTGTACCTGACCAGTTGTGAGAATCTTCCAGATTTTGACTTGACTTTGACCATCTTCCAGATTTTGACTTGACTTTGACCACCATGTGAAAACAAGGTGTTTAGAAAGCAGGAGGTGTATATTTTACAATCTCAGTTTCAGATCCTCTGCCAGCTGCTTTGATAAGCTCATGGCTGCCCTGTGAGGTTAGAAGGGTCACACAGTTCACTTAATGCTGTCTACACCTGACTTGGATTAAGAGTCAAATAAATTGTGAGACCTTACAAAAAAATAACGCAAGTAGATTGAAGAGCAAAACTTTGTACATGTCACTTTTTTTTTTATGTTAAAAAATAAAATGTGTTAAATGCAGGTCGTAAATGGTAATTGTTCATTGAGAGAAATGTGTCACATTTAGCTTTGTTCCAGGCAGATAATGTAGTAATTTCTTTTCAGTTAGAACAGTGGTTTCCAACCCTGGGCCTAGACCACCCCCCACCCCCAACCCCCCCCAAGGACATTTTTGGTTTTTGTTCTGAAAATGTACAAAAATAAGTGTGCACACACACCACCACACACAAGTGCACGCACACACCTAGCCGTAAATCAAATTACACTGCAAGTACTCATGGCTGACTTGCATTAACCAGAAAAGAGTGACTGGCTGAGAAAGAGAGAGAGTGTGTGTGTGAGAGAGAGAGTGACTGAGAGAGAGAGAGAGAGAGAGAGAGGCAGAGAGGGAGAGGGAGAGAGAGGGAGAGAGAAAGAGAGAGAACCAGTGTTTTTGAGTTCCATTGGGATTTTAACTAATACACTTTGAATTAAGCAGTACACAATTATGAGTTTCACTATTTCCAGAGTGTCCTTTTATTGTCCTTTTATTTGAATACTGTATGTCCCAAACTTCACCTGCAATTCTCCCACTTAACCCTCTAAAAAGTGTAGACTAAGCACAGTTGATGAATGACTGCTCAATACATTTTCTCCCCATGACATCCGTGTTTAAAGAATAGTTCATTAGAGCTGCAAGACGTGGCAAAATACCACATCAATTTTATTACTATGTAATTGTGATTAAACTAGCAATATGTTATAATATATATTGCAATAAAACATTTTAATGTAATAAAGGTAAACAATGGGCAAAATTATTTTGGCCATAATTGTACACATCACTTGGATCGTGTGAATTTTCTGATTCATCACAATAACCAGCGAAACTCATTTGGAACATACGACTTCTTGATGCTCACAGACTAATTAGAATGACTAGACATCTCACTTTCATACTGCAGTCTGCAAAATCCTATACTGCAACAATGATTGACAAATGACACACAGCGCAGATATGTAGTGCATAAAAATACTGAAGTCAACACTGAATGAAACTGTAAGGTCTCTAAATCACTGACAATGGACTCTGAGGTATAGATAGAGAAAGTGTGTGGGTGAGAGAAAAATAAAAAGAGAATGAGGGATAGTCAGAGAGAGAGAGAGAGAGAGAGAGAGAGAGAGAGAGAGAGAGAGAGAGTGCGAAAGAGCGAGCGAGGCTTTTTCCAGAGGTTCAGCCCTCTCTCCTCTCCAGACATTTCCTGCTCTGGCCACTGAAAATAACCCACAGGAAAGCAAACCGGCCTGGACTCCAAGACTGAACTATTACAGTCCCTGTTTCAACTTGCTTTCTTTTTCTTTACAACAAATCAAATGTCTTTTGGCGTTTGTTGTGAACTCAGTTTTGCCCGATTCTGGAAGGCCACACAACTTGCTAGCTTACCACCATACATAACAAATAATCCTACAGGTAAACACGGATTCAGCATTAAATATAATGTTAATAAAAAAGACTCGTACTGCAACAATAACACTGACACTTAACTGAGGAGGTGTGGAGAAAAGATATCTACTGTGTTACTGCACCAGGAACTTATAAAATATGTAATGAATTATAATAAAATTAATTCTGAGAAATGCTTAAAACTTCCAGCAATAACAATATCTTTGACTTTATAATGACATAAAACAGAGGTATATTAAACAGAGCTGCTTGAGAATGGGGAATATGACCTCTGTGATAATTTATGTATAAATACAAATGTTGGTCAATAAACCAACTAATGAATGAAATAAACCAACTAATGAAAAAAAAAAAAAAAAGTTACTCTAGGCCCTATTCATAAAGCTTCCCAGAATTACAAAAGCACAGTCTGGGAGTTCCCAATTCTCTTTTTGGAAAGGAGTACAGCAGCAGGTCTATAATAGTTTGCACCTACATGGCCAACTCCTAAAAGAAATGTACTTTTGCCACACACAACGCTGACAGAAAGCTTGTACAGCCCTATGAACAGTTTGACACCCCTAGTCAAATTACACGTTCTGTTGATTTTCTAAGTGAAACTAAGTACACATCCTCTGAGGAGAACACACCTCTGCACCTCTTAATGCACAATGACTGTTTATTTGTTCAATTTAACATACTGGGGAAAAAGCTAAAATAGACTGCAGGTGGTCAAACCACCTTGAAAGCAGATTTCAGGAGACACAATCACACGTGGCAACAAATCAGCTCCACAATATGCTGCATTTTGTCCATGAACCATTTCTTATTTTGCAAAAATTAACATACTGTTGATGGTTTGTGCTGCTTCTCATAATACTATCATTGTCTTCTGCTGGGCTCAGACAGTTTCAGGGAAGCGTAATATTCCTTTTAACCTGCATTTAAGCATTTGTCATTTACTTCTATAAGTCGCCCTAGTATTACTGATGATCTGAGAGGATTCCGTGAAGCTTCAATGTCATCAGCACAAACAACTGAAGAGGATAAAGCCTCTGGCTAAAGCAACAGTTCAACAGTCGTGTCACAGCACGACAAAAAAACTGCATAGCAACCCTTGAGGCAATTTACAGGAGAAACCATTAGGCCTAAATAGGAAATCAAAGGAAAAAATAAACAAAAAGGACATTTTAAAAGTAATTCTCAAAATGGCCAGATGGAGCTGAACAAGAGGAAATCATTAGTAAATGTTACTTATATTAATAAGTGTTTTGTAAGGCATTTTTATTAAGTGAAGATTATCCATGCAAATTTTAAAAAGAGACAAGATGTACGCACAGTTCTGATGATCAATATACGTACTGCTGCTATCTGACCAAATCCTTTGTTTTCGTCTTTATTTTTTTTAAACATAATTTGACAAAATCAACAGTTGTCCGCTGTGCCAAAATTTTATGACAACTGGACCAAAAGAAACTGTCCAAAATTGCAATATATTGGAAAAGCAGAACAAAACAGTCTGACATTAACCTACATTGAAAGAGTTTTTTTCCTTCCCCTGAAAAGTTACCGTTTTTGAGAAACAAGGTTTTGTTCCGACAGTAACTATATATAGTACTCTGCAAAAGTCAGTTGGCACTTACGCAAATTGTTGCATGATCATGTCTTTTTTCTAGGGCAGTTAAGATTAGAATAAATCGAGACAACAAGAAAACAGTATGTATCGAATATCAAGATTTGTTTTGTTTAAAACAACAACAACAACAAAAAAAAACAAGCCGTTGATATTTTGTGAGCTGTTAAGGAGAAAACAGGTTTGATTCCAGATTTCTCCTCGATGCCTCCAGCCATTGCTTGAAATTCCATCAGCGCCTCCTGTTTTAATCTAATGAAGTACAGTCAAACCAGGTTTCTGATGGGAACTACTGGGCTTCCACAAGAAACACACTGGTATACTGAACATAAAATCATTATTTACTGCATAATGTTATTTATTATTTTTTGTTTTATTTAGTATATTTACAAATGTGAAAAATACACTTTGCTCATCTAACAGTTTTTAAATATTACTTTTGCAGGTGCCTAAAACTCTTGCACAGTACTGTACATATGCATAAAACATGACACTTACCTGTGCATTTCATATGGCTCCTGCACTTCATACACTCCAGTGTCTTCATTCTGATTGGAGTAGACCCATGGCAGATTCATATATTCTGGGATTTCCTCGTAGAGCGGGACATTCTCATACTCGACTCCACAATCACCATCATCATCATCGTTCTGGATGACCTCCTCGTCACCCTGTTTGACCTCACAGTTGGCTGAAGTGTTTGTGCGATCGTCGGATTCTACACTGCTGCTGGTGCAGTCCAGAGACTGGCCGCTCCGCAGGAGTTTCGGAAGCAGCCGTACGCAAGCCCGCAGTTCTAAAAGTTTCCTCAGGCTGCGCCGTCTTTGCTCAGAGCGAACCAGCTGCTCTGAAGACCCTGGACTTGCAGCAGAGTCCACTCGCAGAAGATCAGCAGAGGAAAATGATTTTGCTCTCTGCTTCATCAAGAATGGTTTTGCCCCGCTGGCCTGCGGCTGGCTACTGCTGCGATTTGGCTGCTGCTTGCCGAAAAGAGGTATTCCTGAAAAGGTGATGCGCCATGGCGACGGTTTCTCATTGGGAGGTGCAGGTAACTCTCCGAAAACAGCCAGACTGGGATCTGACGGCGGGGCTGAATTCTGCGTCTGTGGAGGTGTGTTTTGTTTCCTCAACAGCGCAGATGCAGGTAGACTGTGTCTCTGGGGCTTTTTAGGAACAACCTTGGGAGATCTTTCCTCCTCAGAAGCCGCCTTGGTTATCACTGTGACCCGAGGTCCGCAACCAAGTTTGATTTGTTTGGGTAAACTTCTGGTAATTGGGTATCGAGCAAAATTGCCATAAGCACCATCTTTATCAACACATTCATCATCTTCTTGCTCCTTGTTGAAATTATCTGCCGTGTTACAGGGATCAGTGTGAGCAGAAAGAATCAAATTGTCCAGCGAGCATGATGTGAAATGACCTTTTTGCGGAAGAGATTTTTGACGAGGGGGCGGGGCTGGTGGTTTAAGCTCCTCCTCCTCCTCCTTCTCCTCCTCCTCCTCCTTCGCAGTTGCAGTCAAGGCTTTAATATTGACTGGATCAGAATGGTGGGTGAGGTCGGGTTGAACATTACTGCTTCTGCTGTGCATGCTAACGGAGGAGTCTGAGTTTTGGCTGGAGTCTGGAATGTAGGTGGGGTCTATACTGTGGGTGGATTCTGTATCGTGTGTGAAGTCTATGCTGTTGCCAGTGTCTATGTGGTGTGGAGGGTTTTCCTCATATTCCTTGCTGTGTGGTGATTCTGGAGGAGTGTCTGGAGATGCATCTTCAGGACTTTTGTGTATTGTGTCTGTCTGAAAGTCTTGGAGTGTTTGTGTGGGCGTTCCTGGTGGAGAACCCTCCACCACATTCTGCCGGAGAAGCAGTGTTCTCCGAGGCCGCCGTGGCTGTGGCACAGGAAGAGGCTTACTAGGGGGTGCAGGAACATTAACCTCTGAATGTACACTGTTAACACTGGAGCACGGTATGTGCAAAGCAGCAGACTGACGCTGCTCAACAGGTTGGTCCTGTATCTGAACAGATTCATCTGTTGGAGTGTGTGACTCCACACAAGTGAGGATGGGAGGGTGCGCTTGTATGTGATCCTTTATGAGTGTGTGGGTTTCTTCATGTATATCTGGGTTATTGGGGGTGTGTAGCTCCACTTCCTGATGGGGCGAAATTACTTGGTCCTTTGTACTGTTGTAGCTGACCTCTAGTGTTGGACTGTCTCTGCCTTTTAGTGCATCATATTTTGCAGTTTCACTTCTTTCCTCAGAACCCCCTGATTTGCCATTACCTATCTGATGACTCTCGGAGAAGGGAGGTATGATGTAACGTGAGAGCCGTGAAGAGGGTACGTGGGAACCTCCATTTTTTGAGAGACTTTGATTTTTGATAAGATTTTGTCTGGTCTGACCTGGGCTGTGGGACAGAGATGGAGGAGGTTTCCGGGGCGCTTTGGGGCTCACCTTGGGCAGACATGGTTTAGGGGCTACAGCAGGTTTGTCCCGTTTTATTGCAGATGGGGACGGAGTGGACAGTAAGACTTCAGGTTTAGGGGCAATAGGAGGAGGGGCTGGCTTTTGAGGCGGAAGCAGCCTGGGCTTTGGAGCAACCGGTGGCTTCTTCATACCTGTACATACACACAGCAAAGAGAAAAGTTCAAACTTAACACAAACATAACCAGTAACAAAGCAGCAGTGCAACCCTGATAGAAGCGATATGGCAAAATGATCCCAATACAACACACAGTAAGAATCACAGTTTAGTTTATCTGATAAGTCAGAACAGACCAGCACCAGCAAAACAGTAGCATCATATTTTTGAAAACTGCATAATGACAGTGTTACGACTGATACCAATGTTAACATTTTACTGCACGGCCAATTAAATAAGACCAATTCTGCTCTCTCAGACATTGTTGAGACTCATTAATTGTGATCTTTTAACAGGGTGAAATCAGCTGTGGTACTTGGGAGCCCCTGTTAAATCTCTTTTTAAAAATCATGCAATAAATCAGTTTAATTTAAAGTGGTGCAGCCATATAGAAATTTTGGACCAATGTGACATATTTTATATACATATCTGCCATTGGTAACTTTTAACACCATGGTCTCAAGAGCTCTATCAACATTTATAAAGTGCATTGAGGATTACATTTTCCTGGACCAGCGACTCAGAGAAATATAATATTAATCTGTACAAGGCTAAAAAAAAAAGGCACTAAAAGGAATACATTCAGATATTTTAAAAAAGTAACCCTGCTTAACTTCTGTTCTTCTGTAGTACAATTAAAACATCTGTGAGTTGAACATAATATTTTTAATAAAATATCGATTTTTTAAAAGTATATTAAGTATCTGGGGATACGGATATACTTTCATGCAGTCCTAGTTCTGTTAGCCCTTGGCCCTTGCTTCTCTTGATGTAAAGTGTCTAATTTAACAGATGAATGGCTTGATGGTCTGTTAATTGAGTTGCATCAGGCGATTTACTGCCAAGAAAACACTAACCAGCAGTGGAGGAACACTCTGATCTGGGAACCACTACTTTACGAATTAGAGAAAGGACCCCAGTAAGCCCTTGGATGTTAAAAGTATACTTGCATTTTTATTTGAAATATTTTTATATAGAAATTGAAAGTGTTACAGTTAGAAAACACTGGATGTCGGGTTCACCCTTTATTGTCTGTAAGTCAAAGTCAAAGTGAACTTTATTTTCATCTCGATCATGTACTGGTATACAGAAAGACGAAATGGTGAAGCTCAGGTTCCACAGTGTTCATATAGTGCAACAAACATAAGACATTGTGCAACAAACAAAACAGTGCAAATAAAGAAGTGTAGAATATGGTAATGGTGAGAATGCACAGCTCTATATATAAATCAAATTAAATGTGCAATGACCGAAAAAATGTGCAAAAAGTATAACCAGTTTAGCCAGTGTAAACGATATAACATGATAAAACAAGTAAAAATAGCAGCTTGAGTGTACATTCCTAAAGGTCTGAGCATTCTTAAAGAATTGTGCAAAAAGACCATGCAGGCAGCAGCTGATGAAGCTCCTGAGACTGTGGCCTTAAATGTTACGTTTTTGTTCATCTCTGTCTGTAAATATCAAATGACGGCTGCAACTTAAAGTGAAAGTGATCATTTGGTCATACGTGAACACACCACAGCACACAGTGTGAACAGCACGAAATTCTTCCTCTGCATTT
>JBBJLS010000128.1:26759240-26777895 GCA_037577275.1 Bryconaethiops microstoma | reverse complement strand
CTCTCTCTTTCTCTCTCTCTCTCTCTCTCTCTCTCTCTCTCTCTCTCTCTCTCTCTCTCTCTCTCTCTCTCTGTCTCAGTGAGCGTTTGGAGGAGTGCAGTAGGAAGCTGATTAAAGAGAATGGGTTGAATGCAGGTTTGGCTTTCCCCACTGGCTGCTCTCTCAATAACTGCGCTGCTCATTACACCCCTAATGCTGGAGACCCCACCGTGCTGCAATACAACGACATATGCAAGATTGACTTTGGCACACACGTCAATGGTAAGCACACCCAAACACACACATGCATGCATATGGTACTATAGGCCGTACAGGATGTGAAAGGTGTCACACTTCATAGTGGCACTGAACTTTCTGCACACTCATTCAGAAACTGTATACACATACACACACACACACACACACACACACACACATCTCCAACCTACCTATTAATTGATTTATCTTTGTTCAGGTAGGATTATTGACTGTGCCTTCACGGTCACCTTTAACCCAAAATATGACCGTTTGCTGGAAGCTGTAAGAGATGCCACCAACACTGGGATCAAGGTGTGTGGATGTGTGCATGTGTCTTTTTTCTTTTCCTGTATTCTAGACCGTTTGTGGCATATGAACAGTAGAGTGTGTTGGAGTGTTTTGCAGGAAGCAATTGCACAAGAAATTGGACACCACACTTATAAACAGAGAGCTGTGTTGTTCAGTATATCTATATGCTGCTTTGATTCAGCTGGAATTTGGATCTTATCTGGCCATACAGTTTCATGTAACATACATCGGCATTATTTTTGCACATTTACTTCAAAGTGCACTCATTGCTTATACTCCAAATACACACCGCTTGTATAACCTCCACAGGACAGCATTGTGAGTAGATTGGGACGCTTTAGAGCAGTTGCTAATGAGCCTAAGGTCACTAGGCATCAGCTATAAGGATATAAAGCACCCCAGCACTGTGCTGTGAAGCAGTGTAGCTGCTTTCAGCCCTGGTATCATGTGGGTTCCTACATTATTGCTGGCATGTGTTGAAGTGGCATTTCTGATCCAGAACCAATCATCCAACATTAGTACCTCACCTAACTAATGCTCTTGTGGCTGAATGTAATCAAATCCTCATAACAGTGTTCCAGCATCTAGTGCAGAGCTCGTCATTACCAAAAGAGCAGGTCATTACTGCAGCAAAAAGGGGAAAAACCCACAAAAACCCACTAAATCCCCTGATGCTGGATATGAAGTGTATTTGGATTTGTTGGAATTCCATAAACCATAGACTGTAGACCATGATCCCAGAAATCTGGTTGCAGATAATGATGTGTGGCTGCATGACACTGGTGTATGTGTAATTGCTGCCTGTTCTCTCTACAGTGTGCGGGGATAGATGTACGTCTCTGTGACATTGGAGAATCAATACAGGAAGTGATGGAATCGTACGAGGTGGAGCTGGACGGGAAAACCTACCAAGGTACGAACAAAGACATTAAACCTTTATAGAAAAAAATGTTTTCTAAAGCAATTTAGTATCTCTGTGTACAAACCTTGATTTGTCTGTGGCTATTGGACATTGTTTCAGCATTCTGAATGGTTATTTAAATGATCTGGAACCGTGCGTTGGATACATACGAATATTTTTGGTGTCCTCCAGTTAAACCAATCCGCAATCTGAATGGCCACTCAATCGGTCAGTACCGGATACATGCCGGAAAGACGGTGCCCATCGTAAAAGGTGGCGAGGCCACTCGGATGGAGGTAGGTGGGCTGCACGTTTCTTATCCATTAAGTCTCGTTTTGTCCAGGAGAGAGTGTGGGGGAGAGAGGAAGAGAGATAG
Organism: Bryconaethiops microstoma; assembly: GCA_037577275.1. Classification (NCBI taxonomy): domain Eukaryota; kingdom Metazoa; phylum Chordata; class Actinopteri; order Characiformes; family Alestidae; genus Bryconaethiops; species Bryconaethiops microstoma. The sequence continues at coordinate 26,776,072 of JBBJLS010000128.1, read as the reverse complement.
AGAGTGTCATTGAGCTTTCTCTTTTGACTGTTATGACCTGCCGTGTACCTGAAGGCCCAGTTATTTATTGTGCTCTTTATTTTTGGACTGCTGTGTTGACCCAAATCATCCCAACACCTTTCTCTTTAACCAGCTCATATACACAGGATTTGAGCATGCTGCTGTTTCCTTGTGCTTCATTTTAAAATCTGCATTCTAGCTTTAAAAAACCATGTGTAATAATATGATGTTTCAAAGACTCATTCATTTGTAAGTCATTACAAGTTGTTATTCATGTACATCTCATAGTGGTTTAGTCTTGACCTTTGATCCTTCGTGTGTTAGTTTCCAACCCATTTCACCAGGGTGTGGTATGTGTATCATACATCTTGAAGACATGCTGGGGTTTGTGTGTGTACAGGAGGGTGAGGTGTATGCCATCGAGACGTTTGGCAGCACTGGGAAGGGAGTGGTACATGATGACATGGACTGTTCACATTACATGAAGAACTTTGATGTAGGACACGTACCAATCAGGTAGGAGTGTTTGTCTTTTATATGTTTTCCAGTCAGAGAAAAACAGGCCTACCCTACAGGACCAGCAAAATGGCCATGACTTTGTACTCACTTTTTTCTTTTTTTTCTTTTTTTTAGAACTGAACGCAAATTCTTTTGGGTCGCTGAAGTTAATTTTAGCTTTAGGTGTTAAGATTAGGCTTTAAAAATTCTTGCTACATATGCATGGTTATATATTATTGCTGTGAGAACAAAAACAATCCCTAATATCTCGATTTTTGTAATTTTTCCATTCTGTATTTTAAAGTACTAGCTGCTTTAAAATTTCATTGTGAATAGACCAGCAGAACAGAATGACTTAAAAAAACCCATCTTGATAGATTATTGAATGTCTAGCATGTTCTTGTAGACTTTTTTGTTCCAGTGTATAGGACATTTTATGATTACATATAGGTACTAAAATATATAATAAATATATGGGACATATTATCACTGTTAGAGCAAAACCTTTATCTTCCTTTACATCATTTGAAATTATAAAGTGCTGTGCTGTTTAAGTGTGTTTCATGTTCAACAGACTAATGGAAATGTTCAAAAATGACTCTGAATTAAAAAAATTTAAAAAAATTTTGCATTAGCATTGGTGGATTTGAGATTTTGTTCCAACAGGAACTATGTGTTTGATTTTACATGTGTTTCAGTATAAGAACCTTCAGTATAAGAACACCGCACACACATACACATTCTGTATTGAGCGGAAGCTGAAAGTTGTTTTTCTTCCTCCAGGCTGCCGAGAGCTAAGCATATACTGAATGTGGTGAATGAGAATTTTGGTACTCTTGCGTTTTGCCGGCGCTGGCTGGACCGGCTTGGGGAGAGTAAGTACCTGATGGCTCTGAAGAATCTGTGTGATCTGGGCATCATCGACCCCTACCCACCGCTCTGTGACACCAAGGGCTCCTACACCGCACAGTTTGAACACACCATCCTACTCAGGTCCACCTGCAAAGAGGTAGTGAGCCGAGGAGACGACTACTGACACACAGAAGGGGGCTTTGTTCCTTTGTGAAATAGGGGGATATAGAAAAAAACAACCCAAAATATTTGACCTTTTTTTGCTTTGCAGCCTGAAATGAACACACAAACAAAAACACTTTTTTCCAGCTGTATTTACTCAATCCAACGTCCAAGTGAAAGATATGATAGCAACAGTTTAGAAAAATAATAAAGATACAGAATCACTGAGATGGATAAAACATCACCCCCCTGTGTCAGTACCTTGATGAATCACTTTTTGAATCACTTTTTTATTTAAACTTTATATACAGCCTGTTGGGACACTTTGCCCATCTAGACTGTGCAGAATTTGCCCACTCTTCTTTACAGAACTGTTTATGCTCAGTCAGATTAGATGGTGACTGCTGGTGGACTGCAGTCTTAGACATCCCACAGATTTTCCATGGGTTTTAAGTCTGGGCTCTGATTAGGGCACGCAAGGAGATTAACCCTTTCTATTGGAGTCACTGTGTGGTCACTTTTGCAATGTGCTTTGGATCATGGTTATGTTTGAAGGTAAACCTTTTTCCCCATTTACAACTTCCTGGCAGAGGGCAACGGGTTTTCCTCAAGATTTGATGGTATTTGGCCCATCCATTTTTCCTTATATGACAAGTGTCCCAGTCCCTGCTGCAGAGAAACATTCCCACAGCAGGTTGATACTGCCTGCATGCTTTCCTGTAGGTATGGTGTTCTTTGGATGATGAGCTGTATTGGCTTTCCACCAGACATACTGGTTGATGTTGAGGCCAAAATTATTCAATTTTGATCTCATCTGACCAAGACACCTTTTTCTACTTAGCCACAGAATTTTTAGCAAACTTAAATAGACTTAATGTGGCCTTTTTTCAGGAGTGTTTCTTTTTCTTTCAGCCCTCCCATATAAGCCACATTTGTGGAGCGCTTGTGATATTGTTGTCATGCGCACTCATGGCCACTCTTTATCATAAATTCCTGTAATTGCCACAAGCCTCTTGGTTGCTTCTCTGACCAGTTTCCTACTCGCTCCAACATTCAGTTTGGAGGGACGGCCTGATCTCGGGAGGGTCCTAGTAGTACCAAACACTTTAAGCTGCTTATTTATAGACTTTACTGTGCTCCTAAGGATTAATAAAGTCTTTGATTTTTTTATATCCATCTCCTGACCTGTGCCTGTCCCGGAAATATTTTGATAGTGCCTTGCCACCGATGGATGATTGTTTGCTTTCAGTTGCTCTACCAACCACTGGAACGCTCCAGGAACAGCTATTTTTAACTAGTCAAAATGATTACAGTTGATCACAGGAGACAGTGTTACACCTGGTTTTATGAGTATTTTTAGGAGTTGGATGATCCTTTATCCATGTCAGTGGTTGTTTTTTATTTATGTCTTTTTTCTGAACTGCTGGGATCATACATACAGCTGGCAAAATAGTTTGTGTGCATCTTCATTTCAGGCTGCAAAGCCTGAAAGTGGTGACTCCCCCACTGTACCTTCAAGGCCACTATCTCTCTCTCTCTCTCTCTCTCTCTCTCTCTCTCTCACGCACACACACACAAACACACATAAACACACACACACACACACACACAAACCCATACATAAGCTGTGTGATTCAAGCAAAAAAAAAAGGAAGAATCACACAAAAACTGCCTTTCAAAACTTTAAGGACACCTTGTTTTTCAAAATGATTGTAACCCCTTAATTACTAAAGATTGATATTCGGGCCATACTTGACCTTTTTCCCAAAACTACAAAACACAAATTAGTTTAATAGTAGTTATCAAATTATTTATTGTGTTTACTTTATAACAAAGGGATTAATTTGTCAGTTTGCAACAGCACAACATATTGATGACTTCAGAGGAAACCAATATCACTGTCATCAGTGACGGTCCCATCGTGGGAATAATTCCAGTCCACTCTTAACTCGTTATTCAGGTAAAACCTGCTCTTCATACCAAGGAAGACACTTCATTTAACATGAAGCTGAGTTTTGAAGCTAAAATCCCCTAAGGATTAGGAAATAGCTGTTTTATATTAACCCAACATTGGCGGGTATTTTTTCTTAATCGGAAAGAAACAGCAAAAAAACACAAGATGTCTCTAAACATTTGATGGGTGGTGTACATACGCAAAAAAAGTACAAACCAACTTAAAACCAGGTGTTTCCTCTGCAGACAGCACTGGACCCTGCAGTAGTGGCTGCTCCATGCTTGTGCATGAAAGCTGTCTTAACTCTTTAACTATGCAGGAGGATAGGCTAACTTCTCTAGCTGCTGTCCTGGGCCTGATTTCCCCTCATACACTGACTGTGGTCCTGAGATCATCCTAAGACCATGAGCAAAGACCATGTTGGACACTCTCTTTAAAGAATAAGATGTTCTCAAAGGAACGCCCCAGGTATTTTTCATCTTGATGTCTATCTGCCAAGTTTTTGTATTATACTGTTGGATACCACAGCCAGTAATTTTGACACATTTGTTTGTACATAGAAAAGGACAGAAAACCTAACGAGTCTAAACACACCTATAGTAGAAACCACTGGGCAGTTGCTGAATTCCATTAGTATACATTTATGCATAAACTTATTTCTGATAACCTGTTTTTGAGAAATCAGTGATGTAAGGCAACTGAAATCATGTATCAAATGCTTATTCATGGAATTCAGCAGCTGCTCAATGGCTTCTGTTGTAAGTCTGTTCTTTTCTAAGCAAACATGTCACAGTTGGTAGAATACAGATGGAGCAGGTAGAGATCAAGGACACTGAAACAGTAAGATAGCTTTGGGAAAACAGGCCCCAATTATTTCCTCTCTTTTTAACTTAATAAGGAAAGAAAAAATATATCTCGATATACATGTATATATACATTACTTGTAGTCAGCTGTCTAAACAAAATCCCTTTCGCATTTTGCCTGCTGTAACATGCCTGACTCACCTTGTCAAGGACTTGATGATTACTTGATTCATTGGATCAGGTGTGTTAAAGTAAGGGAAATGTAAAAATACTGGGATTGAGGACCACTGCTTTAATTCATTTCCACTCTGTGCCTAGCAAAATGGGAATTATAAATGAGTAATAATTTAAAAATAAGAGTATGGCTGCTTTGCTTCATATAGCATGAGGATATTTGAAATAAATTACCAAAAATTATATGCACTTTGCTTCTGAAATATAAAATATTTTGATAATTATATCTCTGAAACAGTTTACTTGTATTGTTCCATATACCATTTTAAAACCCCTTTTTAAAAAATGAATTATGATAAGTGGATTAGAATCTCTCGACATTTAATAGGCCTGTGCATGTATTCACCTTTCATCACTTACTATCATAATGAAACTGACGACAGCCATGCTGGCCCGTTTGATTGATGAATTGGTCAGCAATCAGTTGTTCCATTTATAATAGTCAGCTGTTTTTTTTCCAGTATCAAGGCACTTTTAAAGCACATGTCTGGTTTTTACAGCAGCCAGTCATGCCAAGAGAGGCTTTTTTAAAAGTTCCCCTCAAGCCAGATTTATGTAGAATATATTTCAACTCAAAATTGCATGATAAGAGTGCCTGGAAATCAATCCAGTAAAGAAAAAAAAACTATTCTAGCACTTTCCCCCTGCTGTTTAGGCAGGAGCCTTACAGAGCTCAAAGTGCATGCACAGCTCGACTTGAAGCCGTAGAAGGTTTGATATAAATATGCTTTCAGTCTTGTTGATTTAAATAAATTGCAGAGTGGTCATTATTTTCCATGGTGTATGATATCAGCTCACCAGACAAAAAGTATGCACTTAATTTGTTTTTAATATCTGATTAGACGTCTCCTTGCCTTATGAAAAACCAACAATTTTCTTGGGTTTTCTTTGAAAAATCAAGAGAATATATTATGTAAACACTTACCATTCAGTCCCCAGTCTATATGGCCCATGTTCAGAAACTAAACCCCAATAATAGCCTGTTGAATTCAGTGGCTTCATTACTGGTTACATTCACTGTGATGTCATTAACATATATGCACCTATTTAGGATACAGCAGCTTAGCTCTGCATAGTTATGAAAAAGAGAGTTTCAAACTAGAACCAGGCACAGTACAGGGCAGCCAAACAGAACAGAGGTCATTTACATATTTACATCTGTGATGCATATAGAGAGGTCGAAAGAATCACGTTAAAATATTAGTTTAAGTATATGTAACCAAATACATAGTTTTATCCCACTTCAACACAAACCTGGCCAGGTTTCAGCGGTTTCAAATTGAGTATTGAGATCTGGGGATTTTACTGTTGAGTCAAAGTGAATCACATCTGATGAACTAGTCACACCCAGGCATCCTACAATAGTCACACTGTTACTGTATTACAGAGGAAATTAGTCATGTGACTCTCTTGTCTGGTAAGTTGATATAAAGGAATGAAAGTTAACACTAAGCAGTTTAATGTAGTTCAGAAAAATAAAAAGACTAAAGTGCTCAGGTGTGAAAACCAAGCCATGACTTGATGTTAGGTTGAGAACAAACCTGAAAAAAGAACAAAACCATGCACGATTTTGTATATATTTTGTGCTATGTACCCATGTTACAGCTACATTGGTTTTATTTTCCAGTGCAAAACTAAAACAAACTTCAGTGACCATTAAAAAAATCTTGTTTACTAATGATGGTCTACATTTAATGGGGAGAACTATCGCTTTAATGACAGTGCTGTAATATAGTTGCTTTTGCATATGAAGTATGTTCACTTGTAATAAGCTTGTAATTACAGGAAACGGAAACGACATCTTTAGAGATTATGGATTTGTAGATGGATTCATGTTCTTTGTTGGCCTCAAGGCAGATTCTTGCACTGGTGTGATGGTGCTATTGCCTGAAGATTGCAATATGAGGATGCTGAACAATGACCTGGCCAGTATTTATAGGGAATTGCTTAAAACCATAATATTAGGTTCAGACTAATATGTACTGATCTGTTTAGTTCCAGTTGAGCTTATGGCGGTGACCAGAATGCCTCAGGACATAACATTAATTTCCTGCTATGCTTGTTTAACCTGTTATTTTCCTCCATATATGTTCACTGTTCAGTATAATAAATGTCAAAATCTGCAAACAGCAAGTAGTGGCTTTTTTCTTTTGGTTGCACCCTTGATTATAAATTGAGATACATATAATGAGTACAAATAATATTTGGATCAGGATTCACTGGGCTGTTTGAAGGTGAGAGAATGTTTTAAGTATATTCAGAGCAGTAGCTTTAGTATGTAGTGTGTTTAAAAGTGTGTGCTTAACGTGGACACCTTGAAAGGCACAACAAAGCACGCTGCAGCCACAAGAGAAAAGCATTTTTTCTAGAAAAATGCAAAAATATTTTCCTTTTATTGAGGTAAATTTATCTATAAATTGAGGTAACAATTTGCATAGTTTACATCTATACCTGCTGAAGAGCGGAGCGACATGGACTTGAAAGAACCGGAAAGGAGACCGACTCCCAGGGGTGTGAATTCACAGCCAAAAAAAACAAAAAAAACAAAAAGACCTCCGCTCTCCACAAAATTACACACCAACACAGAGAGTGCGCTAACCACAACAGTCACAAAATACAGACACACACACATACAGGTGGATACTGTACATACAGCATACATTTTGTGTCTTTGCTGGTGAGAACATTACAGTCTTTTCTTTTTTAAAAAAATAAAACAAATCTTGTTTACCCAAAGTCTTGAGTATATAAAAGTACATTCTGCAAAGTCTAAACAGAAAAAAAGAAAATCCTGAATTGTTTAACATGTATGTTCTGAAAGCTCGAAAGGAGCCGATAACACTAGAACAGCCTTAACAAACTGGTCTGAAACATGGCAGGGCACTTTGAGAGAATATGTGGAGAATATTGTCAGTTTCACACTCTGTCTTGAGCATGCACACGAAAATGACATCACAGTGATGTCGTCTGCCAACCTGTCCCTTTATAAAGAGCTAAAACAAATCAGGAAACACTCAACATTCAAAAGTTTGTCGTCCCCCACCCCCCCTACACTTTGGTTTGTGGGCAGTTTTCAGCAAACTTTAATCTGCACCAAATTTAAGACCTAAAAAAACTAACTAAAGACCTTCGACTCACTCAGTCTCACTCACACAAACTGCAATAATGCTTCTGGCTAGGACTGATGGTCATTCTTACACACCTACAATCACTGCAAGAGTGCCTACTGCCAAAGATCTGTGTAAGGCATTAAGAACACGACGACGCACAGTCTCCAGAACCGCTGAATGCTACCACAAATACACACGCACACTAACTGTCTTGAAGTCATATCAACAGAATGTACAATACAATGTCTCTGTGGCTGATTGGCTGCTTAAGCAGGGGTCAGAGGTCGCTGGCCTTGACTTTGTCCTGAGAGTTTCTCTGGGTGTAAAAAAGAATGTAGGCCTGCGCCTTACACACCTCCTCCACCGCGCACACACTCAGCTTTGAGTCATTACAGTGCACCCAAAATCCTGAGGAAGAAAAAGGGAGAGGGAGAAATGTTGGTAAACTGTAGGGGCAATCATATAATATCACTATGTATCAGTAAAAATGTAATGAAACAAACAAAAACACCATTCGCCACATTCATTTAGGAATTTCTGCAATATTAACTGCTTTAGTCATTTTTAAACATTCTAAAGAAAACGGTATATATTATAATGAGGCTACTTGTCACGGGTCTTCTAAGGTCGAACGTCATAGAACATCCGTAAGTTAGTTTAACAGTTTAAAATTTCTAATGGACCACAAACATATAATTAGTGGTGCCTTAAGTGATCATAGATCACTTCCTCTTTTAAAAAAAAAAAAAAAAAAGCAATTATCTTGTGCAAACATTTCCACACATACAACATAAGCAGTCATACAAACACTCCTGCCCCCCGGCTAGTAAGTGCCACTTAGTCATCATTTGTTTCATTCAAATTCAACTCTGTATTTTGTGAATATCAAATTATGAACCCAGTATCATGAATAGAAAATCATTTAAAAAAATAAAAAATATGTTAATTAATTAATACATGCATGTGAAATTTATGCTGCTTTTTTCACAGCACTAATGTAACAACCTACAATGCAGGCAGTTTCCTGCTAAACTATGCAACGACTGAACTTGCATTCAGCTGCCACAATTTTAGTACTATGAAGTAATCCTACATATAGCTCCCACCAGATACAAGACAACATCAAACTTCAGAACTGTTCCAAAAGCTCAGCATTTTACTATGATTCCAGGTCTAAAAATTTAGACATTAAAATTCCAGGTCTGTAAAACCTATAGAGGCCCAGAAAAGTCAGAAAAACACTGGTAAATCACCATTGCAATTTCTAAAGCCGGTACAATCACTGTTAAGTGTTGAAAGTGGACTGCATCGTAATAAGATGAGCTTACACTTGGTAATCAACTGTGTCTCCAGTCAGCCAGACTGAAATTACTATATGAACAGTAATATGCAAATCAGCTTGTATACAACCACCACATGCCTGTGCTGCTTATTTTTCTGTTCTATTCAACAGAAAAGCAAAAAAAAAAAAAGCATAAAAGTCCATGTTTAATTTTATCATTATGAGGCTTGGACTTATCCAGATACGGGCCTGATACTAAAGACGCATGAAGTAAGCAGGTGTGAATGGGTAATTGCAACATTTCGTAATTTAAGTCTACCACAGTTGGCTAAGGAGAGAAGGCTGTCATTCTAAATGGATCTGACAGAGGCAATCTCTTACCTCCTTCTGTGTTGTAACAGAAAGCTGTGTAATGACCAGAGCCAAAGCCCTTCCCATGATGCATCACAACAGCAGACAGCTGGTAGAGAAAGTGTTGGGGCCGGGGGGATGTGTTGGAGTCTTTGCAGCAGTATGGCTCCATGTTCAGCTCTTGCTCGAATTCAACATGAACACCTATCTTCTCCCTATGGTTACGACCAGACCACCTATACATGCACATATTAAGAAAACCATTAAACAAACATGAAAACTCACAGTACTCTCAACAGTGTGCATGCGTTTGTGTTTACCTGAAGCGCTTGAGGTGCAGTCGTAGGACGTGAGGCAGTTTATAGACCATTAGCTGCTTCTGAGCTTCTGTTAGAACCACTTGCTTGGAACAGAAACGCCTTCGTTTATCTGTGGCAGAAGAACCCAGTTATTTATTTATTTAATTCATTTGTTTAATAGGAACAGATAGACAACCATAAAAATATAAGGACTACTCTGGTGCTGTAACATTAGTAGCTATAAGCTATGCAAATGTACCAGCTCAAGACTTCAGGTTTAAGCTTTTGTGATTTGGTAATTACTGCATAATTAACCTAATCCTATACATACTACCTAATTACTGCATAATTATGACTATTAATGCTACCTTACCATCTAAATATGTTGTATATGTAAGATACTTACTGTTGCAGTGGTCACAGGCATAAATGGCTCCTTCTAAAGCCTCAGTCTCTGTAAACTTGGCTAGCATCTCTGTCAGTCCACACGGAACCTGGGCAGCATCCTTACTGTTACTATGGTAACGCTCAGGAAATTCTAACGACAGATCCCAGAACGGCTCCACTGTGTTTGACCGGTGATCACAAGCCAAACACCTCACCTAAAAAGAATAAACAGATCATGTCACAGTGTTCAGAAAACGTCTGTGTCAATGTTTTAATTTTGGATTTCTGTGAACGCGTGAAAAAGTGTGAGCCAGCACTCCTCACCTGACTCAGTAGCTGGCCGTGAAAGATGGTGTTGACCACGCTGAGCACCTGTTTGATGAGGCGTCTCTGATTTGCTGGAACAGTAGCAGGCGTTAGCGTTCCAGTTCGTTCCAGCTCATGCTGCACCTTGTCCAGGAGCTCACACAGAAACTCCTGAGCATCCTGCTGCGCGTAGCCTCGGAACGCCGGGATCAGCTGCCACACTGAGTGCAGCATTGCAAATGGTGACACCAAAGCCCATTTCCCCGACCACATAACCTACAAACACATATTTTGATTAGGATCCATAGTACGACATTTAACAGCCTCATGCACATTCAATTCACAAAAAAGATCCAAGAAACATTTTCACATTTGCATGAAAGTTTATTCTGACACAACCGCCCACCCCCCCCAAAATGACTTCTTGCTGTATTTTAGTGTCTAACAGGTATTACCATTTATTATTTCAGATTCCCAGCAATTTGGCTTAAAACATCACACTGTAAGAGTGTAGATATGATTTTACAACAGGTAAATACTTTATTATTTAGAAAACAACTCAATGTATTATGATCTCAATTTCTGATTCAGATTCTGTTACATTATTAAATGTGTTTAGACAATTTTACGTAGTATACGGATTTACACGGTAGTTGGACATAAGCTAAAGCAAAGTAGAATATAAAATAAACATTTATAAATATTATTTATAAAAAATTATTTATAAGAAAACTTTTTAGAAAAACTAAACACATACATCAAGATATATCATTGTAACTGATAACAATGAGTCAGTTTATTGTATTATAACTCTCCTGTTATATTATATACAACATTGTAGTGTATTTAAATTTCTGTAAAACTGTATAATAGAATACTACTGTATATATAGCACACATTAAATTGAATACATGTACAACAGTGTGTGTGTCTGTATGTATGTATATATGTATATATATATATATATGTATATATATATATATATATATATGTAGTCTTAATTACAATTCATTCCACCTTTTTATCCCTAAATGATGTGTCTTAGTGTGCTGTAGTGTTGTGTGTTGCACCTATGGTCCAGGAGGACAATATTTCGTGTGTACTTAATGTATATGGCTGGGATGACAATAAAGCTGTACTTGACTTTAACATTACAAAACTAATGCAGCAAAATCACCACCTTCAGATGCATTTTTACACCCCCTTTTAACAGGAAAAAATAGTCAGCATAGGCAAAAACCTCACCCCTAATGGGTTTATCTATATGAATCATATACCTGGAACAAAGTGTGTAACTCATGACAGAGAGAGATGTGTTTGGAGCTGGGCTCCTTGGGCTGGATGAGCTCCATGCTCCGCGAGCGGGATGCCCCCCCACTGAGCCCCGAGCTCTGTCCAGACGCTTTTAGCTGTGTGCCGTGCTGAGCCGAAAGCCCTAACTTGCGGCTGACGGCAGACGCCAGCAGCTCCAGGGCTTGATTCAGATCAAGTCTCAAAAAGCATTCCCTAAACACATGCAGATGACTCAAAACCTGTAGTATGGAGTTCATGTAGCACGTGTTGCCAAGGTTACGCAAGCCCGTCACACCTGGCGTGACAGTGGGCCGCCTTTTGATAGGGGAGTCACCCGTCGATTTTGGGGACAGAGTTTGAGTCTGTTTGACCTTGGCCTGGGCGCGTGACCTCTGCTGAGGCACTTTGCTTTTAGGAGTCCTTACAGTGGCGGGAGGAGCCGGCTTGCGTTTGGTGGGTTTCACTGGCGCCTGAGCTGCTCTAGATGCAGCAGCGGCTTTTTTCTGGCTCTGCCTGCGGAGGCGGTGGCTCTTCCGGGGTGGAGCACTTTCCAGCTCCTCCCTGAGCTGCCGTTTCAGCTTGCGCCTCCTCTCTCGTGCTTCTCTCTTCCTCTCCTCCTCTTCCTCCTGCTGCCGCGCCTCCTCCAGGCGCCTTCTCCCTCGTTCCGTCTGCTCGAACCAGACACGGAAGATGCGACCCATAAGCGCCCGGCGGCGGTGCCACAGTGCTGTGAACATGCGATCCTCATCCCGCAGCTGCAGCTCCCTAGTGTTGCCGTGCGCCGGCTGCTCCAGTGGAGCAGCAGCAGAGCGGAGCGTGCGACCACTCCGCGTGGTAACTTCATATCGCTGGCTTTTTATGGCGCCAAGTGTGCTGCGCAGAAGCTTCAGGTCACCCGTGGCATTATCGTTCAGCACGTAGTCATCACACAGGTAACAGAAGACATACAGCTCATTCACTTCCATGGCCAGAGGGTGGTGCTGCTCCTGCAGGACAACAACAAAGCCTCTCAATAACACACAATGCAAGTCCAAAAGGAAATAATACAGAACATATGTAGATGGATATTACAGGATATGAGTGTTGCTAATAGCATCTGATTTCAGTTTGGTATGTATGAGTTTGGAAAGGTATAATTGATGGTATGCACTCATTTTAGCCAAAGAAATATCTACTGGGTTATTTCCAAAACTTGCCATTCCAAAGTTTTCAATAGACCTCTACTGTATAAATATTTCCTCCACTCACATGTGTAATCAAATTTAAGTCAAAGTCAAAGCCTTACACCCTACTACCTGAACTTGACTTACATCACACAGTAGATTCTAAAGCATACAACAAAATAAAAAAACAATCAACCATAGCTTAGGACACACTTATACCTGGAAGTGCTGCAGTGCATGCTCCTCTATGTAGCGTCCACAGGCCACATGTGAACAGCTGAGGCAAGCCCACACGGACTCGGTGGTGTTGCAGTCCACGCAGTGCCATTTCTGCGGGTTCAGGATCGAGTGGTCCCGCGCAAGCCTCAAGCGACCTACGTGCTTACACCTGTCCATCACAGTCAGTCACACCCACTTCACATCACCATGGTGATGGCAGTCAGTGGTACAACTACCTCCTCCCAGGGCATGGTTAATCTGGAGAAGGAGACGAAAATGGGACCAAGGAAGGAAAAGAAGAAGAAGAAAAAAAAAAAAAAGACCTTCGGAAATTTTGATTTCACAGATTCTAGCTTCTATTCCCACTACTTTCTAACATCAAATACAATTTCTTGAGACATGAGACTTTATTACTCCATTAAGTTTCACTAGCATTTTAAACGAATTGCTCCGTCAATGATGTCACCATTATAAAAGTAAGTCTAGTCATTTTTTCAAGGATCAGGCTTAATCTGGGTCTGGGAACACAGCCCAGGGTGTTGCTGAGCTTTTTATGTATCAGGGTGTTTAAAAATTAACCATAAAAGATCTATAAAAAGAAAGAACAGGTCCCAGACCCAAGCCTGTTTAAGTAAGAATTTTAAACAAGTGCAACTTCCAATGAGCCATACAAACATCCTGCAAAACACTCAGTGGGACAAACCACTAAAGTAACCTACAAGTTTATGTAATTCGAATTTGCTTGTTTTAATCAAACTGTAATATCCCACAGCAACCAGGTGAACATCATGCCCACTTGCAACATGTATAGGCAGTTACAAGAAGCAACAACAAAACAAAAAACTAAAAAACTCATCTTAAATAACGCATTCAACAATCACTAACAAAAAGACAGGATGCAGAGTTGAAAATTATAAGATTTGCACTGAGAGTGATGAGGATGGACAGGATCAGGAACAAGTTTATTAGAGGCACAGCTCAAGTTTTTTTTTTTTTTGGAGGAAAAGTCAGAGAGGCGAGATTGCGTTGGTTTGGTCATGTGCTGTGGAGAGACTCCGAGTGTGTTGGGAGAAGGATGCTGAGGAGAGACTCTGAGTCTGTTGAGAGAAGGATGCTGAGGATGGAGCTGCAGAGAAGAGGAGAAGAGGAAGGCAGGCAGTTGGTGTGAGAAAGGAAGATGCAGCGGACAGAAGGAAACGGAGACGGTTGATCTGCGGTGTAGAACCCCAGAAGAAGAATGTAGAACAACTTGACATAATTCTGCATCGCTAGAAAGTTACACATGTCCCGCCACTAGAAGCATGTAAACAGCTTGCCTGGAGGAGGTTGTAAACAAATAATCTCAGCTCTGGATGCTCATTGCTCTTTAAGTATTAAAGGTCATTTTAAGCCTCCTGTGTAGTGCGATTTGCACAAGAATGTTTGGATATACAGAAGTTAGTCTTTCTTTGTTGACACCACTGTATTTATTGGGTACAGCCATTAAAGCAGCAAGTTGAACTTTACTGCAATTAAATTACACAGACATCATACTAGCTAACAGTTACCGACAAAACGAAAGTCAGGACAGCTTACAAATCTTATTTTCCAAGAGGTTAATCTGAAATGATCCAGAATAAATAACAAAATAGTTCAAATATCTTGTTAACAATTTAGTTAATTTATTCATTACACCATTGGAAAAAGGGGTTGGTTCTGTTATAGATAGAGCAAAAACACTGATGTAAAATAAATATCCTCCTGACATTGTAATGTCATGTATTTTACATTACATCAGTGTTTTTGTTGAGACTGCGTTAACTGGGCTGTTAGCTTGGGCTAGCAGGCTAATAGCGCCATTTATAGCCCAATGTGGACACTTCAGTGTTTCTCAATCGTCATATGTTTTTACTATCTTCTTCCTGATTCAGATACACCTGACTCGATTCGTCAGTTCCTAAACAAGCCCATCATTCGTTCATGATGGGTGTGTTTGAGCAGGAAGCAGTCTAAATGTACAGAAGATGAAGGTCTACAAGCAGGATTGGGAAACACTGCCTTTATGGCTACAAATTTGAACAGAGGACTGAAGCAGTGTTTCCTCTTTTCTCCCAGTCTTCTAGCGAATCTCCCGCTCCATCACAACCCACCAACCTCCTCTTCACCCTTCTTTCCACCCTCTACACCACCAGGCAGTGTTTCCCATCCCTGCTGCTGCTCACTGCCATGCTATTTCCATCTATGTGCTTTCCTGCTCCGTCACACCCATTGTAAACACACTAAAAGCTTGGTAAGGAAATAAAGAGATGAAACAGGTGTGTTAGAGGACATAAACAGTACAATGTCCTCTCATATTCCAATAAAAGGGCAAGATTTTGAAATGTTGGGCTAAAAAACAGGTCTACTAGCAAAGGATGCTTATAAACAAGAAGCTTTTCGGGGGGGAAACCCCTTTCTAACAAAGATCAGCCTTTTCTCAACAGTTGTATTATTGTTTAACACGTTTATTCAACCTTAGAAGCTATGCAGACAAAAGTCCAAATCAAAAACTCAAAAACTGAAGATACAATGTATCGTTTTGTGTTGCAAGTGAAGCTTAAGATCTAGGGACTTTAAAGAAATCAAGTCCGGAGAGTTTATCCAGAGGGACGAGTGTAGTAATGATGAATAGGTCCAGACTGGATGGCAGTAGAGTTCCAGGAGCCACTCTCCTGATCTGCTGGATCAGATAAAGCTGTGCTAACATTAGCCAGGCTAAGTTTAATTAGCCACACAGGCTCGGATTAAGATACGAGGTCTCTGTCTGTCTGTCTGACTGTCTCTATCTCTCTCTCTCACACACACACACACACACACACGCGCGCAAGCAAGCAAGCACGCACGCACGCACGCACGCTCTAATCGGACATCCACCTCCAGCAGCACCTTCCATTCGCCTCCCTGACCTTCCTCTTGGTCTTATTTCAGGGGGGACACACTAACTCGCACCTACCCGTGATTTTCTTCTGTCGGTGTCTCTGTTTGAGCTCCACATCAGGATCCAACCGCAGCCGCCATCTTGTCTACAGTGGTCGCGTGGTGTTCCCTTCGTGCAGCGTGACGTCACGCGCAACGCAGTCACCACGTGACGTGGACTGCCTTCTCATCGGTCGTGTTCCAATCGGGGTCTGGGTCAGCGGTCTCAGCCTGCATCAGAAGAGGTAGCGTTGTTGGTCAACACTACAATCAGTGTTTGTTTTGTGACTCTGGACATCATTGGAATAAAAGAATGTGATCTGTGTGATGTGATAATTTGATACCATAACTTAAGACTGCTACCAATCCTGTATTATTGTATTCCGTATATAGTTAAAAGTATTGGGACGCCTTACCATTACACCAACAGAGACTTTAAGTGGCCCTTTTTAGTCACGCACATAATGTGAAATTATTTCTCTGCATTTAACTCACTCACCAAGTGACTGCAACAGAGCAGTGGGGGGACAGTACAATGCTCAGGGGTACCTCGGTGGCACCATAAACTATCCCGAGGTGTACGGGACACACACACACACACACACAAAAGACCCGGCTGGATGCGAACCCCTAGCTCTGGTAAGGCAACAGCGCTACCCACTGCGCCACCATGAGGCCAACCTATATGGGGTGCCGTTTGTAAAAACAGCTTAACAAATTTAGAGGTGTCATTTTTTCATCATTTAGATTTAGATTGAACATCAAATGTTCAATCTAAATCTAAATGTTCAATCTTAAATCTAACATTTAGACATACGTTTAACATTTAGATTTAAAATTTAACATTTAGATATATATTTAACATTTAGATATAGATTTAATATTTAGATATAGCACATTTAGATTTAGAATTAACATTTAGATATATATTTAACATTTAGATTTAGATTGAACATTTAGATATATATTTAACATTTAATTTTA